>CM042255.1:50534477-50916977 GCA_023566225.1 Romanogobio albipinnatus | reverse complement strand
TGTGTGTGTGTGTGTGTGTGTGTGTGTGTGTGTGTGTGTGTGTGTGTGTGTGTGTGTGTGTGATGGGTAGGTTTAGGGGCAGTGTAGGGGGACAGAAAATACGGTTTGTACGGTATAAAAACCATTACGCCTATGGAATGTCCCCACATTTCACAAAAACACCCCTGTGTGTGTCTGTGTGTGTGTGTGTGTGTGTGTGTGTCTGTGTGTGTGTGTGTGTGTGTGTGTGTCTGCGTGTGTATTCCTCCAGAAGCGTCTCACACGATTGAGTTCCCAAACACCAGCATCCCAACACAAGAGAACATGACAGTGTGTGTGTGTGTGTGTGTACGTGTGTGTGTGTGTGTGTGTGTACGTGTGTGTGTGTGTGTGTGTACGTGTGTGTGTACGTGTGTGTGTGTGTGTGTGTGTGTGTGTACGTGTGTGTGTACGTGTGTGTGTACGTGTGTGTGTGTGTACGTGTGTGTGTGTGTGTACGTGTGTGTGTGTGTACGTGTGTGTACGTGTGTACGTGTGTGTACGTGTGTGTGTGTGTGTGTACGTGTGTGTGTGTGTGTGTGTGTGTGTGTGTGTGTGTACGTGTGTGTGTACGTGTGTGTGTGTGTGTACGTGTGTGTGTGTGTGTGTACGTGTGTGTGTGTGTGTGTGTGTGTGTGTGTGTGTGTGTGTGTGTGTGTGTGTGTGTGTGTGTGTGTGTGTGTGTGTGTGTGTGTTCGGTCACGCTGTGGACCCCAAACACTGACTGAGACAAACTCTGAGAGCCACCCGTAACACGTCATAACACGCAGCTGTCAATCATTACAGCTGGTGTGACCTACTTCAGGTCAGGGCTCAGAGGCGTATGTAGTGTATTAGTGTTACTGGAGGTCATGTGACCAAACAGACTCCTACAACAGGTTCACATGCATCAGAGGTAAAACACACGTCCATTTTCTCATAATGTCCACTGAACATCACCTCATTTCTCTCAGAGAGTCTGAAACGGTTCATTTGAAGATTCAGTCTCTCTAAACCCGCCTCTCTGAGAGCTGCTCTGCTCTGATTGGTCAGATTTGTCTAGATGTGTCTGTCAGACTGGTGCTCACCTGAACGCTGGGATCTGACGCATGTAGACGTTCACCTGAACACGCTTCGCCCCGCGGAGCACGAGTCCCGTGAGCTGAGAACACAAATACACACCGCATCAACATCACGTTCACACACACACACTGCATCAACATTGTGTTCACACACACACACACACCGCATAACACTACTCAACATCATCAGGTGTGTGAGCTCATGAAAAGCTCTTGTAATAGATTGTACATGTAAAATTAAATAAATAAATAATTTTTAAAAAGCCATCAAAATAAAGCACGTATTAAAATAATTAAATCCCAAATATGTCAAATTAAAATAAATAATTTAAAAATTTAAATCCATCAAAATAAAACACTAAATATATATTTTATCATAAAAATATATAAAACAAATAAATAATCTTATTTCTAAAAGAAATAAAACAAATAATGAAATATAACTGACTAAAAATTCATTAAATTATAAAAATGCATAAATTATTATATTATATAATAATGAATTAAAATAAAAGCAATCAAAATAAAACACTAAAAATGAATGTAATCATAAAAATATATAAAACAAATAAATAATCTTGAAATAAAAAAGAAATGAAATATAAAAATGCATAAAATTATAATATAACTATTATATTATATAATAATTAATAATCAAAATAAAATACTTCCTAAATTAATTCAATCAAAAAAATGCATAATTAAAATAAATAAATTATATTAAAATAAAACACTTACTAAAAATGTATTAAAGTACAAAAATATATTAAATCATAAACAAAATTAATTAAAATATAATCAAATCATCAAAATAAAACACTAAGAGCTTCAATTCATTAAATAAAAATAAATATATAGCCTATATTTTAAAATAAAAACTTGGATTAAATTGTTAAAAAATAATTAAAATAAATAAATCATTTAAAAATAAAATTCATTTAAAATGAAAGCCATCAAAATAAAATACTTCCCAAAAATGTATTAAATCATAAATTAATAACTAAAACAAATAAATGATTTTAACATAAAAACCATCAAAATAAAACTTACAAAGTGGATTAAAGCATAAAAAATAAATAAATAAATAAAACAGAATTAATTTGAATAATAAGTGTAAAATTTAAATAAATACTTTTAAAATAAAATCTATCAAAATAAAGCACCTGCTAAAAATTAATCAAATCATAAATGTATAATTAAGACAAATATTTTTTAAATAAAAAACATCAAAACTAAACACTTACTAACAATTAATTAAATCATAACCATGTAAAATAAAAATAATTAATTTTAAAATAACATACACTCTAAAAAATGCTTGGTTAAAAACAACCCAAGATTGAAAATGGACTAACCCAGTGGATGGGTGGTTTTAACCCAGCGGTTGGGTTAAATATTTGCTTAAAACAACCCAATCGCTGGGTTAGTCCATTTTCAACCCAACTTGGATTGTTATTAACCCAGCATTTTTTAGAGTGTACTTACTTAAAAAAAAAGAATATATATATATTAATATTTTATTTGTTGACCTTTATGGAATGTGACCATTAACCAACATCCTAACCATAAACATGTGAATGTGTTATTATCTAATTATTAATTAATTATTAAATATTTCAGCTGATAAACCCGTTCGGGAATCTCTGGTCTAGACAAACTCAACAGAAGATCATTAAGACAAACCCTTCAGATTATCACACATTAAAGAACGTAAATAGAGTCTGTGTGTGTGTGTGTGTGTGTGTGTGTGTGTGTGTGTGTGTGTGTCCTACAACACATCTGCGACCCATTTAAAAACATGTCACACACACCTTGGCACTGCTTCCGTGTGCAGAAGGCCTGATGGGCGCTGATAAGAGAAGCATTGCATAAAGCCACACTTCCCAGCAGTTAAAGCCATTCTGGCCCTGAGCAAACCCATCAGCTCTACAGGCTCCAGCATCTGATCCCGTTACTATCCCACAGTTTAATGGGGTAGGATCTGATCCCGTTACTGTCCCACAGTTTAATGGGGTAGGATCTGATCCCGCTACTGTCTCACAGTTTAATGGGATAGGATCTGATCCCGCTACTGTCCCACAGTTTAATGGGATAGGATCTGATCCCGTTACTGTCCCACAGTTTAATGGGGTAGGATCTGATCCCGCTACTTTCCCACAGTTTAATGGGATAGGATCTGATCCCGTTACTGTCTCACAGTTTAATGGGATAGGATCTGATCCCGTTACTGTCCCACAGTTTAATGGGGTAGGATCTGATCCCGCTACTGTCTCACAGTTTAATGGGATAGGATCTGATCCCGCTACTGTCCCACAGTTTAATGGGGTAGGATCTGATCCCGCTACTGTCTCACAGTTTAATGGGATAGGATCTGATCCCGTTACTGTCCCACAGTTTAATGGGATAGGATCTGATCCCGTTACTGTCCCAAAGTTTAATGGGGTAGGATCTGATCCCGTTACTGTCCCACAGTTTAATGGGGTAGGATCTGATCCCGTTACTGTCCCACAGTTTAATGGGGTAGGATCCGATCCCGTTACTGTCCCACAGTTTAATGGGGTAGGATCTGATCCCGCTACTGTCCCACAGTTTAATGGGATAGGATCTGATCCCGTTACTGTCCCACAGTTTAATGGGGTAGGATCTGATCCCGTTACTGTCCCACAGTTTAATGGGGTAGGATCTGATCCCGCTACTGTCCCACAGTTTAATGGGGTAGGATCTGATCCCGCTACTGTCCCACAGTTTAATGGGGTAGGATCTAATCCCGCTACTGTCCCACAGTTTAATGGGGTAGGATCTGATGCCGCTACTGTCCCACAGTTTAATGGGGTAGGATCTGATCCCGCTACTGTCCCACAGTTTAATGGGGTAGGATCTGATCCCGTTACTGTCCCACAGTTTAATGGGGTAGGATCTGATCCCGCTACTGTCTCACAGTTTAATGGGATAGGATCTGATCCCGCTACTGTCCCACAGTTTAATGGGATAGGATCTGATCCCGTTACTGTCCCACAGTTTAATGGGGTAGGATCTGATCCCGCTACTTTCCCACAGTTTAATGGGATAGGATCTGATCCCGTTACTGTCTCACAGTTTAATGGGATAGGATCTGATCCCGTTACTGTCCCACAGTTTAATGGGGTAGGATCTGATCCCGCTACTGTCTCACAGTTTAATGGGATAGGATCTGATCCCGCTACTGTCCCACAGTTTAATGGGGTAGGATCTGATCCCGCTACTGTCTCACAGTTTAATGGGATAGGATCTGATCCCGTTACTGTCCCACAGTTTAATGGGATAGGATCTGATCCCGTTACTGTCCCAAAGTTTAATGGGGTAGGATCTGATCCCGTTACTGTCCCACAGTTTAATGGGGTAGGATCTGATCCCGTTACTGTCCCACAGTTTAATGGGGTAGGATCTGATCCCGCTACTGTCCCACAGTTTAATGGGATAGGATCTGATCCCGTTACTGTCCCACAGTTTAATGGGGTAGGATCTGATCCCGTTACTGTCCCACAGTTTAATGGGGTAGGATCTGATCCCGCTACTGTCCCACAGTTTAATGGGGTAGGATCTGATCCCGCTACTGTCCCACAGTTTAATGGGGTAGGATCTGATCCCGCTACTGTCCCACAGTTTAATGGGGTAGGATCTGATGCCGCTACTGTCCCACAGTTTAATGGGGTAGGATCTGATCCCGCTACTGTCCCACAGTTTAATGGGGTAGGATCTGATCCCGCTACTGTCCCACAGTTTAATGGGGTAGGATCTGATGCCGCTACTGTCCCACAGTTTAATGGGGTAGGATCTGATGCCGCTACTGTCCCACAGTTTAATGGGGTAGGATCTGATGCCGCTACTGTCCCACAGTTTAATGGGGTAGGATCTGATGCCGCTACTGTCCCACAGTTTAATGGGGTAGGATCTGATCCCGCTACTGTCCCACAGTTTAATGGGGTAGGATCTGATCCCGCTACTGTCCCACAGTTTAATGGGGTAGGATCTAATCCCGTTACTGTCCCACAGTTTAATGGGGTAGGATCTAATCCCGTTACTGTCCCACAGTTTAATGGGATAGGATCTGATCCCGTTACTGTCCCACAGTTTAATGGGGTAGGATCTAATCCCGCTACTGTCCCACAGTTTAATGGGATAGGATCTGATCCCGTTACTGTCCCACAGTTTAATGGGGTAGGATCTGATCCCGCTACTGTCCCACAGTTTAATGGGGTAGGATCTGATCCTGTTACTGTCCCACAGTTTAATGGGGTAGGATCTGATCCCGCTACTGTCCCACAGTTTAATGGGGTAGGATCTGATCCCGCTACTGTCCCACAGTTTAATGGGGTAGGATCTGATCCCGCTACTGTCCCACAGTTTAATGGGGTAGGATCTGATCCTGTTACTGTCCCACAGTTTAATGGGGTAGGATCTGATGCCGCTACTGTCCCACAGTTTAATGGGATAGGATCTGATCCCGCTACTGTCCCACAGTTTAATGGGGTAGGATCTAATCCCGCTACTGTCCCACAGTTTAATGGGATAGGATCTGATCCCGCTACTGTCCCACAGTTTAATGGGATAGGATCTGATCCCGCTACTGTCCCACAGTTTAATGGGGTAGGATCTGATCCCGTTACTGTCCCACAGTTTAATGGGATAGGATCTGATCCCGCTACTGTCCCACAGTTTAATGGGATAGGATCTGATCCCGCTACTGTCCCACAGTTTAATGGGGTAGGATCTGATCCCGCTACTGTCCCACAGTTTAATGGGGTAGGATCTGATCCCGTTACTGTCCCACAGTTTAATGGGGTAGGATCTGATCCCGCTACTGTCCCACAGTTTAATGGGGTAGGATCTGATCCTGTTACTGTCCCACAGTTTAATGGGGTAGGATCTGATGCCGCTACTGTCCCACAGTTTAATGGGATAGGATCTGATCCCGCTACTGTCCCACAGTTTAATGGGGTAGGATCTAATCCCGCTACTGTCCCACAGTTTAATGGGATAGGATCTGATCCCGCTACTGTCCCACAGTTTAATGGGATAGGATCTGATCCCGCTACTGTCCCACAGTTTAATGGGGTAGGATCTGATCCCGTTACTGTCCCACAGTTTAATGGGATAGGATCTGATCCCGTTACTGTCCCACAGTTTAATGGGATAGGATCTGATCCCGTTACTGTCCCACAGTTTAATGGGATAGGATCTGATCCCGCTACTGTCCCACAGTTTAATGGGGTAGGATCTGATCCCGCTACTGTCCCACAGTTTAATGGGATAGGATCTGATCCCGTTACTGTCCCAAAGTTTAATGGGGTAGGATCTGATCCCGTTACTGTCCCACAGTTTAATGGGGTAGGATCTGATCCCGTTACTGTCCCACAGTTTAATGGGGTAGGATCTGATCCCGCTACTGTCCCACAGTTTAATGGGATAGGATCTGATCCCGTTACTGTCCCACAGTTTAATGGGGTAGGATCTGATCCCGTTACTGTCCCACAGTTTAATGGGGTAGGATCTGATCCCGCTACTGTCCCACAGTTTAATGGGGTAGGATCTGATCCCGCTACTGTCCCACAGTTTAATGGGGTAGGATCTGATCCCGCTACTGTCCCACAGTTTAATGGGGTAGGATCTGATGCCGCTACTGTCCCACAGTTTAATGGGGTAGGATCTGATCCCGCTACTGTCCCACAGTTTAATGGGGTAGGATCTGATCCCGCTACTGTCCCACAGTTTAATGGGGTAGGATCTGATGCCGCTACTGTCCCACAGTTTAATGGGGTAGGATCTGATGCCGCTACTGTCCCACAGTTTAATGGGGTAGGATCTGATGCCGCTACTGTCCCACAGTTTAATGGGGTAGGATCTGATGCCGCTACTGTCCCACAGTTTAATGGGGTAGGATCTGATCCCGCTACTGTCCCACAGTTTAATGGGGTAGGATCTGATCCCGCTACTGTCCCACAGTTTAATGGGGTAGGATCTAATCCCGTTACTGTCCCACAGTTTAATGGGGTAGGATCTAATCCCGTTACTGTCCCACAGTTTAATGGGATAGGATCTGATCCCGTTACTGTCCCACAGTTTAATGGGGTAGGATCTAATCCCGCTACTGTCCCACAGTTTAATGGGATAGGATCTGATCCCGCTACTGTCCCACAGTTTAATGGGGTAGGATCTGATCCTGTTACTGTCCCACAGTTTAATGGGGTAGGATCTGATCCCGCTACTGTCCCACAGTTTAATGGGGTAGGATCTGATCCCGCTACTGTCCCACAGTTTAATGGGGTAGGATCTGATCCCGCTACTGTCCCACAGTTTAATGGGGTAGGATCTGATCCCGCTACTGTCCCACAGTTTAATGGGGTAGGATCTGATCCCGCTACTGTCCCACAGTTTAATGGGATAGGATCTGATCCCGCTACTGTCCCACAGTTTAATGGGGTAGGATCTGATGCCGCTACTGTCCCACAGTTTAATGGGATAGGATCTGATCCCGCTACTGTCCCACAGTTTAATGGGGTAGGATCTAATCCCGCTACTGTCCCACAGTTTAATGGGATAGGATCTGATCCCGCTACTGTCCCACAGTTTAATGGGATAGGATCTGATCCCGCTACTGTCCCACAGTTTAATGGGGTAGGATCTGATCCCGTTACTGTCCCACAGTTTAATGGGATAGGATCTGATCCCGCTACTGTCCCACAGTTTAATGGGATAGGATCTGATCCCGCTACTGTCCCACAGTTTAATGGGATAGGATCTGATCCCGCTACTGTCCCACAGTTTAATGGGGTAGGATCTAATCCCGCTACTGTCCCACAGTTTAATGGGATAGGATCTGATCCCGCTACTGTCCCACAGTTTAATGGGATAGGATCTGATCCCGCTACTGTCCCACAGTTTAATGGGGTAGGATCTGATCCCGTTACTGTCCCACAGTTTAATGGGATAGGATCTGATCCCGTTACTGTCCCACAGTTTAATGGGATAGGATCTGATCCCGTTACTGTCCCACAGTTTAATGGGATAGGATCTGATCCCGCTACTGTCCCACAGTTTAATGGGGTAGGATCTGATCCCGCTACTGTCCCACAGTTTAATGGGATAGGATCTGATCCCGCTACTGTCCCACAGTTTAATGGGGTAGGATCTGATCCCGTTACTGTCCCACAGTTTAATGGGATAGGATCTGATCCCGTTACTGTCCCACAGTTTAATGGGATAGGATCTGTTGATCCATGAACACACCTCAGCAAAGGTTATCCGCTGATCCGTGTCCCAATCCTGCAGCTCAAGCACTTGTGCAGTTTTAACTGGATCTAGTGCTTTATCAAATGTCTGCAGGCTTGTACAGAAAAGTTTGGAGTAACTAAACAAACTCCCACCACACAAAGAGAGAGTGTGTGAATAATGACTGTGTGTGTGTTTGGGGGGGGGGGGGCACCTCTGGACGCGCTGGGGACTCAGATCAACTCTTCCTAACATCATCGGCTTGATCAGTGACCCACATGTTTGTTCTGTCAGTATATCATGAAATCACAGATGCTGTTATTCTTTCACACACACACACACACACACACACACACTCACTCACACACTCACTCACACACACACATACACACACACACACACACTGAGAATCTGTCTCTGTCTGAGTGTGGAGCGATGGCGCCCTCCTGTGGCAGTGCAGATGTATGACACTCACTCAGGATTGATTGTGATATAAAGGCATCTGTGTATTTAATGTAAAGAAAGTGTGTGAAAAAAATAGGATATGAGATATTGCAAAGAAAACGAATTAAATTATTTCTAAAATTAAATAATTGAGTTTTATACTGTCATTGTACTAAAGAGAACTGCTGAAATATCTACAGAGTGATTGTGCTTATATTTTATCCACCCACCCATCCATCCATCAACCATCCATCCACCCACCCATCCACCCATCCATCCATCAACCATACACAAACCCACCCACCCATCCATCAACCATACACCCACCCAACCATCCATCCATCCATCCATCCATCATCCATACACACACCCATCCATCCACCCATCATCCATACACACACCCACCCATCCATCCATCATCCATACACACACCCATCCATCCACCCATCATCCATACACAGACCCACCCATCCATCCATCATCCATACACACACCCATCCATCCACCCATCATCCATACACAGACCCACCCATCCATCCATCATCCATACACACACCCATCCATCCATCATCCATACACACACCCACCCATCCATCAACCACCCACCCACCCATCCATCCATCAACTATACACACACACACACCGACCCACCCACCCATCCTCCCATCCATCCATCCATCCATACACCCACCCATCCATCCATCAACTATACACACACCGACCCACCCACCCACCCATCCATCCATCAACTATACACACACCGACCCACCCACCCATCCATCCATCCATCAACTATACACACACCGACCCACCCACCCATCCATCCATCCATCATCCATACACACACACAGGGTTCTCACTCTTTCATGAACACCAGATTCAAGGACTTTCAAGGACTTTTTAAAGCACCTTTTATTTTAAATCAAGCACAATAAATACGATAAAGGTGGGTGTGTTACTGCCAATTTATCAAATACCTACTGTACCGGTGTCTATCATTAATGCAGTAACGCTAAGGCATATACTGACAACTAAAATACAATTTCCAATGAGGAAAAATTTGCAATTTTACAAAATCCAATGAGGAAAGAGGCTGGTGTACAAGAGCGAGCGAGCTTTAACGAGAGATGCAGTTTGCAGCACTCTTATTCCTGCTTTTAACATTTATTTCACACTAGTTTTAGTTTTCTTTTTTATAAATCATTACTTAATTAAAACATCAAAATATAGAAATAATATTGTATACATGAATTTTCCAATTAAATGAAAAGATTTCAGATGTTTACGTGCTTTTCTTCTTTTTATTTTTTGCACAGTGATGAAATATTGCCCTTGTAAATACTTGCCAGCATTTCAGTAATGAAAGTCTAGATCTTTAAAATGCATCCAAATTACAGCAAAGCGCAACCATACGGTGGCCTGCAGGGGTCAAAAAGGATATAAACAGTGCATTTTGAAGTGATCTCATCTTGAAAACTCTGAGATGTGGATTCGGACGGCAATTAAATGACCACACGTCCTTGGTGTTTGTCTAAAAACAGTAGGTAATTTGGCCGGGGATTTTTATGCGGGTGTGGGAGAAAAACACTGACCTTCTGGATTTGGGCGGCAATAAAATCTCCGACTAGCCCCTGTCAATGATGAAAATACCTTATGACCCCACGAGAAACAATCACCATCCGAATAGGGCTCTGAACAGTAGATGGCGCTTATGGAACAGCAAAAATATATTCCTTCCTCCCGTAATGCTGTTTTGTTCTGGCTTCGGCAGCGCATGAAGGCTAATGTTTGTAATAGCACCATGCTACTCTAACAAAATGCAGTTCATGCTTAATTCAAGCACTTTCAAGGACCTGTGTTTGTTTTCAAGTACTTTCCAGGCTTGAATCCATGTGTCTGAAATTCAAGAACTTTCAAGAAGCGTGGGAACCCTGCACACACACCCACCCATCCATCCATACACACACACCCATCCACCCACCCACCCATCCATCCATCAACCATACACACACCCACCCATCCACCCATCCTCCCATCCATCCATCCATCAACCATACACACACCCACCCACCCACCCATCTATCCATCCATCCATCAACCATACACACACCCACCCACCCACCCATCTATCCATCCATCCATCCATCAACCATACACACACCCACCCACACACCCATCTATCCATCCATCCATCCATCAACCATACACACACCCACCCACCCACCCATCTATCCATCCATCCATCCATCAACCATACACACACCCACCCACACACCCATCTATCTATCCATCCATCCATCAACCATACACACACCCACCCACCCACCCATCTATCCATCCATCCATCCATCCATCAACCATACACACACCCACCCACCCACCCATCTATCCATCCATCCATCCATCCATCAACCATACATACACCCACCCACCCATCAACCATACACACAATCTATCCATCCATCCATCCATCAACCATACACACACACACACACACCCACCCACCCATCTATCCATCCATCAACCATACACCCACCCACCCACCCACCCACCCATCAACCATACACACAATCTATCCATCCATCAACCATACACACACCCACCCACCCACCCATCTATCTATCCATCCATCCATCCATCAACCATACACACACACACCCACCCACCCATCTATCCATCCATCCATCCATCAACCATACACACACCCACCCACACACCCATCTATCCATCCATCCATCAACCATACACACACCCACCCACCCACCCATCTATCCATCCATCCATCCATCAACCATACACACACCCACCCACACACCCATCTATCTATCCATCCATCCATCAACCATACACACACCCACCCACCCACCCATCTATCCATCCATCCATCCATCAACCATACACACACCCACCCACCCACCCATCTATCCATCCATCCATCCATCCATCAACCATACATACACCCACCCACCCATCAACCATACACACAATCTATCCATCCATCCATCCATCAACCATACACACACACACACCCACCCACCCATCTATCCATCCATCAACCATACACACACCCACCCATTTCAAACCATACACCCATCAACCATACACACAATCTATCCATCCATCCATCAACCATACACACACCCACCCACCCACCCATCTATCCATCCATCCATCAACCATACATACACCCACCCACCCATCAACCATACACACAATCTATCCATCCATCCATCCATCAACCATACACACACACACACCCACCCACCCATCTATCCATCCATCAACCATACACACACCCACCCATTTCAAACCATACACCCATCAACCATACACACAATCTATCCATCCATCCATCCATCCATCAACCATACACACACACACCCACCCACCCATCTATCCATCCATCCATCCATCAACCATACACACACCCACCCACACACCCATCTATCCATCCATCCATCAACCATACACACACCCACCCACCCACCCATCTATCCATCCATCCATCCATCAACCATACACACACCCACCCACCCACCCACCCATCAACCATACACACAATCTATCCATCCATCCATCAACCATACACACACCCACCCACCCACCCATCTATCCATCCATCCATCCATCCATCCATCAACCATACACACACCCACCCACCAACCCATCTATCCATCCATCCATCCATCAACCATACACACACCCACCCACCCACCAACCCATCCATCCATCCATCCATCAATCATCCACACACCCACCCACCCACCCATCCATCCATCCATCAACCATACACACACCCACCCACCCACCAACCCATCCATCCATCCATCCATCAATCATCCACACACCCACCCACCCACCCATCCATCCATCCATCAACCATACACACACCCACCCACCCACCCACCCATCCATCCATCAACCATACACACACCCACCCACCCACCCATCCATCCATCCATCAACCATACACACACCCACCCACCCACCAACCCATCCATCCATCAATCATCCACACACCCACCCACCCATCCAATCAATCATCCATCCATTCACCGAATACACCCACATTTTCATCCATCCATCAACCATACACACACCCACCCACCCACCAACCCATCCATCCATCCATCCATCAATCATCCACACACCCACCCACCCACCCATCCATCCATCCATCAACCATACACACACCCACCCACCCACCCACCCATCCATCCATCAACCATACACACACCCACCCACCCACCCATCCATCCATCCATCAACCATACACACACCCACCCACCCACCAACCCATCCATCCATCAATCATCCACACACCCACCCACCCATCCATCCATCCAATCAATCATCCATCCATTCACCGAATACACCCACATTTTCATCCATCCATCAACCATACACACACCCACCCACCAACCCATCCATCCATCCATCCATCCATCAATCTAATACCCCCCACCTATCCATCCATCCATCCATCCATCCATCTCAGTTGGAACTTCTCTTGTAAAACTGCAATAGCACGGATAAAGCATAAACATCGAGCGCACTCTGAATGGTTGTGATGTTGCGGCTCCTTCAGTGAGGACTATAAAAACAGATTCCTGATGAAAGGGTCAAGACCTGTATATCCCATATGTGAGCGTGCAGCAGGTCGACATGTGACAGAGCACTTCAGGGCGGTTACACAGACGTACCGGGTTGATGTCAATGAGCGTCTCGTGCTCCTCCTTCTTGGGATTCATCCCGAAAACATCCTGGACATACTTGTCATCCGCCTGGTAGAAATGAGGCGAGGACATGATGATGGGCGCACCTGAGAGGAGACACGCACACAGGCGTTAGCTTAGCGGGCCGCCCAGCGTCTGTTCTGTCACAGACAACATTCAAACTCACACACGGACCTTCTTTACACACACTGGCGTTGAGGAGGCCGGAGCCCAGACAGTTTCCCTGCGGCACGCAGAAGCCGGCGTTATCTGGGTTAGCCGTAACATTAGCGAAAACCTCGCTGGGAGGAACAAACCGGAAACCGGGAACCCCTCGTACGCTCACGTCAGACTCGTACAGAGCGTACAGAGACCTGCCAACACAAAACACACACGCTTTTATCATTCGTTTGAGTCTGGTTCAGCTTGACCTACTTCTCTTCCATGGCTTTGTTTCCGCTATAGTTCCCCTGTAAACTTGAACATGGCCACAGCTGAAGGGCGTGATGCAACAGGCTTTATATTTAGCCCTTCAGAACTGCTGAATAGCTGTGTTTGTGATCAGCTGACTCTGACTCAAACCACATTTGACCCATACATGTTCAAATCTATAAGAGTCAAAGGAACAACACTTCAGATAAACCCGTCACAGGTCACATGATCAATACTGAATCAATAAGAGCATTTCTAAACTACACCTTCAATCTGTAGCTCAGCAGCTATTATTAATCACTTCTAGAAAATCTACAATAAAAAGACAAGAAATAAACAAATATATTGCACAAAATGAAAACAATAACGTTATTATTATTATAAGTGTGAATCAAAACATTTAAAGCGTATTAAAAAATAAAAATAACCATAATTTTATCCTTTTAAATGTCTTAGTGTGTGTTTTGGTCATAATTTATATTTTTTAATCTAATTTCAGCTGTTCATCTCACAATGATTAGCATGTCATATTTTTATCTAATGAGGACTTTTAAAATCATATTTTTGACTTTTTATCTAATAATGAGGACTTTTAAAATCATATTTTTGACTTTTTATCTAATAATGAGGACTTTTAAAATCATATTTTTGACTTTTTGATCTAATAATGAGGACTTTTAAAATCATAATTTTGACTTTATCCAATAATGAGAACTTTTAAAATCATATTTTGACTTTTTATCTAATAATGAGGACTTTTACAATCATATTTTTGACTTTTTATCTAATAATGAGGACATTTAAAATCATATTTTCAACATTTTATCTGATAATTATGACTTGGCATGTCGTATTTTCGACTTTTTATCTTTCTATTATGACTTTTAAAATCATATTTTGACTTTTAATCTAATAATGAGGACTTTTACAATCATATTTTTGACTTTTAATCTAATAATGAGGACATTTAAATAATATTTTTGACTTTTAATCTAATAATGAGGACATTTAAATCATATTTTTGACTTTTAATCTAATAATGAGGACATTTAAATAATATTTTTGACTTTTTGAGGACATTTAAATAATATTTTTGACTTTTAATCTAATAATGAGGACATTTAAATAATATTTTTGACTTTTAATCTAATAATGAGGACATTTAAATCATATTTTTGACTTTTAATCTAATAATGAGGACATTTAAATAATATTTTTGACTTTTTGAGGACATTTAAATAATATTTTTGACTTTTAATCTAATAATGAGGACATTTAAATAATATTTTTGACTTTTAATCTAATAATGAGGACATTTAAATAATATTTTTGACTTTTTGAGGACATTTAAATAATATTTTTGACTTTTAATCTAATAATGAGGACATTTAAATAATATTTTTGACTTTTTGAGGACATTTAAATAATATTTTTGACTTTTTGAGGACATTTAAATAATATTTTTGACTTTTTATCTAATAATGAGGACATTTAAAATCATATTTTCAACATTTTATCTCTTGCTTATGACTTTATGATAACTGAAATGAGCTGATCAGTAAAAAAAAGCCTAGTTTTATTCATCATTTGGCAAATGACTATGATTAAATATTTTTAATAAGTTAATAACTAAGCTAAATTAAATCTAAATATATAATCATATATCATATCATAAAAGTCATGATATTATTCTCACATAAACTTCAATGTTTGGGGGCGGTAAGTTTATAAATATTTCTGAAAGAGAAATATTCTGCTTTCTCTTTCTGCTCCTTTATTTGATCAAAAATACAGTAAAAATTATGAAATATTTTTCCAGTGTAAATCATCTGTTCTCTATGTGAATATATAGTAAAGTGTCATTTATTCCTGTGATCAGAGCTGAATTTATCACCATTACTCCAGTCTTCAGAGTCACATGATCCTTCACTAATCACTCTCATATGAGCATTTAAGCTCAAGAAACATTTATGATTATTATCAGCGTTTCATATTTTTGTGGAAACTGTGATATATGTTACTTTTCAGGATTCTTTGATGGATTGAAGGTTCAAAAGAACAGCATTTATATGAAATATAATCTTTTGTAACATTATAAATGTCTCTTTTGATCAATGTAACGTGTCCTTACTGAATAAAAGTATTAATATCTGTGAAATCAGTGTGTATGAAGGAGCTGGCGTCCTCACCGGCACAGGTCAGAGGAGAATATGTAGAGTTTCTCAGTCTTTGTGACGATTGGATGGAAAGATGCTCCGTCGGTGCCGTTGATCATGTTACACTCGTCTGAGCTCCACCAGCTCAACGCACTGACAAACAGAGCAAACAGTCCATAACTCAATCTCCTCTGAGCACATGCTAAATCCATCCATCAGAGCTTCTGCTGAGTTTACCTCTGTCCGTTCCACTCGGCTATACGAGCAAAGTCCTGATAATTCTGCCTCCCCGTCAGGAACACATAATCACCGTCATCTGTGCCGTTTTTCTGAAACATCATCAATGAATGTACAAATACACAGTTAACAGACTCAAATATTAAATACAGCTGCACTGATAACATTAGCCATCGACGGTCGGGGAGATCGTTTAATGTTTCTGAAAGAGTCATTTATCTGATCATAAAAACACACAATATTGACTCACTAACTCACAAAAACAGCAAAATATAAAGAAATATGTATATGTAAAGTATATATTTGCTTTGAAACTTTTTAAAATAAGCCATTTGTTTTATAAATTATAAATGTTGTGTATATATATATATATAGAGAGAGAGAGAGAGAGAGTTATATTTATATATAAAATATGTATATACACATATTAAAATATACATGCAAATATTTCTTAAATATACATAATAATATATATTATGTAAACAAACTTTTACTTTGGATGCGATTTAACAAGTGCAGTCAAATAGTGCTGTCTAATCATATCTAGCATAAAAGTTTGTGTTTATTAATATATATATATAATATATATATACACACACACCGATCAAGCATAACATTATGACCACTGACAGGTGAAGTGAATAACACTGATGATCTCTGTTAGTGGGTGGGATATATTAGGCAGCAAGTGAACATTTTTGGCTGAATCCGAAATTGCCCCATAAACCGTCACTCACTATTCCCTACGTTTTCCACTAATACAGTTCACTTGAAGGAGTGAGTGAAAACGAGTGAGTGAAGTCGGACAGCCGCTGTGTGGACATCGGCTGTACACTCGTTATTGCGGTGCAATGTGGGATTGAATGAGTGCACTCGATAACGTTCACTATGGTTTCGGACACCACTACAAATGGCTGCCCCCTCAAATAGTGCCCTATTTAAGGGTGTAGGGGGCGATTTCGGATTCAGCCCTTGTCCTCAGAGTTGATGTGTTAGAAGCAGGAAAAAACGGGCACATTTTTGCTCCAGAAGCTAATGCTGGTTCTGATAGAAAGGGGTCAGAATACACAGAGCATCTCAGTTTGTTGTGTATGGGGCGGCATAAAAGATAAAAGAACTCGTGATCATCAGACCAGGCCACCTGACCAGTTCTGATGCTCACGGGTCACTGTTGGTGCTTTGGGCGGTGGACAGGGGTCAGCATGGGCATCCTGACTGGTCAGCGGCTGTGCCGCCCCATACTCCTCAAACTGAGATGCTCTGTGTATTCTGAGCCCTTTCTATCAGAACCAGCATTAACTTCTGGAGCAGTTTGAGCTCCAGTAGCTCGTCTGTTTGATCGGACCACACGGGCCAGCCTTCGCTCCCCACGTGCATCAATGAGCCTCGGCCGCCCATGACCCTGTGGCCGGTTCTCCACTGGTCCTTCCTTGGAGCACTTTTGATAGAGACTGACCACTGCAGACCGGGAACACCCCACAAGAGCTGCAGTTCTGGAGATGCTCTGACCCAGTCATCAATTTGGCCCAAACTCGCTCAAATCCTTACGCTTGCCCATTTCTCCTGCTTCTAACACATCAACTCTGAGGACAACATGTTCACTTGCTGCCTAATATATCCCACCCACTAACAGAGATCATCAGTGTTATTCACTTCACCTGGTCATAATGTTATGCCTGATCGGTGTATATGTATATATATTTATGATGATTCACAAACACAGTAACACATGATTTGAGGAATCAGGACGACACACACGCTCAGCTTCAGCATTGGGTGTTTGAGGTGTGATGACTTTAAGGACTAGTGATAGTGATGACAGACTCTGACCTTGTAGAAAAGTCCGAAGTGGTCGTCCGGCACCAAGACACTGAGCTCCTTGAGCAGCGGGTCCTCGTAACCCCACAGCAGGTCACCCACCCTGTGCGTCGCAAACACACCGACGCCTTTGGCCTTCATCAAGTCAGAGATGATGCGCCTGAAGAAGCTGTCTTTGAACTTCTCCATCACGGTCTGAGGTCAGAAACACACGCATGCACAGTGGATTAGCTCATCACAATATCATTTCTGACGGTTATTTTGACCCATTAGTCACGTGACACACTCTGGTTTCTCTGTGGTGTCAGGGGTCAGTCTCACCACAGCGGGGATGTTGACCGTCCGCACGAGGTCGTCCTCGGAGCCGCGTGACATGTCAGGCTCGAACACGTATGTTTTTGGATTGACAGCTTGCACTCTGGTTCCGTTGTCCATAAATCTCACATCCTCTTTCGGCCGATACTCCCTGAAAGAGGAAATTCAAGATTTCAGAACTGGTTCTTATTGAGTTTTTGAAAACAGCAATGTTTTCGAGCAGATCATGTGACTCAGATAAGATCTGAAGCTGGTGATATGTGGGCGTCGCCCGTTAAACGCTCAGATCATGTGACTCTGAAGACTGGAGTAATGGTGATAAATTCAGCTCTGATCACAGGAATAAATGACACTTTACTATATATTCACATAGAGAACAGCTGACCTACATTATAATAATATTTCACTGTTTTTACAGTATTTTTCCTGATGATCTGAGGAGACGTGTGTGTCGTGTGTCGGCTCACCTGTACGTGTACGGGCCGATCTCGATGACCGAGGGTTTGTCCCCGTTCAGAACCTCTTCTGGATTGGTCAGATTAAAGAAGTAAAACTGCATGTAAACTGGCGGCGGCGGGTTTTGCCACACCGAAAACGCTTCTGTTCCATTTTCCAGAACGATTTGCTGTGAGGGAAAGTGAATTGTGGGTAGACATGACCAGAGTTACTCATGGTTTCTGAAATCATTTAGGAAGAGAAACACATAAAGCTACTTTAGACACCTTTACAATATCATATATTTATACGGTATATCATATGCGACTCAAAAGGCACATTTATTTTATATGTATTAAATATTTATTACAATTTGTGTATGATATTATTTAATTTCTCTATGAATATGATATTAATTCAACACCATGGTATTATGGAATACAATTTAAACAGTAAAAATGCTAGAAAAAAAAAATTTATTTGAGAAAATCATAATATTATTTTTACAATAAGCTATGATATCACAATATAATAACTTATTATATATTATAATATATTTTCATAATATTATGTGAGAAGAAAAGAATACTACTATTAATAATAATCATAATAGTAATATAATAATAACACTAATAATGCTAACATAACAAAATATATTATATCTAATAATATACATACAAATGATATATTATATTATAATATATTATGTTTGAATTATATAATTTAATATTATTATATATACTAAAATATTAACTATAAATTATGATAAATTATTATATTATATATTATAAAATAAGATTTTTACATAATATAATGTATGGAGAAAATCATAATCACAATATTCCAATAATACCACAATAATCATAAAATATTTTACATGTTATATTACACACGTTGTTATAAAAAATATAAAAATGTTATATTTTTATATATGTAAAATATTTGATATGAATTAAAAAATATATATACATTTTATATTTTATTTTATACACACACACACTAATGTATATATTATATTTACATATAATTCATAACATAAATGTAGTATTATTTAATACTTATATTATGTATTTTCATAATATTATGTGAGAAAATCATACTACTACTGTTAAAACTAATAACAATAATGTTATATATATATATATATATATATATATATATATATATATATATATATATATATATATATATATATATATATTCCATGATAAAATGTAATAAAATATTATATTATATGGTATTATAATATATTTTCATTATTTTATGTGAGGAGAAAATACTACTACTAATATAATGTTTAATAATATAATATATAAATATTACATAAGGCCTATGTTTGATTTATATAGAACATATCTCTACTATATTTATTTTATGTCACAGTATCAATATGAAAAACCGCATAAACGTGATATGAATGAGAAACACATGAACACACACGAACTCACGGACCTTCTTTATCATGTTGTGTAAGAGCTTCTGAAAGACTTGCGACAGGACCATCGCGATCCCGGCGATGAGCAGCAGAACGCAGAGCAACCCAATGCTGTAAACACAGCAGGCCCGGAGCCGCATGATCCGCTCGGCTCGGTTCCGAGAGAGAAGGACAAAGAGACGGAGCAGCTGATCGGACTGAGAGTGTTTACATGTGTCAGGAGGAACCGGAGAGCGAGAGCGGGACCCTCACGGAGCGGAAAACAGCCGTTCATCACGAGACACAGCCCGAGTCATCCGGCAGGGGGCGCTCGGTGGCTCAATCAACACGATCCTCCATACAGAACCACCTCACGACGATTTCTGTCTTATTAGAGTTATATAAAGTATAATCTTTAAAAAATATTACTTAAAAAAGATTATCATATGGCATTGCTATTTTAATCTCTACAAAAAGAGGTGTAGTAATCGTTATGCTGTCTAAACTAACGGAGAAATGTTTCAGGTATCACGTGACTGCAATAAATCACACTACACAGCCACGATATGTAATTTTTTTGCTGCTAGAGGTCGCTTATTCAAAACAAAGGCGATTGGACAGAGCTTTTATTCTGTCAGACAGGGACGGACTGGGGCTAAAAAACAGCCCTGGACTTTCTCCCAAATAGGCCCATCATCCGGCCATTCACCCCTAGCCGTGCGCAACAGACACTAGCCAGGATGTACTATGCAACAATACTGTCAGACTATCAGACAAGGTATTCACAACAAGTGACATCTCAAAACCTATGGCTAGGCCCTATTAATTTTGTCTGTGAAGCTTTCACAAACAACCACCAGGTAAATTCATGCACCGAGCCGTGACGCCCAAACCAATTCGGCTAAAACGAGTACACATGTACCGTTCCACCCCATGCACACCCATGTTGATAGCTAGCTGACTATGCAATTCGCTAAGATAGGGATAAGGCAGCCTATTATGTGTCCTGCTACTACTGGCACTTACCAGGACCTCTTGCTAGTGTGAAGTTTTATCTCTCTGTCCCTCCGCATCATGACCAGGCTGTGGAAGCTCAGGCTCAGCTTCCACTAGCTGGTCCTCTACAGTCTCAGTCTGGCTAAGCGATGTAGTGCTGCTGGCAGTTGAAAAAGCTCTGTAAACTTTTTACAATTCTTTCTCGACTCTTCTTTCTCAGTTTTTTTTTTTTGCACATATAGGTGATCGGATTAGTGCCCCTGCTGTTGGCTGTTCATAATGCGTTATTAGACTTTTTTTTTGTTTTTTTGCCGACGGCCGGGTGACGGCCCTCGGTTGGACGGCCGTTCTGGACTTTTCCAGAACGCACAGATTGTCAATCCGTCCCTGCTGTCAGAAGAGCGCTTCTGCTTCTTCCGCTCATGCCTATGTGTGGTAACGATCATATCACACACATTTGATCGTATTTATGAGGTGAACGCACACAAAGTCGTAAATACCAGTGTGTCACTGAGAAACATGGCGGAATCAATGGATGCAACGTCTTTAGTTGAATCCCAGATAGCACACGTACGTCTGCAAGATGTCTGTTAAAGATCACTTAATCTGGAAAGCATCTGCTGTTTACAAACATCTGATAGACGTCTTTAAGATGTCAGTTTTTCATACATTCTAAATCATAAACATCTTAAAGACATTGTTTAAACGTCTATTTGACATCTGACAGAAAACGTCCAATAGACGTATTGCAGATGAGCAAACACTCTAAAAAAATGTCTTCCAGATGTAAACACGCACATCAAATAGACGTCTCCGAGATGTATGTGTGCTATCTGGGATATAACAAAAAAATATATATAAATAACAAAAAAATATAACACTGTTCTAGTGACTTTTGGATATTTTAATCCAAAAATCTTACATATTGTTCCTTTAATTGACAATATACAGTGAAGAAGTATTAAGAATCAGTGAATTTGAGCTAACGCGACGACGTCCGGTCGCCATTTTGAGACATATTAATAACGTTCACCTTCCTTCCCGCTCATTCTATTTCTAGCGATAACCGAAAGAACCACCGCCCACTCGTGAGTCAGCCACTTTTATAACTTATAACTGACTCAATAGGACATGTAATCCTCCATATTAACGCTGCGGATTACTGCGACATAAATCAACAACTTTAGCCATTATATCAATCCTAATTTTACTGAAGCAGCTAGTCAGCATATAGCGTTCATCCTGAAAAAGTGGAGTAGCTAGCGAGCAAAGAACATCCACATGAAGGTCACGTGATCATGTGCGCATGCGCAGTGCCGCTGGCGGTTGTCTGAGTGATTTCAGTTTTCTGTTGGATGTTTGTTTGTGAGAATTCGTCGTTATCAATTTTTCTTCAGGTTATTATTTCTTTCGCTTTCTGTTCGCGATCCGCGGTGGAATCGGCCGGTGAGTTTCTGTTTCTGACGGGGGAAAGTGAAAGATTCAAAACATTCCCAGTCGAGTCCAAAACCAGATTGTGTTTATGATCAAACTCAGCGATCGGTCATGGCATTAAACCAGCAGTCATTAAACATAACCAGGAGATATCCAACAGAAACCAAAGCTTTAAAGTCCTGTCAAACATATTAACTGTTTGTTAAAGAACTAAAATAAGTAAAAATAGGTTTTGCTAACCTTACTAAACTGTTATCATTAGTTAATGGTTTAAAAAATAATAATTTAGACCCCAAATACTAGGGACATGACCCTAAAATTCAATATATTTGTGTTTTATATAATACATTATTTTTGTAAATTATGTATATATATATATATATATATATATATATATATATATATATATATATATATATATATATATATATAAAATATTATTATTATTAGGGCTGTCAAAATATTAATCGCATCCAAAATAAAAGTTTGTTTACATAATATATGTGTGTGTACTGTGACCCTAAAATTAAAAAAGCAGCTATATATTTTCATATATAAAGACCTTATTTATACTTTGCAAAATTAATATTAATATGTGTGAAATCTACTTTTAGAAAATGTGTCAGTAGGAAATGTTTTATATAATACATTATTTTTGTAAATATACAAATGTGTATATATATATATATATATATATATATATATATATATATATATATATATATATATATATATATATATATATATATATATATATATATATATATATTAGGGCTGTCAAAAGATTAATCACGATTAATCACATCCAAAATAAAAGTTTGTGTTTACATTATATATTTGTGTGTACTCTGTATAATTATTATGTTTATATAAATATTCATGTATATATTTAAGAAATATTTGCATGTATATACTGTATACATTTATATAATTTATATTATATATAAATATAAATATTTTATATATAAATATAATACATTTTTCTTAAATATATACATGCTTGTGTGTGTTTTTATACATAAATAATAATTATACACAGTTCACACACATATATTATGTAAACACAAACTTTTATTTTGGATGCGATTAATCTTTTGACAGCCCTAATATATATATATATATATATAAAATATTATTATTATTATTATGGCTGTCAAAATATTAATCGCATCCAAAATAAAAGTTTGTGTTTACATAATATATGTGTGTGAACTGTGTATAATTATTATTTATATATAAAAACACACACAAGCATGTATATATTTAAGAAAAATTTGAATGTATACACCATATATACATTTATATTATATATTAATATTTTGTATATAAATATAATAAATTTTTCTTAAATATACACATGAATGTGTGTGTATTTATATATAAATAATAATTATACACAGCACACACACACATATTATGTAAACACAAACTTTTATTTTGGATGCAATTAATATTTTGCCCTAATATTTATTTATTTAGGTTAGTTATATCGCAAATAATCTGACAGCACTATTATTTTATTGGAATACATTTTATTTGTATTATTTATTTTTTACATTATTCACAGTTTTTTCATAATAAGTTCAAAATGTCATGCAACTTTTATGCATTGGTCAAAAAGAGAGCCCTTAATTATAAAATGCATAATTGAATGTTTGTTTATGACATTTTTTCTTAAATATTTGATATGTTTTTGCACATAATCACATCTAACATAGAAGTGTGTAAACGTAGAATATATTTATATATACTGTATATATTTACAATGTTAGATTAATCACAAATAATCTGAAGGCACTAATTATTTTGTATTGATTTTAATCAATATTTTATGTAATTAAATAAATGTATTATTCACAGTTTTTTCATAGTTTATAATGTCATGCATTCGTTGGAGAAAAGCGAGCGCTGGATTATAAAGTGCCTAATGTAATGTGTGTTTTGTCAGAGCGCTATGAGAGGAGAGGATGGCGTCCCCTGAGTCGAGCGTCTCGTCTCTGCTGGCCACATCAGGACGTCTGCAGAGCTCGCTCCACCCAGAGCCCGCCTCCACCATCAGATACAAGGACAAGCGCTACGCCTCCGCCTCAGAGGCGCTGGACGCGTACATCCGGGACTTCCAGAGGAGTCAGCGGGACTCTGGGACGGGGACCGGGACGCTAGAGCTGCCCAGAGAGCTTTCCAAACCTCATCCCAGGAACAGAGATGGTGAAGCAGCGCAACACATGCAAATCAGGCCCAAATCAGCTGACTAATTGCATTTAATCTGAAATATTCCTTCAAATGGGCAGTGTTATTTTTTTTATTAACACTATATTATTATTATTATTTAATATTTTGCATTTTCATTGTCATTTTAGTGTTAGTTATTTAGTCTTTTTTTATTACCGGTAGTTTAGTTTTTTTATTATCATTTAGTACTTATTTTAGTTGCAAGCATTTCTAATTAGTATAGTTTAGTAAATGATTATTATGAATGTATTTTTTATTTTTCCTTTTATTGTGATTTTAGTTTAAGCTTTATTCTTTTTATTAGCTTTGTTTTTATTTTTATCTTAATTTTAATTATAGTAATTTATATTTAATCACTATATTTAGTTACTATATTATATATATTGTAGTATATTTATATATTATATTTTTATATATTTAATTACTAAATTAGTAAATTTTTGATTATTATGAATGTATTTTTTATTTTTATATTTTTCCTTTTATTATAATTTTAGTTTAAGCTGTAGTCATTTTTGTTGTGTTATTGTCTTTATTATTAGCTTTGTTTTTATTTTTATCTTAATTTTAATTATAGTAATTTTATATTTAATCACTATATTTAGTCACTAAATTATATATAATATATTTATATATTATAATATATTTTTATATAATTAATTACGAAATTATGTATTATATATGTATATTATAATATATTTTTATATTTTACTAAATTATATATTTATATATATTTAATATATTAATATATTATATATTTAATGACTAAATTAGTAAATGTTTGATTATTATGAATGTATTTTTTATTTGTATATTTTTCCTTTTATTGTAATTTTAGTTTAAGCTTTAGTCTTTTTATTGCTTTGTTTTTATTTTTATCTTAATTTTAATTATAATAATTTATATTTTTTAATCACTAAATTATATTTAATTTAGGATTTAACCTTCTTTTATTTCAGTTAGTTGCTCAACATTTCTATATTCGTAGAAGTGTTTATTTATTATAAATATATAAATAAATGTGTTTTAGTATTTTTTGTACTTAAACTTATTTTATTTTAGTGAGTTACAAAGTCAATATTTCTAATTTGGTCATTTCTAATATATATAGTGTGTGTGTATATATTATTTCAGTATGTTATTTAAGATTTGAATGCCTAACGTGCTGTGTTTTTATTGGCTCTGATTGACGGGTGCAGTACTGAAGACGAGTTTGACTGATGGAGAGTTAAACTTCCTGAACATTCCCGTCCGGAAGAGAGACTCCGATGGGCTCAGTGTGACGACCGACGACCTCTTGGCTCTCCCAAACGACGGCTCTCTCCCCGTGACCCGCACCTCCGCCCTCCTGTCCCGGTCAGGGAGCTTCCCGTTGGGATTGAGCTTTAACTCGAGCTCCCGGTCGCACTCGCGGCCCGCAGTGAAACGCTCCACGCCAGCGAGCAGGAAATCCCTCCCTATGGACGATTTACTGATGGGCGGCTTGCGATCGCATCGTCAAGCTCCTCCTCCCAACATCCTGATAGCCAATCAGACGCATCCGCCCGACACGCCCAGATCCAGTCATCTCCCGCGCTGGATGACCAGCCAGAAATCAGAGATGGATTTTTCGGGCATGACCAGCGTTCCTGACCTGAAGTACCCGCTGTGGCTCAGACAGTGTGACGGGTCATCAGACGGCCAGCGGAGCGGGCGTCCTCTCGGGGTTCCTTCATGGGTCAGAGATCTAGAAGAGTCCAGCCGCCCCACACAGTCTGACACAAAAGGTCATTACAGTTAAATAAAACCAAAACTAAAATCATTTAAAAAAATTGGTATTTATTACAAAAATCAGGTAGTCATTTAATTTAACTTGATATACTAAAATAAATATTATAATAATAAACTGACATTATAAATGACAAAAATGACAAAATTACTAAAACTTAAACTGAAATTAATGAAAGTGGAAAATAAAAATATGAATAAAAACTGTAATGTGGCGTTCACACCGGACGCGATTCGCGCGAAGGTGGACGCTTGAACATTTTGAGTTCACTCGCTTCATTCGCGCGTGTAATTCGCGCAAATCGCGCGTGTAATTCGCGCAAATCGCGCGTGAAAAACGCGTGTGACAACTACACACCAGACGCGAATTCGCGTCATGGGCGGGGCTTCTGCTCTATATGAGCCTATATGAGCTTTTTTGTAAAGAATACTACTATTAATGTGCGACAAAATGTAGTTTAAAGACTTTTTCAGGCGATAATATAGTTGTTTAAAGCTCAAATCTGTGGTTAATGTATAAAAAGAGCCTATTTGAGCATTTAATCTGGCGTTTTCGGAGTTGTGAGATCCAGGGGATTGGCGGCGCTCAGCGCTCGTGTACCCGGCGAGACCCGCCTTCCCTCGGCTAGTCCTTCTCACATTTGCCGCTGGCTCTGGCTCTTTTTTCTGCTCCTGTCTCGTTGTGAAATGGCTCACTTGGCTCACAATGGCTCACAATAACTCACTTTCTTCCAAGCAAGATCCTTTTTATTCCTTTTATTCCTGTTCCTGTAGTGATAGGATGATGTATCACAGCTCCGGGTATCCACATACGGCCACCATTATCTTGTCCTCCATTGTTGTTGGGATTTCTGCCTCCGCTTGTAAATGCGTCACTACTAGAGCAAGCTCGTGATTGGTTAACGCGGCGCGAAATATCCGCCAGAGTTCAGATTTTTCAACTTGAGCGATTCGCGCGAATCGCGCGTTCAAAACGCTCAATTCGCGTCGCCTCAATCGCGCGAATCTCGCCGCCTCATTCGCGCGAATCGCGCCGCAGAATGCCATTTCGCGTCTCTGCATTGACTTGTAAATCACTCGCGCGAATCGCGTCCGGTGTGAACGCAGCATAATAGTATCTCAGTGATACTAGAATAACACTATTTTTCACCTAATTATGACAATTAAATGATCATGTACTTATCCTCATGCAGGGTTATTTTACTATCATTAATATACTAATAATCAGCTTTATTATCCTTAAATAAAGCTATTACAATATTCATGTTAATTGAAAATAAGCTGAATTAAGCTAAATATAAATATTAGTAATTAAACTAAGTGAAAATTAGAAAGGTTGCATTGGCAATAAACTGAAATAAGTTGAAGTAACTTGAAAATGGAAGTAAATAAATTATGTTTTTTATATTGCTATTTAGATTTAATGAAATTACTAAAAATTGAACTAAAATATTAATAAACTCAAATAATATAGTGTTGTGTTTGTCATTTTTATTATCTCTTTCTATTTATTAGTTTTTATTCCAGTTTTCTAGTAATTTTGGTAATTAAAATGAAACGTTAACTAGATGAAATAGTGCATTTTTCAGTATTTCCGTTGAGGTTTGTTTTATTTCAGTTAGCGAGTTAGTTAATGGTAACCTGTCATATGTTCCAGATGAACCCCTCACTGGTCTCTTGTGTTTGTCTCAGACGGTCAGATGGCTCCTCTGGTCCTGAGGGCCGGTCAGATGTCGTCAGGTCTCTGCGAGCCGCTGAAGGAGCACAACAGGTCAGGAGATACGGAGGACACGCTGGACGCAGACCGATCCTGGGACAATCCGCCTGTGGCGTTGTGAGTCATTTTGCACATTTAATCACATTATTTATTTTTTGACTAAGATCATCTTCAGATGAAAGGGGGAATGACATCTGACGGGTATGTTTACCAAATGCTTTAGAAGAATACAGTATGAAATATGTTCATATTTCACGACTCATTATTAGACTACAATAGCAACACAACTGTTTGAAATGTTAATTATTACATACTGCACACCAATATACAGTACAAAGATTTTTTATGTTTCTGAAAGAGCGTCTTCTGCGCACCAAGGCTGCGTTTATCTGATCAAAAATACAGTAAAATCAGCAAAATTATGAAATATTATTCCAGTGTAGAATAACTGTGTTCTGTGTGAATATATAGTAAAGTGTAATTTATATCCTGTGATCAAAGCTGAATTTATCATCATTACTCCAGTCTTCAGTCACATGACCCTTCACTAATCACTCTCATATGAGGATTTAAGCTCAATTATGATTATCATCAGTTTTAAAAACATTAGTTTTTTGTGGAAATCGTGATGCAGTTAGTAATATATAAGAAATAATAATAATCCCTGTTTGACACATTGATCAAATTGACACTAAAGACATTTATAATGTTACAAAAGATTATATTTCATATAAACGCTGTTCTTTTGAGCTTTCAATCCATCAAAGAATCCTGAAATCCTCAATTTTCATCAAAAAATATTAAGCATGCAAAAATGGTTTTCAACATTGATCAAAATTATTATTAATAATTGAGCTTAAATCCTCATATGAGAGTGATTAGTGAAGGATCATGACTCTGAAGACTGGAGTAATGGTGATAAGTTCAGCTCTGATCACAGGAATAAATGACACTTTACTATAAATTCACATTGAGAACAGCTGACCTACATTATAATAATATTTCACTGTTTTACTGGATTTATGATCAAATAAACGACTCTTTCAGAAACATTAAACAATCGTAAAGCTTCCAAACTTTTGACTGGTACTGTACACTCACCTAAAGGATTATTAGGAACACCTGTTCAATTTCTCATTAATGCAATTATCTAATCAACCAATCACATGGCAGTTGCTTCAATGCATTTAGGGGTGTGGTCCTGGTCAAGACAATCTCCTGAACTCCAAACTGAATGTCGGAATGGGAAAGAAAGGGGATTTAAGCAATTTTTTGGTTGTTGGTGCCAGATGGGCCGGTCTGAGTATTTCACAATCTGCTCAGTTACTGGGATTTTCACGCACAACCATTTCTAGGGTTTACAAAGAATGGTGTGAAAAGGGAAACACATCCAGTATGGGGCAGTCCTGTGGGCCAAAATGCCTTGTTGATGCTAGAGGTCAGAGGAGAATGGGCCGACTGATTCAAGCTGATAGAAGAGCAACTTTGACTGAAATAACCACTCGTTACAACCGAGGTATGCAGCAAAGCATTTGTGAAGCCACAACACGCACAACCTTGAGGCGGATGGGCTACAACAGCAGAAGACCCCACCGGGTACCACTCATCTCCACTACAAATAGGAAAAAGAGGCTACAATTTGCACCAGCTCACCAAAGTTGGACAGTTGAAGACTGGAAAAATGTTGCCTGGTCTGATGAGTCTGGATTTCTGTTGAGACATTCAGATGGTAGAGTCAGAATTTGGCGTAAACAGAATGAGAACATGGATCCATCATGCCTTGTTACCACTGTGCAGGCTGGTGGTGGTGGTGTAATGGTGTGGGGGATGTTTTCTTGGCACACTTTAGGCCCCTTAGTGCCAATTGGGCATTGTTTAAATGCCACGGCCTACCTGAGCATTGTTTCTGACCATGTCCATCCCTTTATGACCAGCATGTGCCCATCCTCTGATGGCTACTTCCAGCAGGATAATGCCCCATGTCACAAAGCTCCAATCATTTCAAATTGGTTTCTTGAACATGACAATGAGTTCACTGGACTAAAATGGCCCCCACAGTCCCCAGATCTCAACCCAATAGAGCATCTTTGGGATGTGGTGGAACGGGAGCTTCGTGCCCTGGATGTGCATCCCACAAATCTCCATCAACTGCAAGATGCTATCCTATCAATATGGGCCAACATTTCTAAAGAATGCTTTCAGCACCTTGTTGAATCAATGCCACGTAGAATTAAGGCAGTTCTGAAGGCCAAAGGGGGTCAAACACAGTATTAGTATGCTGTTCCTAATAATCCTTTAGGTGAGTGTATGTGTATATATATATTTTTTAAACTGCTGTCTAAAAATAAAAAAGCAACACCAATGTTTGTCCTGGGTTCGATTCCTAGGGAATGCATGAATCTACTAAATGCATGAATGTTAAACATGTCCCGTCATGTGTAGTAAATCTCCAGTGCCAGTGGGTGGCGCTGATGAGCTGCAACCGCCTGAAGAGCTTCAGAGGAGCAAGGTACAGTGTGTGACGCTCATTCTGTCTCAGTAACTCAGTGCTCTTTACCATGCATCTGTACTGAGAGTGTTTGTCTGTCTAGTCTGCAGCTTCCTGTTCATCAGGATACAGCAGCAGGAAACATCCAGGTCCAGTGGAGGCGCTCAAACACATGCTGTTCCGCCTACAGGCCGTCGAGCACAAGATCAGCCAATCACACGCGGCCAGTGAAGTCCAAACCCCTGCAGCGTCAGCCGCACAGCTGGAGAGAGACACAGTGGAGCAGGTACAGCAAATCACTTAAACGTCATTATCTGTTGAGATGTTAAGAGCTCATCTTTACATTTCGTGAGGTTTGTGTGTCGAGTGTTGATGTCTATATCCCAGGTGTCTTTGCTTCATAGGATGATTGTGCCAATAGAAACAAACAATAGTTCAGCTTCACATATTAAAGCATGATTGCACTGGTTTTTGAAATTGCTTCTCAAACAAGAACAAATGTAGGGCGGGTCTCGATTGTGTCTGTGTGGAATTGATTGGATGGTTGTGGTTTGCTATTGGTGGATCTGATGTGAGAGACCGGTTGCCCCGCCCTCGTCATCAGAGAAGAGATGTCGCTGCAGAATTTTATTGGCTGAATGTGACATTTTGTATTTAGTGAATGAAGTTCAAATAGAAATAGTTGCCATAAATTAACATTTTTACAGAATTATCTAGTTTTGTCACATTGTGGCATTGCACTCTTTTCCATTGCAGCCACTGTGTAAAAACAGCAATTTATATTTATTAATTTAGCAGATCATGTACAAAATGATGTTATTTATTCATAAATTGGCTATAATATCGGAAGTTATTCAATGAAAGTTACAATGTTGTAGAGCCTCGTGTTTTTTCTTCTGTGAAACACAAAAGGAGATGTTTTCCAGAATGTTCACGCTGCTCTTTTCCACATAATAAAAGTTTACCGCTACTAGGGATGGGCATTTCAAGCAAAAATAATATTGGGAATTTTTCTATTTTTATTCGAAAATCGCAACTCCTCCCCCGCATGTAAAGGCTACACACATATAAACAGTGAGAGAGAGAGAGAGAGAGAGTATAGGCTATATCAACTCAAGCCATATAATTATTGTAACATGCTGAAACATATGACTGTAATGTGACATTGCCCAAAGCAGTGTTCATTTCGTTGACATAATTTGTCATAATTTTCGTCAACAACCTTTTTTGACTGATGAAAATGAGACGATAACTAAATAAAAACTAGTGCATTTTCGTCAACAAATAAAAACGAGACGAAAACGTTAGGGAGGGTCGATTAGGGAAGAGATCCAGTCAGAACTGATGTCCTGTGTAATGGATGCACACATTTGAGTTGAGCTGATCTAACCGCTGGAAAACACACGGCCTACAGGCTCACACACCCCCAATCCAGCGCTCCAGAGCGGCTCAACCAATCAATAACACTAATTTATGCCAGGCAACTAATGCTGATGAATAATGACAATGTTTACTTTACAATGTTTATATAGTAATATGTTTTAGACGGTTGTAACAACGCATATTTTATCTCCTCATCTGAACTTGAATGAGCTCCTGCAACTGCAACAGAGGCGCAGACGTTTCAAAATAAGAGTCCCGGTGTATTTCCAGCTGGTTTATAATTTAAAAGTCACGCATTATATATTAGTTTTTGCTTACACAATAAACTGTATTTAATTTAATTCCCATTTAATTCACAGTCAGGAGGAAAGACCAGTATTTGACACATATTCAATAAAGTATCAGGGTTATAATAGTTCACTAAAACCATTAAAAAAAATCTTCGTTACTTGAAATAAATGTTACCTGAAATTAAAAATTAATAAATAAACAAACTTATTTGAAGCTTTAGCTTAACCTGATATGGCCTACTGACTAAAACAGAAATACAAAGTTATATAAACTATATAGATGTTTTTAAAAAGACAAACAAAAGTGAATTGAGCTCTTTCGTGTATTTTTAATGTAAAAAACAAAATGTCAGTTCAAGTGACAGTCGGTCATGTGACGCTTAAATGCTTAATGTATTACAATTGAACTAAACTCATTAGATTTTAGGAGACTACATCTACTGTAGATTTAGTCGACTAAAACTAAAAACAATTCGGGTGACTAAAATATGACTAAAACTAAAATAGCATTTTAGTCAAAAGACTATGACTAAATTGAAATCAAAATTTGCTGTCAAAATAAACACTGTTGTATTCGCGCATAGAGTGCAATCAGGGCAGCAAATTAATGGCAATTCACCGTCTCCTCAAAAGAGTCTGTTTGCAAGCAGCAAAGCCGCTATTGGCAGCGCCTCCCTCTGGTTACCTGAACACCAACACATCAGCACCGAAAACATGGGGATTTTTTTGCGGACGATAATCGCACAAACTATTTGATATTCTATAATTAAATCAACTAATCGAATATTCGAAAATCGCGACCCATCCCTAACCGCTACACACACAAAAAAGCCAATACAAGTATAATGAAACCATGATGGGCATCACACAAAGCTGACCTTTAGTGTCGTTGACGACAAAGACTATTGGTTCTCGTATGTCATGTGACCAGCCAATGTTTAAATATGTGCAACCTGCATTATTCCCTGTCAGCCTCTTGACTTTTAATGTGTTTTGTGATTGTGTCTTGTTAAGGTTCCTCAGGAGGAAACTGACGTGGGAAGCGACGAGTCTTTACAGAGGTCAGGAGGGTCATGTGATCGCAGTGAAGCAGCAGCGCGCTCATCATTTGGTGTTCATCGTTGTTCTTTCGTCTGTTTTCTCAGAGCTCTTCACCACCTGGACAGACTGAAGACACTCGTGGACGACATGAACGAGAGGAGGGCCAGAGCAGAGGATGATGGGACAGAAGAGCAGTTATGAAGCAGAAATCAAACACACTGACGCTTCATGGATCATATTCACTTAAACGTCTGATTTCTACGGAGCCCCTGAAGGGACATGGTGGTGGAAAAAAGTGTCCCCTCGCTGTCAGTGTTTCAGACAGATCAGTGCGTCTGAGTTTTATTCTGAACTCGGGCTCAAGTATAAAGAAATACAGTCAGTGCGTAGTTCAATGAGTTCAGTAAAGTTGGCATATTCACAGATTCAGACTTCCCCGATTAATAACTCATGAGCCTAACGTCGTTAAAACACAAACGACACCTCTTTAACGTGGACAACGAGCTACAACCTACATTTCCTCACAACAAGCCTTAATATCTGCAAAGTGCAAAACCTGAAAAGCGTTACTACAAAAATAGGCAGTAACTTCAGTGTTACACACTATAGTGTCTCCAAATTCAGTTTACACATCAGTGCTCTCCTCCTAGTCATGCTACAACACTTAGTTTGATCAATAATTTTTATTATTTGTATGTGCTATTACTTGCCAAACTAAGTGTTGTAGTGTGACCAATAGGAGAGCAATTTGGAGACACTACAGTGTGTAACATTGAGGTTATTGCCTATTTTTTAACGCTGGGTTTTGCACTTTGCAGACGGTCCCTTCGGACTTGTCTCTATTCCGAGATCTATTGATATTATAAGGCTCGTTTTGAGGAAATTTAGGTTGTAGCTCGTCTACGTCAAAGAGTTATTGATCCGGGGAAGTCTGAATCTGTGAATAGGCCAACTTTACTGATCTAAGCTCTGACTGTATTTCTTTATACTTGAGTCCTCTAACCTGTCTGAAACACATTATTTACGAGGGAACGCAAAAGATTTGATCATCCTAAATGTTTTCCACCACCACATCCCTTCAGAGGCTCCGATGATTTCCTCATCACAGGATCTATTTTTCTTTAAAACCTCATGGAAGATTAAAAAGTACTTGAACTGGGCCCGTGCTTTTACTAACTCGACCCGCTCAGTGTTTGTCTAAAGTGTGTTTACATTCAGGTCCTTGACTCGCACAATCATATAGTTGTGTTTTGAACAATAATATGGATAAACACTCATTCTTTTGCTAACTGAGTGTGTTCTGAGAGTATTTATTTCTTCCTAACCCTATGACTTAAGCAGAATTTAAGTGTCATAAATGTAAATTTATTCTGGTGTTAGCCACACATTTGTGGTCCAGGCAACGCACTACCTGGATTATCTTCACTGCGTGTATAAGTAAATATCCTAAAAATAAAGTTTTGAAACTTCTCTTTGCCCTCAGTCAAAAAGATTTGGCAGACAACAAATGATCATGAGAGCAAAGATCGGCCATTAGATCCACACAAGATGAATTATATCTGATGTTTAACCACTACAGGACAGAGTCAGCGGCAGAAGGACTGGCCGAAGAAAGGCTGCTCTCGCCAGGGTTAATGAGCGCTGAGCGCCCGCTGATCGCCTGGAGCTCACAATTCTTTATAAATAAACCACAGATTTGAGCTTTAAACAACTACATTCTCACCTGAAAAGGTCTTAACTACATTTTGTGACACAATAACAGTAGTACAGCAGCAAGCAGCCATTACGGGGGCAAGCGCAAAGAAGACAAGTCATGCCAAAATGCCTGAGAGTGTCAGATCAACGGCAGCAATTAAGCACATTTTAAGATGATTTTAGGCAAAAAGGCTGAAAATGCATTGTAGTCTATGGGAATTTCATGTTTTGTTCTATTATAGCACCACCAAGAGGCACAATACCACCATTTTTTGTGTCCTCGGAGTGAGCCCATACATGTGTGTGTCAATTTTGGTGAAACTATCGTTTCGTTTGGGAGTTATAGACATTTATATGAAAAAACTGACACCTGACTTGGATTTTACACCCCCTTTTACTATCAATATTTTGACATTTGGGCATTAGCGTTTAGCTATCGACCTGTTTCTGAACTTCTGAGGCTGATTTTGTCTCGATCTGACTAGCGGTTTCGAAGATATCGGCTAACATTTTATAAGCGCTAAATTACAACGCTGCACAAACCATACACTGAAACCTGGCAAGTCTGGTATCGTTGGACTCGGCAAGGATTCAGGAGACCAAAAAAGTTACTCCCATGAAAATAAGTCAATCTCACCCAAAGTTATAAGCATTTAAAAATATATAGATTCTCCTCTAGGTGGCGCTGTTTTGAAACTTCTCAGGCTCCTTCAGGGCATCGTGCTGATGACCCATACCGAGTTTCGTAACAATCCGTTCATGTGTTCAAAAAAATACAGCATTTTATCACATAATTAAAAATGGCTGATATGGTAAAATTGGATATCAGACTCAGCATGATGCCCCGAATCTAAGGAGACCACGTTTATGATTTTGGGACAAACAGTTCAGAAGTTATAAGCAAAAATAGCAATTTTTCGTATCTCCTGACCAGTAGGTGGCGCTGCGCCGAAACGCTGCATGTAGCCTCAGGTCATGCTTGTGATGACATGCACCAAGTTTGGTTTGAATACGATAAAGCCTTGCGTGCATTTTCGCAACCGCAACGTAAAATTTGTTCATGCGTTTAACGAAAACGATTTGACGAATCAACTTGAATTCCATAACTTTTTGTTGGCACTGCCTGAAGATGATCTGGTTCAATGGTGCAAACCGTCTAGGACGAGTTCGCAGTGGTATAGACGAACAGACGCCAAAGTTCCGATTTTTCAACGTGGGCGTCAGACGCGAATTTGCTTCAAACGCGCAAATACACAAAAAGCACCAAATAAAATCACTCAATTCACGTAATTCGTGCGAACGATGCGGAATAACGTCCACGCCGCAGGACCTCCAGATGTCTTTACATTGACGTAACATTGAAACCACTCGCTCCAGACGCTCTGTTCACATTCGGTGTGAACGCAGCATAAGAAACTGTGTGACATTTATTGTAAGGTTGGTCTAATATTCTCTGTCTTGCAATGCATTCTTAATGCACTCAAAAAATTATGTTGAATCAACAAAAAAAAACCTAACAACAGTTTGCATACATTTTTTGGAGTTATGATGAGTTTGAGTGTATTTACGTTCAAGCTACATTGAGCAAGCTCAACATTCAACTTAATAATTTGTGAATGGCAGCCCATAAAAGTGCATCCATCCATTATAAAAGATCTCCAGAGGTTAATAAAGGCCTTCTGATGCGAGTCGATTTGTGTAAGAAAAATATCCATATTTAAAAATGTATAAATTACAATTTCTAGCATCGCCTTCCGTAGTCAACCTACGAAAAAAGGGTTGGCAAAAGGAGACTTGGCCATCTCTGTGCCCCCTCCGGACCGAGGGAGACGCACATGATAACAGCGTGTAATTTTCTCACCCAAGCGGCTCCTCCCGCAGTTTCTCCTGAAGCCGATACTGAAGTGAGTTAAACTGCAGTTCATGGACTGGCCACTAGAGACAGACTCCAGAAGGAGCAGAATCTCATTGAGCTCATGTTAAAATGCCCAGCTTTACAGCAGAAGAACACATGTTTACAGTCTGGGACAAACTGTGCTTTTGGTCTATACGGCTAATTTTGCCCTTCATGACGACTGTGAGGGGGGGAATTGTTTTATAACTCATTCGTTTACATTATAGTAATTATTGCCGAACAGAAACTGTTTGGACCAATGAAATTGGTGATGGACAGATGATAAACAGTGACGTCATCATCCACGTCATCAAAGGCGCTTGGGTTGAATTTGTTCTAATCCTAAACGAAGAACTTGTTCGTATATGCGTTCACCTTTACCATTTCTCTCAGAAATGATCGTTTACACTCATCTTTTTCTTCTAACGTAACTTATTCCGGGCGTGCGTGCAGACAGGGTTGCCAAGTTTTTACAGCAAAACTCGCCCAATTCCGATTGCTACTCAAAACTAGCCAAAAACAAGCCCAATAGCTTTCCGGGTGGGGGGGGTTCTCTGGGAAAAATGGCATTTGGGGGGTAAAATATGTGTTATTTTGGCAGGGCTGCCTGCTAATATTCGCATTCCTGGGTCTGTATATCACATAATTGGGGTCACTTCAACCCGCGGACTTGGCAACACAGTGCAGTTGAGTTCTGTTGACATTTGACAACTATCAAATCAAATCACTTTATTGTCACTCTACATATGCACAAGTGCAACAGCAGGTGAAATTCTTAGGTGCAGTCCGAGCAACATAGTAGTCATGACATGACATGTACAACATTTAAGCAACAACAGATTACACATCTGATGCGCACACAATTACTCACAGCACAGTAAACTCTACAATAAACAATAAATAATTTACACAATGTGAGTGTAGTTCTCACAGCTTAAACAATATACACATACTTACAATATACATATTCTTTAAACAATATACACTAAACATACACATTACGCTATAATAATAATAATATACAATGTATAGTATACAATATTATTCACAAATTGAAATCCAAAGTGCAATAGATGCTATATGATAAATAAATGTGTATATAATGTGTGTGTGTATCTACAGTGGGTTGTGCGGAGTGATATTCTGTCCAGTGTGTGTTATGATCCTGATGGATCAGGAGTTAAGTAGTCTGATTGCTTGTGGGAAGAAGCTGTTCTGGAGTCGGCTGGTGCGTGTTCTGATGCTGCGGTACCGTCTGCCTGATGGCAGCAGTGAGAGCAACCCATGGTTCGGGTGGCTAGAGTCTCTGATGATCCTCTGAGCTCTCTTCACACACCGCCTGGCGTAAATGTCCTGGAGGGAGGGAAGCTCACCTCCGATGATGCAGCTGGCCGTGCGCACTACCCTTTGCAGGGCCTTGCGGCTGCGGGCGGTACTGTTGCCGTACCAGGTGGTGATGCAGCCAGTCAGCAGACTCTCTATGGTGCTGCTGTAGAAGCGTGTGAGGATGTGGCTGTTCATTCCAAACCTCCTCAGCCGTCGCAGGAAGAAAAGGCGCTGATGAGCCTTCTTCACAACGGCCTCAGTGTGGACGGACCATGAGAGTTCCTCTGTGATGTGGACACCGAGGAACTTGAAGCTGCTGACTCTCTCCACCGGTGCTCCATCGATGGTGATGGGGCGGTGTTCTCTCTCATTCCTCCTGAAGTCGACCACCAGCTCCTTGGTCTTGCTGACGTTGAGGGAGAGGTTGTGCTCCTGACACCACCGTGTCAGAGTGTGCACCTCCTCTCTGTAGGCCGTTTCATCATTGTCAGTGATGAGACCAACCACTGTCATATCGTCAGCAAACTTGATGATGGTGTTGGAGCTGTGGGTTGCCACACAGTCATGTGTGTACAGGGAGTACAGGAGTGGGCTGAGAACACAGCCCTGAGGGGCTCCAGTGTTGAGAGTCAGTGATGAGGAGATGTTACTGCCCATTCTGACCACCTGGCGTCTGTTTGACAGGAAGTCCAGGATCCAGCTGCATAACAAGCTGTTTAAGCCTAGAGCCCGGAGTTTCATGTCAAGTATGGAGGGCACAATGGTGTTGAATGCTGAGCCGTAGTCTACAAACAGCATTCTCACATATGTGTTCCTCTTTTCCAGGTGGGAGAGAGCAGTGTGTATAGTGGATGAAATGGCATCATCAGTGGAGCGGTTTGTGCGGTATGCAAACTGCAGTGGGTCCAGTGAGGGGGGGAGACCAGAGCAGATGTGGTTTCTGACTAGTCTCTCAAAGCATTTACTGATAATGGGGGTCAGAGCAACAGGACGCCAGTCGTTTAAGCAGGTGGTTTTTGACTGCTTAGGTACAGGAACAATGGTGGACGTTTTAAAGCATGTGGGGACCACAGACAGGGAGAGGGACAGGTTAAAGATGTCCGTGAAAACTCCAGCCAGTTGGTGCGCGCACGCTCTGATCACGCGGCCCGGAATGCCGTCTGGACCCGCCGGAAGGATCGGGTTACATCCGCTACAGATACGGAGAGTGCACTAACCTCTGTATCTTCAGCCGCGAGCGCTCTCTCCGCGAGGGCGGTGTTAGTTCCCTCAAAGCGAGCATAGAAGGTGTTGAGCTCGTCCGGGAGAGAGGCAGCGGTGTTCACGGTGGAGTTTGTGTTCCCTTTGTGTTCCCTTTATAGTCCGTGATGGTGTTAATTCCCCTCCACATGCTACTGGAGTCGGTGGTGTTGAACTGTCCTTCAATCTTGTTCCTGTACTGCCGTTTTGCTGCTCTGATGGTTTTCCGGAGGGCATAACTTGCTTGTTTATGCTCCTCCGCATTACCGGAGTTAAAAGTGAAGGTCCGCGCATTGAGTGCCGCGCGAACATCCCCGTTTAGCCACGGCTTCTGGTTAGGGTACAGCCGAATTGTTTTGGTCGGAACAACGTCTTCTACGCACTTCCTGATGAAACACGTTACGCTATCAGCGTAGACCTCGATGTCGTCATCAGAGGCCGACCGGAACATCTCCCAGTCCGCGTGATCAAAACAGTCCTGTAGCATAGAATCTGATTGGTCCGACCAGCACTGGATGGTTCTGAGGGCGGGTGCTTCCTGTTTCAGCCTCTGCCTATAAGCGGGCAAAAGTAGAATGGAAGCGTGATCTGATTTGCCGAATGGTGGGCGCGGGAGGGACTTGTAACCATCCTTGAAGGGAGAGTAGCAGTGGTCCAGAACTCGGTTCCCTCGCGTGTTGAAGCTAACATGTTGGTGGTATTTGGGTGCAATGCGTTTGAAGTTGGCTTTGTTAAAGTCCCCAGTCACAATAAACGCAGCCTCAGGATGCGCGGTTTCCTGCTCACTCACTGTCCTATACAGTTCCTTTAGTGCCCGGTCTGTGTCGGCTTGTGGGGGAATATACACAGCTGTGATGATGACCGCTGTGAATTCCCTCGGTAGCCAGAATGGTCGGCACAGAACCGTGAGAAGTTCCAGATCAGGAGAACAGAAAGACTTGATAGAATGTACATTCCTCTGATCACACCAGGATCGGTTGATCATAAAACACACACCCCCGCCTTTGCTTTTCCCTGAGAGATCTTTTTCTCTGTCCATTCGGTGCACGGAGAACCCTGTGGTTTCGATGGCCGAATCTGGAATCTCAGCAGACATCCAAGTTTCTGTGAGGCAGATAATGCAGCAGTCCCTCGTCTCTCGTTGGAAAGAGATCCGTGCTCTCAGCTCGCAGAGTTTATTGTCCAGAGACTGAACATTAGCCAGTAAAATACTGGGAAGCGGGGGGCGGTTTGCGCGGCGTCTTACTCTGATGAGCACGCGGCTCTCTTCCCTCTTCTCCGGCCGCGTTTCCGCGGTCGGGCCGCCCACACAAAAGGTTCCGCTGCTGTGTTTGTAAACAGCGTGTCGTCGTTGATGAATTTAAAGTCCGTTTGTGTCTGTCTGTCGTACGTAGTAAGGCAGACAACATCCAAGACAAAAAACACAAAAACTGTAAACAGAACAAACAAAAAACTACAGTGTTTCAGCGGAGCTTGCAACGTAGCGGCCATCCTTGGCGCCATCGGTAACGTTATGCGTAACTAACATAACTAACGTTATGCGTCGCTCCGTTGCTCTGATTGGTTGTAGGTCTATCCAATTGAGCTCTTTCCTGGTTCGGTTGAAACCACCGCATAATCACAGCCCAACGGAGCAGATCAGACTCATATTCTGACTAGAGTTGAGTATGACGACGTCAGGCTACTCTATCGCAGAAACCGGCAATCAAAATGCAACACCCGCCGACTCACTCTCCTCTGGCAAAACTCCACCAAGTGTCTATGAATCACCTCCTTAATCCATGGACAGTAAAAGAAATGGACACAGCGACCCCATAGGCTTTGACGGGGAAAAGTGAAGTCAATTAGAAGCATCACTTCCTGATGGCTGATGTACTGCGCAGCCTCAGACTGAGCTTGAGGATGTAGATGTGGCGTGAGAAACCTGTCTGACAGTGGCAAGTCTTCTAGTAGTTGTGGAAAGTGAAATCTGAATTCAGTGAAAAAGTGAAATCACTTCTCCACATGATTCTCCCTTGAATTTATCGGACTTTATGCCTCCACGCCCCCCCGATTGCCTGCGAGCTTCTCCTCCTGTCTATACGGTCATTTCTCTACTATGCGACAGGGAGTCGCGTGGTTATGACACAATCGTTAGCCTATTTTTTTTTCTTCTATGTGGCGATAGTGTAAGATACAAGGTAAATAAACAATGGACGAATGGAGTCTTTAAACGCCTTGGATGTAAAGTTATTCGCTGTCAATGGGATGCTAACAGGAGGTGATGGCTTGGTTAGCAATGTCTGCCCCTATGGAAGGCTTTCCGGGTGCTGGATTACCCCCTTGCCTTTTCACTGCACTGCACAACTGTAATCTGATATAAATCCACGACTGCAAACAGATCATCTTTGCAGCAAATATCTAGCTGTTCAGATGTAAGCTGAATAGCACATTTTTCTAGCTCAAATTTCGAAGACATTCCAAATTCCCTCCCCCTTAAAGTGAAAATCACTAGCCAAACAACAAAATACAAAGCAAAGTTTTTTTTCAATTGCACGCAACGACGCCACTCCTACTGGTTTCGGAAAAACATCTGTTTTAGGACGAGCCCCCCAATTCTGTTACAACCGCTAGGGTTCAGCCGTAACAGAAAAAGGAAGAGAGTCCACACCAGAGAGAATTCAAAATAATAAGTGTTTATTTACAAAAATAAGGGTTTAAGCGTCAGGGGCAGACAAGGCCAAAATAACGTTGAAAAGCAAATAAATCTAAATATATTACCAGGTCAAAAATCAAACAAACAACAGGAAAAACTGGAGAATCAAACAAAGGCTCACCAAATAAACAAACACTTACATAGTTTCACAGAAATACTATCAATCTCTCTCTGATAAGACTCTCTAATTCAAACAAAGCCAAAACAGGGTGACCAGACGTCCCCGTTTTTGATGTTCTGTCCCCGTTTTACACTTGACAATTGTGCAAGAACTGTGCAATCACGTGGTCTCGCGGTTCGCCTCAATATTTACATGATCGTTTTATAATGGAGAGTGATGGAGATGCAAAAGTGTTTACATTAATGTTAATGTTTTTCTTTTATTTAGTCCTCAGGTATTCCTTACTAATTAGTCACACTCATACTCATTGGTGGTCAAATGTGACCTTACACCTGAACGATTTTTCAATTAAATAAATGTTCTATATTTTAGTTCAATAATATTTATTGAATATTTTGAGGAGATCTTTTGGTACTAAATACTATTTGTGCAATAATTATTGTCAATTAATAACCAGTTAAGATATAATTCTATAATATAAAAATAGACTAACGATTGCATCATAACCACGCGACTCTGTCGCATAGTAGAAGAAATACCATATAGACAGGAGGAGAAGCTCGCAGGCAATCTTTTAATGTCTATGAGGCAATCGGGGGGGCGTGGAGGCATAAAGTCCGATAAATTCAAGGGATAAGCATGTGGAGAAGCCCATAGAGAGTCAAACGCAACGGGACAAAATATTACTAGAAGACTTGCCACTGTCAGACAGGTTGCTCACGCCACATCTACATCCTCAAGCTCAGTCTGAGGCTGCGCAGTACATCAGCCATCAGGAAGTGATGCTTCTACCTTACTTCACTTTTCCCCGTCGAAGCCTATGGGGTCGCTGTGTCCATTTCTTTTACTGTCTATGGCAGGGGTCTCCAAACTCGGTCCTGGAGGGCCACTGTCCTGCAGAGTTTAGCTCTGACCCCAGTTAAACACACCTGACCCAGCTAATCAGTGTCTTGCTAGGCCCTAATAAGACACTGATTAGCTGGGTCAGGTGTGTTTAATTGGGGTTGGAGCTAAACTCTGCAGGACAGTGGCCCTCCAGGACTGAGTTTGGAGACCCCTGGTCTATGGTGTATATAAGTAATATATAAGTAACAGCCAAAAATTCTAGCTGAAGTTTCCATCCACTTTTTTTTGTTTTGTTATTGACAAAGTGAATATGCGTATAAAAAATATTGCGAAATTTTATCTCCAGCCTGTTTCCATCAAATTGGTCTTTTACCGATAAAATGGTGCGTGATGGCATCATCCCTAAAAACCCCCACTTTTGCATAAGTTGTGTTGAGGATGCTGTATAGGATAATTCTGTCATGTGACACCACATTTATTTGCATTAAAGCCCTTTTTACCGACCAAAAGTGTTTAGTTTTTTGCGACATTTGAAGTATCGCCAATTTATACGCTAAAGATAAATGGAAAAAGATTGTCTTGACATTTGCAAAAAATGATAGCTATATTTTGATGCACTAAACCTTTTTTTCACAAGAAAATCCTTGGATGGAAACCTGGCTATTGACTTGCTATGGCTTGGCCCTCTGTAATGTCACAGCTGGACCAATCACAGAGCTGAAAGTGAAAACGGACGTCTACACAACATGACAACACTGAATAGGCAGCTTTTGAAGGGTTTATTTCCTCAAAAATATTCAGATTAGTTTAGGTTCCCCTCTGATTTATATATCAGTTATGAATCTAAAGACTGTTATTATCCTACAGACACACACAGAGATGCTTCATGGATAATATTTTCTGCCTCACAGTATCTAAAACCTCATGAAAGATCAAAAGTGTAAATAAACATTATCTAGCAAAGCTGTTGGGCAAAGGGCATGCTCCACCAGCTCAGTGTTTGTCTAAAGTGTGTTTGTGTGACTTGCACAATCATTTCATTTCAGGAACAAAATGAATAAACACTGATGCTTTTGCTAACTGAATGTGTTCTGTGTGTATTCATATCTTCATGCAAAGACTTCAGGAGTCCAGTTGTGTTGTCAAGTCAACTTAAAATTATAACATCAACACTGAGTAAAACACTTTCCAAGGACACTCAGTTAAACAAACAGATGTTATTGTGTTGATTTACGGGCATTGACGTGGACTCCGTGTTCCTGGCTGCTGATTGGCTGAATTTATTGATAACCCATATAAATGTATTGTTCTGATTGGCTCAGCAAAGAAGGAGGCAGGTTCCACTGACCAACCACAGATGGGTCAGAAACCTGGGGGTCAGTTTTTGGTTTAGAAACCAAACAGAATTCATTTAATCATCATTATTTGAATGCGCTGTAGCAATGCATCACTTGTTTTCCCTTGTGTTTTCACTGCTAGCCATTATTGGGCAGCATGTGAGCGCTCAGACCATAGGAGGAGCTTCTGAGGTGAACATAGAGAGACATTTCGTATCGTTGCTGACTGTGTCGAATGGAATGGGGCGGGGGTCGTGGGGTCAAAGGGAATTCTGTCCAACTGGAACGTACGCCGCAGGGTTTAGGCTGATGGTAAGTTGAACACTGACTCGTGGAAGTGGTTTTGATTTTCTAACATTCATTCTTAAATCAAGATGCATATACTTGAGAGGAAAAATGACTAATCAAATTATCAAGATGAAGTGAGTTTGAGCTTTAAACAAGAAAACTGCCAATGGCGTTAGAAAAATTCTGTAGCGAACAAAGACAATGACAGACTCACTTAACAGTTGAAATGCTCTTTTATTAACGTAAGCATACAGACCAGCGAACCCCAAATTCTCGAATCAGTGTTGCCAACTCATTTTCAGGGGAAGTTGCTAAAGGCAGGTCGATTGTTTGCTAAAAGTTGCTAAATAACGTGATATTCACTCTCAGAAAAAAAGGTACCTTGGGGAGCAAAACGTATAACTGTACCTTTAAAGGTACACAATTGGGTACAATTATACAGGGCAAGTTTGGTCCTAGATAGCCGCTGTCCTGCAGAGTTTGGCTCCAACCCTGAAACACGTCTATAGAAGCTCTTATTGAGAATTAACAGAGGTTTAGATGTTGATGTTTTATTGAAAATGTTTGGTCACCATTATGGTGATCAGTGTTTCGTTTAGTTGGGCAGTTTCACTCTTGGCTCTTTATGTGAGTTTGTGGTTTTTGTTACAGTGTTAACAAAACACATAATCTGTTCAAATCAAAAGAAGCCATAAACAAAAATGATCATGAAGAAAAATGTTTTACTAAACTCATCACTGACTAAAAACATTAATAATTAATATCCACCAACAATTTCTTTATTGCCACAGATCGGACATTCTGAATTTAGATTTTTTAATACATTCTACAGTCCTGTACACACCGGGATGAAAATCGCACGCTTATCGCCAGCGTTTTTTTCGTGACGTTTTTCGGCGCGTCTTGAGTGTTCACACCCAAGCGATTTTCATTGGCGATGCACCGAGTGAACGTGTACATTCAGTAGATAGCGCTCCGGCACTTTATGCTTCTGACACTCGCTTGTCACACAGAAGAAGAAGAGAGACAGTATTTACGTGCTTGCCACAACCATAGACATATTATGCCTATGGCCAAAACCATTCACACACTTTTTGCTAACTGGCAAGCAGCATTAGCAGCTCATCTTCTTTGTCTACTTACTTACTACTTCTTCGTTGTATCAATGTGTGCTCGGCAAGAGCGTTTTGTGCTTGAGCGCCACCAAGTCGTGTTTTACTGTAACTTCAGCAGCTTCATGGACGTGAACAAAAGCGCTGATCTCATTGGTCGGCCAGAGGCCAAAAAAAATAAACGTTAAACGCGCGCAAAAATCGTCCCGGTGTGAACAGGCTTTAAGGGGAAAAATAGTGTAGATGCACACAGATATCAAGAATGAGCATATGAATCTCAACAATGGTGACATACCTAATGCTGCAATGCATGCTGGGAGCCATGAGTTTTATTCTGTGATGGTTTAGTAGGGTTGGAGCTAAACTCTGGAGGACATCAGCTCTCTAGGACCGAACTTGCCGACCTCTGACTTATGCTGCGTTCACACCAAACGCGAATAGAGCGTCAAAATCGCGTCTACCGCATCTAGTTGGACGCTTGAACATTTTGAATCCATTCGGGCGTCCACAGACGAGTTATATCTCAAGTTTAACCACCACAGAGACATCAGAGCCAGCGGCAGACGTCAGAAGGACTAGCCAAGGAAAGGCTGCTCTCGCCAGGGTTAATGAGCGCTGAGCGCTGCTGATCCACTGGATCTCACAACTCCAAAAACGCAAGATTATTTTTTTAAATAGGCGCTCTCTTTATAAATAAACCACAGATTTGAGCTTTAAACAACTACATTCTCACCTGGGAAAGTATTAAAACTATATTTTGTGACACAATAACAGTAGTAGGCTATTTTTTAATTATGCAGGGTTTCTCATCACGTCACTTCACCTCGTGACAGCAGCGAGCAGGCTCCTGATTGGTTAACGCGGCGCGAATAGACGGTAAAGTTCAGTTTTCCCAACTCGGGCGTCAGACGCAAATTCGCTTCAAACGCGCGAATGCACAAAAAGCACCAAATAAAATCACGCGCAAGACACTCAATTTGCATCATTAGCGCGAACTGGATGCACAAATGAGGCGGAATCACATCCATCGCGCGTAACCATGACACAAAAAGTGCATTATTGGCTATAATACACAATGAGATTACACAAATCTCAGTGAAAAATATGATTCGAAATGTTAATTTAGATTTGTTCGTAAAGAATAATATAAACATTTTATTTGTAAAAGTAATTTAGAGTTTTACATTTTTGAACAATTACATTGTATGTATTTTCTTATTAACTAGTAACATTCTGAGCAATTATAGTTTTAAACATTGTATTTGTAGTTGGTGTGCTAATGGTGTGAATATGAAGGAATTATCCGTATTGATTTTTCACAGCTAGTTTACCTGTATTTTAAATTACGCGTTTTAGGGTTACAAGGCTAAAACTTAACGGATCATGTGCTGGCAGAAAGTAAATGTTCCTTACAGTATACCTAACTGAACAACAATTATTATAGCTAATAACATGCTGTGTCAAAAATGAACAATTGCAACTAGCAACTTCACATTTGATGCGTGTATTATTAGGCATCTTTCTCCAGCTCTCTTCAGGCTGATGTGCTGATTGGCTGGCTAGTTGTTCTAAGGTTTCCTTTTTTTGTGCAATTTAAATGAAAATATGTTCCTTTTTATTGTTTGAGGCACTTTTCAAAAGTTGCCAAATAAATTTTTTAAAAAGCAATTTGTTGCTAGGTGCTTTTTGAAAGAAAAAAAAAAGTTGCTAGGATAGTCTGAAAAATTGCTAAATCTAGCAACACTGTCTCGAACTCTCCTCCCCAGACCCCGCCCACACAGAAGAACAGCCCACGCCTTAAAACCCCGCACAACCAGAACACACAACACGTGAAAGAACATACATGCTCCTCGGACACACCTGCTATAGAACATAAACAGACTTGCCTAAATACATAACTCATACTTAAGATTTGTCATGATCCAATCAATTCCCAAAGTGTAAAATAAGAACAACTCTGAGATGTTGAGCCTTAACTTTGCAAACTTTGTGTTCCTAATCAAATAGTGCATTGTTGCTGCTTTTTTTATAGGTGGAAAAAACACATTTTTTTGGGGATAACACAGCACTCAATGGGATTCGCCTTTACTGTGTGACTCAGACCAAAGTCTTATCAGACTCAAATGAGGACATCTCCATTCAGTCTGACGTAGGAAGGTAATGGACTCTATGCAATGAAGTAAAACTAGTAACAGCCGGGTTTACTTTGGGTTTATTAATAATTCATACATTTAAAGAACAGTTTCTTCATAAGATAAAAGATTTTCTTGAAAACAATTCCTCATTTAAAAGTGCATTGTCTTCAATAAACCTTAAAAAAAAGCCATAAACAGTTTTTTCTTCAGCTGGGGTGAGTGGACAGATATCAAATGGTGTCCTTCTGGATTCTTGACAGCTTTCCAGCTGAGAGTCGAATCTCCCCAAGTACTTGGAGATACTACGGCCGCAAACAACATCAGGCGAGTATTTGGCTATACATGGTTTGCCATTTAGGGTCTCAGTTTTCCCTCATCGAGCAGCTCAGTTAGGCAATATCACTGAATAGGAGTCACAAGCATAGACTGTAAAAAAATATGGACGTAGTGTCCGTGACGTCACCCATAGGATTCTGAAGAGCAGTTTTGAAGGGTAAAGTCGGGTCGAGCTGGCCGTCACCATCTTGGCAGCGCATCATCAAGCGTAACTCCCGGATAATAGAAAATGGGCAAAGAGGCGGGACGTGGGCGGAGCTGAGGTGATGACTAACAGCAGACAAACGGCAATCCACCTGTCACTCAAAGTGGCCACGCCCTTAATTATGCAGAACTTAAAGGCTTTATATAATGTAAACGAATGAGTTATAAAAACATTCCCCCCCTCACAGTCGTCATGAAGGGCAACATTAGCCGTACAGACCAAAAGCACAGTTTGTCCCAGACTGTAAACATGTGTTCTTCTGCTGTAAAGTTGGGCATTTTAACATGAGATTCTGCTCCTTCTGGAGCCGCTCTCTAGTGGCCAGTCCATGAACTGCAGTTTAAGTCACTTCCATTTCAGCTTCAAGAGAAACTGAAGGAGGTACTGCTTGGTCACAAGGCTGCAGGCCATCACATGACTGATATTCAGACCAACAACACAAATAAGTGAATATAAGTGTTATTTCTTTTACACAATGTACAACTTGTTCAGGGCATTCCCGTCTGTAGAAAGACAAAGTCTCACAGGGGCTGAAAGATCGGCGACAGATCGGTGTGATGGTCACATGGAGCCTGCAACTGTGATTGAGCTACTTTAACACTGTTGCCGCAGGCTGTTTTTTCATGTCCGTGGGTTGAAGCGACCCCAATAAAGTGATATTTAGTCCCGGAAATGCGTATTTTAGAAGGGAACTCCGAAGATTTTACCCCCACTGAAACGCGATTGGGCCTGTTTTGGGCTAGTTTTGAGTAGCAATTGGGCGGGTTTTGTTGGGTAAACCTTGCAACCCTGGCTGTGGATGCCATATGCCCCAGAAGTAGAGGTTTACACGGGTCCAAAAATTCATACCTGAAGAGACCCGTAATGTGCTACACAGAACCGACCCGGACCCGTCTATTATTTCAAAAGCTGGACCTGAACCCGGCGGGCAGACACAGACCCGACTGGACCCGATTGTCACATATTCCACAGTAAATTGCTATTATCAAGTCAATATACAAGTTGCGAAAAATAAAACGTTGTCTTACCTAATTTTATAGCTGTCAACAACCTTCCTTGTACCTGATTGTGATGCATCACAATCCTCCTCAAACTTCAACGGTGCACCACACGTATTACACTTAACTGCACTTATGTAACCCCTCCTGTTCAAACCGCCTTACTCCAAGTGGGACTCGAACCCGGGTCCTCCAGCATGAGAGTCAGACGCTCTAACAAGGAGGCCAAAGGCTGCAACCTCTAGCGTCAGTCGCTGGAGCGTCTCTTGAGATCAGAGGAGTGAGCTTTGCTTCTAACGGATTCTAAGGTTTTTTTTAAACCTTTGGAGTGACGTCTTTTCTATGTAAGTTTTGGACGTCCAATTTCGGTCCACTGAAGGGGTTGTTTTGTAACGCCAGCGACGTCTTTTTTCGACATCTCAGGCCAGCACTTGGAGTGAAGGGAGCTTACTCAGTCTGACAACGGGTCTGATGTAGGTTCTGTCTCTGATCTGGATACGGCTCTTACTTTATTATCAGCTCCGGCCATTACAGTCCACCTTTTTTCGCCTGGCGTGTTGCCTCAGCCAATCACAGTGGCGTTTACTGGTTGGATTATGATGATGTGCTGCCTCAGCCAATCAGAGTGAAGTTGGCTGGTTTTTGACTCAATTTGGTTGAAATCCAAACTTCCCTTGAGAGCTGTCCTCGGCTGTTCTTGACAAAGGTCAAATGTTGGACATCAATATGATGTCCAAGTTGGGTCATGGTTGGAAGTCCAAATAGTGGACCTAGTTTGGACGTCGAATAGATGTCCAGAGTTGGTCATGGTCCGACGGACCCAATATAGACATGATCTGCATGTCTATCCAACTTCCAATGTTTAGTGGGTTATTTCCCAGCTCACACTTTTCTTATCCTAATTTTACAAGTTGCAAAAAACGTATTACAGAAACATCTTAACTGTAGAATCCTATCTTATCTGTTTGGTAACCATGGCAATTTCAGTTAGGACCGCATTTAGGACAAAGGTTATTACAGAATAACATTTCTTAAGTGCTTAATCTTATCTTAACTGTGTATAGGAAACGGGTAGAAGCATCCTAACGCGACAAAAAATCCTAAAAGCTGTCTTAACTTTAGGACAACCCCACTGGTGTCCTAACTTCAAACCTTTTTGAAACCCACGGCAAAAATCGCAGTACAAAAGCCTTTTTCGAGAGAGCGTTACATTACATTACTTTTGGAGGACCCAGAGGATGTGCTGTGCTTCGATGATAAAATGCTTGTAAATAATTAGACTCCCACGAGCCACGACACATGATTTTGCAGTTAGTTGACGAATTGCGACCAACATTACAGAGGCCAACGAGCCGTCACGAAGCATTACCTGTCGTTCTTCACCGGCATAAAGACCGTCTCTAAAGTTACATATGACATTGGTACCACAAATGTCTAACTTCAATAGCATTTGAACGGAATATGTCAAATGAGTGCATCAAACACCTAGAAGAACACCTAGAAGTTGGTTTTGATACTGTAAATCATTCTGTTCAAATGCTATTGACGTTAGAAATGTGAATACCAATGTCGTATGTAATTTTAGAGATGGTCCCTAAATTTGCTCATATCGAACGTCTAATAACGTCAAACAATGCCAGTTCATTCTTCAAGTGACTAACGCCTTCTACTTTTCTTTTTTGCAAAAGGCGATTTATAAAACAGGCTTTAACTTTTCCACGGAGCTTCAATTTCTGCCGCACTGGAATTAAAAGCACGCCGTTGTTTCTCCATTTTGATTTTAGGATTACCTCAGAATCAGTTCACACGTTGTTGGTTGCTAGGTAACAGAACAGACAGTTGATTACCGAACTCGATTGAGCGGTTTAAGATTTCCAAACTACAGATACAATTAGATTTTGTAAGATATGACAAGAATCCTAAATCAAGTTAAGATTTTCTGAATCTAAATTTAATCTAATCTACAGGGAGTGCAGAATTATTAGGCAAGTTGTATTTTTGAGGATTAATTTTACAACATTAATAATTAAACAACAACCATGTTGTCAATGAACACAAAACTCATTAATATCAAAGCTGAATATTTTTGGAAGTGGTTTTTAGTTTTAGCTATTTTAGGGGGATATCTGTGTGTGCAGGTGACTATTACTGTGCATAATTATTAGGCAACTTAACAAAAAACAAATTTATACCCATTTCAATTATTTATTTTTACCAGTGAAACCAATATAACATCTCAACATTCACAAATATACATTTCTGACATTCAAAAACCAAACAAAAACAAATCAGTGACCAATATAGCCACCTTTCTTTGCAAGGACACTCAAAAGCCTGCCATCCATGGATTCTGTCAGTGTTTTGATCTGTTCACCATCAACATTGCGTGCAGCAGCAACCACAGCCTCCCGGACACTGTTCAGAGAGGTGTACTGTTTTCCCTCCTTGTAAATCGCACATTTGATGATGGACCACAGGTTCTCAATGGGGTTCAGATCAGGTGAACAAGGAGGCCATATCATTAGATTTTCTTCTTTTATACCCTTTCTTGCCAGCCATGCTGTGGAGTACTTGGACGCGTGTGATGGAGCATTGTCCTGCATGAAAATCATGTTTTTCTTGAAGGATGCAGACTTCTTCCTGTACCACTGCTTGAAGAAGGTGTCTTCCAGAAACTGGCAGTAGGACTGGGAGTTGAGCTTGACTCCATCCTCAACCCGAAAAGGCCCCACAAGCTCATCTTTGATGATACCAGCCCAAACCAGTACTCCACCTCCACCTTGCTGGCGTCTGAGTCGGACTGGAGCTCTCTGCCCTTTACCAATCCAGCCACGGGCCCATCCATCTGGCCCATCAAGACTCACTCTCATTTCATCAGTCCATAAAACCTTAGAAAAATCAGTCTTGAGATATTTCTTGGCCCAGTCTTGACGTTTCAGCTTGTGTGTCTTGTTCAGTGGTGGTCGACTTTCTGCCTTTCTTACCTTGGCCATGTCTCTGAGTATTGCACACCTTGTGCTTTTGGGCACTCCAGTGATGTTGCAGCTCTGAAATATGGCCAAACTGGTGGCAAGTGGCATCTTGGCAGCTGCACGCTTGACTTTTCTCAGTTCACGGGCAGTTATTTTGCGCCTTGGTTTTTCCACACGCTTCTTGCGACCCTGTTGACTATTTTGAATGAAACGCTTGATTGTTCGATGATCACGCTTCAGAAGCTTGGCTATTTTAAGACTGCTGCATCCCTCTGCAATATATCTCACTATTTTTGACTTTTCTGAGCCTGTCAAGTCCTTCTTTTGACCCATTTTGCCAAAGGAAAGGAAGTTGCCTAATAATTATGCACACCTGATATAGGGTGTTGATGTCATTAGACCACACCCCTTCTCATTACAGAGATGCACATCACCTAATATGCTTAATTGGTAGTAGGCTTTCCAGCCTATACAGCTTGGAGTAAGACAACATGCATAACGAGGATGATGTGGTCAAAATACTCATTTGCCTAATAATTCTGCACTCCCTGTAATCTAATCTAATCAAATTTGCTTCTGTAATACGAAATTGTGAAAAATCCTGGACCCACTTTATTTTAGGTGGCCTTAACTACTATGTACTAACATTTTAATTAATCATTTAATATAATGCACTTATTGGCCCTCATTTATCAATCTTGCGTAGAAACGGGCGTATATATTGGCGTAAGATTATGCTTACACTCCTCTCACCGCCTGATTTATGAAAGTGTGCGCACCTCTGAAATCCAGGCGTACGCAAAACCTGCCCTTGATAAATGCCGCGGCTGAAAACGATCGTCATTAGAATAACACGCCCCTATATATTCAAGTCTCTGCCTCCCCCACGCCCTCATTTTACGCCATGGACACTCGGAAGACGGCAGCGAAACTTCTCTGACGTGGAGATGGAGACCATCACCAGGGAAGTGGAAAAAAAACTAAATTGTTTTATTTGGGAGTTTAAAGAGTGGGATTAAAGGCGCCCACAAAAAGGTGTACGGTGGAAATCCAGTTTAAATAGCTTTTTGGATGAGAAATTACCTATCACAATTAATTATTTTACAGCAAGTGTTTTGAAATAATATGCATTTAATTTCGTATCACATCACATGTATTGGGGTGTACAATAGTGATGATGATGTGATGTGGAGTACCATTCATTCACATTAATAAAATTGCATGACAATTTGTTAGATTCTTATTATTATTATTATGATTTGTATTATTAATGACGCTTATTGTTATTTAGAAGAAGAATTTCGTTATTATTATTTTTTATTTTATTATTATTTAAAAGAAGAAAAATGTCATTTTTATTATTTTGTCAGTCTGAATTATGTTCAGTCCCAGTCCGTGCGCAGCTGCCGGGCCTAACCAACGTCAGGTAAAGCGCACAGGCTCGCAACTGGAGGAATACATATCAAATGCTTTGGTAAAGTCACACAAATTAAACATTGAAGTCCATGTTGCACAAAAATAAACACTTAAGTTTATAATTACTTCCCTATTCGCACGGGATGTGGGGAGCTCTGGTGATTTGTAATAATTGCAGAGAATGTCTGTGATCTTAATCCCGTGCAAATCGGCCATGTCTGTAATATGTAGGCCTAAAGTAAAAATTCCCCCGCAAATGACCTACCATATTTCGCCGAACACCGAGGTCCTGTGATAATATTAGTCCTGTGCGAATCGGCATCTATTTGGCCGGGATTAGGCGGATCGTATATAATTTTTGCAAGGTTTTTGTGTCCTGTGCGCATTTCTATCTTTATCTTTCACGAAGAATGGAGCTAGGCTGCATATAATGCGCACCGTTATGACTTCCCGTGCGGCCGCGCGGATTATAGACTACTACTTCACTTTAGAATGAGCACAATTTGGGAGTAATTGCTTGAATGGTGTGTTTAATATTATTCTTAATGAAAAACACAAAAACAGAACAGTACAATGACAACTCGCTTAAATGGGCACTTTTACATTAGCTTTGAAACTGAATCTTCCGTCGTATATTGTTATCATACGAAATTATTTGTATTAGGCTACTAAAACAATCAAAATGATATCGATACGACTGTTTATAATTTCATACAGCTATATAACGAAAAAACATTTTCAAGTAACATCATATCCGGGAGATAAGTCAGTAAATTCGAGTAAAATCACAGTTTATCCCGTGCGAATGCGCCACGCAAAATTCAGATGTGGGGGAGTAATTTCTAAACAACCTGGTCTCACAGAATTCCGTGAAATGAACACGGGACCCTTTTTCACGGAATCGCCGAAAATTCCGTGATGGGTCCACGGAAGTGATTCCTATGCAAGTCAATGACAGTAAAAAGCAGACATGATTTTATGAATATTTATAGGCTACTTTTATATTTTGGAGCAACTAACTCCACTCCTACCCTAAACCTACCCACTTCTCAACAATATAAAACACATAACAGTCAAATACAAGTACAGTCACAGGTATTTATTGCAAAAACTGACCAAAAACAGCATAAAAGTATCAACTCATGTTGCATTCCAAGTCTTCTGAAGTCACTCGATGTCTTCATGTAAAGAACAGAGGTGATATTAATGTTTTAATTGCTAAAATGATGATCCCGCCGCGCCGTGAGCACACTCATTCATATCCCATTCAAATAATACACACGACTCTTTAGCGTGACGCAATCTGTCACGAGACACACGAGAGCCAATGGCATTTTACAATCAAAGCCGACGTAATGACGCAATTGGTCACGAGACATACGACAGCCAATGCTGTCAAAGCTGACGTAACGTTTTTTCCGGCGGTAAAATTTGAAATGTGTTTAGGATCTTTGGCGGATGGACTCGACGCTGCTGATCGCTTTTGAGGATTTTCTTCACACAAATCAATCGTTTGGCCTCGGAACACTTGGAATATTTGTACTTTTTGAATAAATTGTGCCTGCAGTCGTATCTGCCTGTTATATCCTGTTTTTTTTATAATACACAAATGGTTAGGTTTAGGGAAGGGATTGGGTTACGTGTTCAAAACGTGTCTAAATACTGTAAATAAATAAAAAATGAAAATAATTATAAATAAAATTATGCTGGCTGATTAAATCGAGAATCACACTCCATGTCATAATGGCAAAAAAAAATCATAGTTTCATGATGAAAACAATGCCCAACGCGTCTGTATACTGTCATTGACTTGCATAGGAATCACTTCCGTGGACCCATCACGGAATTTTCGGCGATTCCGTGAAACTGCCACGGATTTTGAGTTAAGGGTCCCGTGTTCATTTCACGGAATTCTGTGAGATCAGGTTGTTTCTAAATCACACGAGGTCCCCAGATAATACTTATCCCGTGCGAATAGGGCTTTATTTGTTGTTGTTGTTGTTGTTGTTGTTACAGTGGGTCATAATATAGCATATCTTTATAGCATATCGTTTTGTGGTGTTAGGAATTGTTTTTCTGCGCATTTTCGCACTAACTCAAAACGTGCGTACACCACCTCCTGAGCTGGCGTAGGATTTGAGCGTGCCGTACGCCAACGTCCATATTGATAAATCTCAAAGTCACCGTGGTTTTGGGTGTACGCCAGGTGTACGCTGGAAAATTGGTGTACGCAAGATTGATAAATGAGGGCCATTGTGTACATACATGTTTTTACATTGTACTTACATTTTTAAAAAATGCCTGCATGTAATTGCGTCTGTAATTAATTTCTGTAGTTACATTTGTAATTACACAGTTGACACTTCCCTTACACCTAACCCGACCCTTAAACTGACCCATACCACCACACCTGTCCCTAACCCTACCCTTAAACTTACCCACACCACCACACCTGTCCCTAACCCTACCCTTAAACTGACCCATACCACCACACCTGTCCCTAACCCTACCCTTAAACTTACCCATACCACCACACCTGTCCCTAACCCTACCCTTAAACTTACCCATACCACCACACCTGTCCCTAACCCTACCCTTAAACTTACCCATACCACCACACCTGTCCCTAACCCTACCCTTAAACTTACCCATACCCCACACCTGTCCCTAACCCTACCCTTAAACTGACCCATACCACCACACCTGTCCCTAACCCTACCATTAAACTTACCCACACCACCACACCTGTCCCTAACCCTACCCTTAAACTGACCCACACCACCACACCTGTCCCTAACCCTACCCTTAAACTGACCCACACCACCACACCTGTCCCTAACCCTACCCTGAAACTGACCCACACCACCACACCTGTCCCTAACCCTACCCTTAAACTGACCCATACCACCACACCTGTCCCTAATCCTACCCTTAAACTGACCCATACCACCACACCTGTCCCTAACCCTACCCTTAAACTTACCCATACCACCACACCTGTCCCTAACCCAACCCTTAAACTTACCCACACCACCACACCTGTCCCTAACCCTACCCTTAAACTGAACCACACCACCACACCTGTCCCTAACCATACCCTTAAACTGAACCATACCACCACACCTGTCCCTAACCATACCCTTAAACTTACCCATACCACCACACCTGTCCCTAACCCTACCCTTAAACTTACCCATACCACCACACCTGTCCCTAACCCTACCCTTAAACTTACCCATACCACCACACCTGTCCCTAACCCTACCCTTAAACTTACCCATACCACCACACCTGTCCCTAACCCTACCCTTAAACTGAACCATACCACCACACCTGTCCCTAACCATACCCTTAAACTTACCCATACCACCACACCTGTCCCTAACCCTACCCTTAAACTTACCCATACCACCACACCTGTCCCTAACCCTACCCTTAAACTTACCCATACCACCACACCTGTCCCTAACCCTACCCTTAAACTTACCTATACCACCACACCTGTCCCTAACCCTACCCTTAAACTTACCCACACCACCACACCTGTCCCTAACCCTACCCTTAAACTTACCCACACCACCACACCTGTCCCTAACCCTACCCTTAAACTTACCCACACCACCACACCTGTCCCTAACCCTACCCTTAAACTTACCCACACCACCACACCTGTCCCTAACCCTACCCTTAAACTTACCCATACCACCACACCTGTCCCTAACCCTACCCTTAAACTGACCCATACCACCACACCTGTCCCTAACCCTACCCTTAAACTGACCCATACCACCACACCTGTCCCTAACCCTACCCTTTAACTTACCTATACCACCACACCTGTCCCTAACCCAACCCTTAAACTTACCCACACCACCACACCTGTCCCTAACCCTACCCTTAAACTGAACCATACCACCACACCTGTCCCTAACCATACCCTTAAACTGAACCATACCACCACACCTGTCCCTAACCATACCCTTAAACTTACCCATACCACCACACCTGTCCCTAACCCTACCCTTAAACTTACCCATACCACCACACCTGTCCCTAACCCTACCCTTAAACTTACCCATACCACCACACCTGTCCCTAACCCTACCCTTAAACTGAACCATACCACCACACCTGTCCCTAACCATACCCTTAAACTTACCCATACCACCACACCTGTCCCTAACCCTACCCATACCACCACACCTGTCCCTAACCCTACCCTTAAACTGACCCACACCACCACACCTGTCCCTAACCCTACCCTTAAACTTACCCATACCACCACACCTGTCCCTAACCCTACCCTTAAACTGAACCATACCACCACACCTGTCCCTAACCATACCCTTAAACTTACCCATACCACCACACCTGTCCCTAACCCTACCCTTAAACTTACCCATACCACCACACCTGTCCCTAACCCTACCCTTAAACTTACCCACACCACCACACCTGTCCCTAACCCTACCCATACCACCACACCTGTCCCTAACCCTACCCTTAAACTGACCCACACCACCACACCTGTCCCTAACCCTACCCGTATCCTACCTCAACATCAGAAAAAGTGTTTTTCAACACAATTTGAACACAGTAAGTACATTGTACTTATTTTTTGATGTAAGTACATAGTAGTTAAGGCCACCTAATATAAAGTGGGGCCAAAATCCTAAATTAACTTATTATATCTTAAGTTAAGTCCTAAGATAGAAAGTTTCTTTAATACGACCCCAGGTCCCTGTGTTTGCACAACACATCTCTAGAGTGAGCTAGAATGAGCCAGACCTTAACATTCACAAACAGCTATATCACACATTACATAAAAGGTCATTTCCAAAAAAGCATATGGGCACTTTAACATAATATTGTCACATTTATTTCAGATTCAACTGCACTCAAGGTTCTGTGCTGGAGGGTGAAGGCATGGACCAGGGTGAATGGGGCGACTGGAGCCCAACGGGTCTGGGAAGAGGAATCTGTGGCCTCAGCACACGGATAGAAGAGCCACAGGGATTCACAGGAGATGACACCGCTCTCAATGACGTGCGCATGTTCGGCTGTAATTAAGGTGATGTGAATCTCAATCAAACACTCGGACTGACACACACTGCAGATCATCTAAATCTGTGTTTTCTCTTTCAGGTGAATGAGGACGACAAGAACAGCAAGAAGATCAAATGAATTGTAGTAATTGATCATCATACTATGATAAACTAACATGAACCATGTCATTCAACAGTAAATCTAATGCACAGTCAGCCGGTCATTATCACACAACAAAGCCTAACTGGACGATCAGGTCATTTACTGTTCATCCCGCCTATTATTGGAGTAAAGACTCCTGAACTTCTGCTGTCAGTCAAAACTGGTGCCAAATATCAGCATTAAAGTCTTTCTAAACAGTGCCTTGTTTAGTTTCATTGTTTTGCACAACACTTGTACATCAGATTGTTCATTAGGCTGCATTAGTAGTTCAAACAAAGTACCGGTAATTGCCTTATCCGTTCATGCATTACCTGGGACACACTTTCTCCACCAGTGTTCTTGAAAAAAAAAAGGTTGCCATGCAGCCATTTTTGATTATTTTCACAAAGGTTTCATGGCCCCCAGAATATTTTGTTTTGTAAATATCTGAACGTGCCATGGGTGTCGGAACCATTGTATGTGGGCGGGACAAGACCCTTACGATCAATGATATTGGACCCACTCACTTTTATCATCTCTAACATTCAGCACATGTCTGTTTACCTACCCCTAATCGATAAACACTTAGTTATTATTAAACACGTTAGACGCTTTATTTCCACTTTTCTAATATTTTCTTCATTTTTATTGAAAATAAATGCCTTTCCGATCCGATATGGGATGGGAAAAGGGAGAAGATTGAGTTCGGCAAAAGGCGGATTCGAACCGCCGGTTGATTTGTGTCAAAGCTTGATGCGATGCGTCTTACCTAGGGCTGCCACTAATGACTATTTTTATATAGATTAATCTATCGACTAATTTATCGATTCATCTTTCTAATTTTCAACAATTTTACTTAAAAACATTTAATTTAACTTGCAACGTTGGCCTTCAGTAGTGTACTATAAAAAAGTATAAATGTAAACAAGCCCTTGACAAAATGTAAAATTAAAAGAGTACAAATGTAAAAAGGTACAACTTTGTAAACCAACATAAAAAAAGAGAATATCAGCAAATACTTTAAGACTTTGATATGATACTAGACTAAAATACCTCAATACCGATACCATGGCAAAAAAACAGTAAAAGCAATTGAATAATATGACAGAACTTACTATTCATTGTTGTATGTGTGCACTGAAGGTCAGAGTGTTATGAACTGCTCAGAGACAGAAGGTGGATCCAAATGCAGCTTTATTACAGGGCAATCCAGAGGCGTAATCCAAAGTACAGGCAGGGGTCATACACAGACAGGCAGTCCAAACAAACAAACAAACAAACAAACAAACAAAACAGGCAGGGACCGGAGGCAAGAGAGTAATCCAGGGAACAGGGCAAGATATCCAAAACCAACAGACAAGAAAAACAGGAGAATGCTCGGAATTGCAGCGTAACACTAAACAAGACTTCGCGGAGTGTGAATGCATGACCATGGTATAAATAGACAGATACTAACAGGATGGTGAGACACAGGTGAATGCAATCAGTGAATGAGGTACAGGTGAATGTGATCAGTGATGAGTGATGATGAGTCCGGGCAGTGAGTTATGGGAAATGTAGTTTGTGAGTGATAATAGTCTTATGTGTGGAGTGCCCTCTGGTGGCTCTCAAGGGCACTCCAGCTAGTGATCATTACACAGAGTCCGGCCGCACCGCACTTTTCTGTTGGTTTTCTTTTTCCTAAGCTGCACGTATATATTTGACTGTTCTGCTTCCACAGTGTTTAGTGAACTCCTGATGTCACACATCAATGCAGATTAAGAAATACTGCTCTTATTAGAGTGCTGTCATACAATTTCATATCGTACCCAACTTACCCAGTCGACTAAAAATATTGACGTCGACTAATTATCAGCGTCGACGCAGTCGATTGTATCGACCAATCGCGACAGGCCTAGTCTTACCCCTACACTATTGCCACTCTAAATGATATGGCCATTTCTGAGGCAAGGAGCCAGGAGACAGGACGAGGAGACACTCAGGAGAATGGGGGAACAGGTAGGTAGGGATGGCTGACGCAAAACTGACGTTTCAGCGCTTTGCAGAGATCGCGAAGCGCAGATGTTTCGAAACACCCGTGTCACGTGACTACGGCTAAATGAAGCTTCAAGTGTTTCATCAAGTGCGCCTGCCGAAACTGCGTTGATTAAAGGGGGCGGGAACAAACCACACAGTCACACATCTGTATAAACCTGATTCACCACAGTTTAAAAGTGAAGTTAATCCATCTTCACCTCGTGGGTTTTTGTGAGAGGAGACAGATTTTGTGATAGCAGTGATTGTGATATGAGATTTATAGTGTGCTTTGGTTAGTTAGGCTATAGATTTAAATGAGATATATTGACTGATAGGTATAGACAGTGACAGATGGGATAGATATAGTGACACATTCATATGTTATATAGTGACAGATAGCACAGCATAAGTGAGAGATATAGAATTATATAGAGTCATAGGTGATATATAGATGGATATATTAATAGAATAGATAAAAATGGAGGCTCCACATAAGAGATGCTGTACATTTTTTTATTGCTGAACAAATAATAATTTACAAACAGCATGGCAATAACAGAACATTTTTACATTACAAAATACAGATCATGTGCTTGAAAGTACAGTAGAAAAATATATCAGGCAAATCCATAATAAAAGACACAAAAAACATTGAAGGGGCTAGGGTTTTGTTTTAAGATCATATTCTTCTATAATGGAAAAAAGACTGATTGCATTTTCATAACTTTGAGGGCTTTTGTATAAGAGTTAAACTCATTATGAAATTAATAAAATCGTGGTTTCACCTTTAAGAACTTGCATTTGTGTATATAACATTTTCCCAGCATGAGGATGTTGTTAATCAGGAAGTTATCTTTGTTACCGTCCATTACAAGAGATGCCGCACATCTGTGGTGTGGGACCATTTCCATTTGGAAACACCAAATGAAGTGAGATGTGTGTATTGTGATAGGCAGCCTTGATGCACCATTTGAGGAGCTCATCCTGGCATTCTGGAGGGTGCAGAGCACAACAAGTGTCCCATGTGAGAGGATTTTTTCAAAGGCTGGAGAAATTATATTTAAAAAAGAAGTCAGCTAACTCCAACAACAGAGCAAATCATATTTTTGCTCTGTGTAAAAATGTTATAATAAATGTGGCACATTGTGGCTTTATTTTATTAATGTTCATTTTTCATGACCACAAAACAAAAAAAACTATAGTTATTCACAATGAGGAGGCTACAGGTTACACAATCAAGATCATGTAGTTGTCAGACAGATGTTAAAAACTTTTTTTTATACATGGATCATTGTCGTGGTATTTCAGATCAACACATGCGAGTGACCACTAGATGTCGCCGTAGAGACGGTGTCGGATTGATTCGAAGCTTCGACACAATATGGCACATTTGCTTCAACTGTTTCAGTGCTTCACGAAGCCTCGGTCTGCCCATCACTACAGGTAGTTAACACAGGTGAGTCCGCAAGCATTAGCGTGAGCATGTGCAAACGAGACCGGACAGTGACTGAGTGAATGCGTGGTTTAAGTGCAGGTGGTGATTGCAGTGATAATGAAGTGCAGGTGCGTGTAATCAGTACTCGGGTGACTGTGAACGTTGCGTCTGGGAGTGGGTGGAGCCTGGCGTGCTTGTGACAATATGCTGGTTAGGTATGTTTTGAAGCATGGCAGCTGGTTTGAGCTGGTTTATGCTGGTCCTAAGAAACTAGCTCCAGCTCAGAACCAGCTTAAACCAGTACATGACCAACTAAGGACCCGCTTAAGCCAGCTCAAACCATGCTTCAAAACATACCTAACCAGCATATGCTGGGTTTTTTCAACAGGGCACCACATTCCCAAAGCTTCACAGCCCTATAGCTCGTCCTGGGTTTACATTTCATACAGTAACGTTAGGCAATTTTATATGATATTGAATGTATATTTTTGTGTTATTTTACATACATATATATATATATGTGTGTGTGTGTGTGTGTGTGTGTGTGTGTGTATATATATATATATGTGTGTGTGTGTGTGTGTGTGTGTATATATATATATATATAGGCTACAGTCATGAGAAAAAGTTAGGACACCCTATTGAATTCCATGGTTTCTGAATAGGGGCATAATAATAAAAAAATCCTCTGGTCCCAAGGTCTTAAAATTTTGAAAATAAATCTTCAAATGAACAACACATGACATATCACATTGTGGCATTATTTGTTTAACAGAAATAAAGCCAATAAAATAATAATAATTAAAAAAAAAAAACAGTTAAAAAAAAACATACAATGAGATTTAACATCAAACCAAAAACAAACATAACTTGGGGATACGCATAACAGATCCTACATTGTACAAGGTAAAACATAACATTTTGCAAAATGAAAAACTTAAATGCAGGTTTTATAGACATTACTTTAGCTTTATGAATATGAAACTTCCCAAGAAGAAGAATTAACTTTAATGTGTTATCAATAATATATTTAAAGTCTTCATGTTAAAAATCAATAGTAGGTTACGCAAACATTTCTAAAACTGTAAAAACTTTTTTTTTTTCTAATAACGCATTCATTAATTATTTTATGACAAACATACTGTTTTAAGTGCACTCATTTATAGTAATAAATTAAAAATAATTGATAAATAAATACATTTAAAAAAAATACAATAAATAATAATAATAATTGTTGTTGTTATTATTATTATTATAATTATTATTTTCCTATTGTTGCATTGAGGTTACATGCATTTAGAAGAATAAAAGGGAACAAAGAAATGAAAAGTCAGTCATAATACACAATGGCAGGTTTATTAGGCAATAATAATAAAGTGCTAAGATTATTACAGTTAAACAAGATTTTGACACACATAATTCTTATTAAATCGTATTCCGCCACCCGTTTATAGAGAATCACTGCAGTTCATATGATTTGATAAATAATACACAATAAAACAATAAGATTGGTGGGAGTTTGCTGTTCTTCTTCTGAAATGAATCCGTGAGTAAAGTTTTTACAAACCCGTGCGCACGGATTATGAATTTGTGGGAACAGATTTAATAACCGAGGGTATGGTTTGCACAATCTGAGCGCACGGATTGGAAATTCACGAGTTCACACTTACATCAAATTAGATAGAGTAAAGATTATGCGTATTTGGCGTGCTGTCCGGAGGAAGGCTCCGGGCTCCGAATTTTGGCCCGAACCCAGAGTACCCCCCCCCGTGATGAAGATAGTCTACACCAGGGGTCTTCAACTAAAAGTGCTTGAGGTCCAGTAAATGAACCCTCCTCCCCGGCTGAGGTCCGGACAATTATATCCCTAAAAACAATCATTTATGTTTATTGCCAGACTAAAGAAATTAGTGTAGATAACATTTGTTCTTTATTGAACAAAATAAAATATGTTCTCATATGGACAAAACATGTCTGTTCATATTGTTAAAGCAAACATAGGTAATCCTTCACAAAATTGATCTCGTTTTGTTGTTGTTCTGTCATGTCCATAAGTTGCTTTGCTACAAAATATCTAAATTCAACCAGTAACCATGTGTGACAAAAATATGATGAACTAAAAATGCCTTCATCTCTAAATCTGCACTGAAAATACATTCATTTCAACATTACTAGCAACTAAAGTGCTCTTTCCTGCTGAACTGAGATAAATAATGACAATCAATGAAGGCAAACCCCCTGGTTAAAACAAATCTGAAATCTCAAAGCACAGTTTATGTTCATTCACATGTACAGTCTCTACTTGACTAAATGTGTCTAATATTGAACACTGCTCTGTTCTGTGCTTCAGATTTCACTGGTAAAATATCATTAGCAATATCATTCAGAAACACAAACAGGCAAAAATAAAGTGCCACCAGTGTTGGAAAAATTAAAAAGTGCAAGAAACATTTTATTATATTTTTGCACTTTTGACAACCGCAACAGAATCAGAGCAAATGAGACACACAGGCCTCGAACAGGTGCAGGAAGAATAAATGGGATTATCTTTTTTTTCCCCACCCATTCATCTCAGAAAACTCGGTTTTCAGCGTCAACTTTCCTCATTTTCGAAAATTAAAATAAATTTCGAAATGACTTTTTGCTGTAGGTTATTTTATATGATGATTGAAATCGCGAAATGGCCTTAAACAATTACTAAATAAACTGCAAATGTTAGTTTTCTAATAAACAAACAGAAAGCGATTTGCAAATACAAAGGTCAGTTTGAGCGAAAACGCAGAGGAGTAACAAATATATGTACTGCTGTGTTTTGCAAATAATAAATGAGTGAGTAGCCTAAATGACATCATATTTCACAAATAAATACAAACGATACAAATTCCATGTAACCTTTGAACAAATACCAAATCTAGTCCATACAAATACCTGTCCATTACAATCTCTCAGCTTAATTTTCTCACAAATGCAGTTGAGTAACGTCCTCTTGCAAAACAGCAGATTTCAGGCATGTAATAATTAATTCATCTCAAAATTGAGTTTGATACACAATCGTGATCTTGCAATACAGTACAATACACCCTCAATACTTTGAACAAATCCAAAATAGTTCAAATAGGCTATAGTTTTTAATGATTACTTTTAACACTTTTAAGTGCTAAATTTGATATCGCATCAGATGTGAACTTATAGGCTGGGCTTGGTCCTTCTCCCCCGGGAAATGGTGACAGCAGAAAATAAATATTCATAATTCTGCTTATAATATAGCCTACTCTGCTTAAAATATAATTTCTTTTTAATTTATTAAAAATATTTCATAAAAAATGAAAGCTCAAATGTGTGCCCTTCAGGATTTACCATATTTGATGTTACATTAAAATATCTCATGCAAAACTAATCTGTCTAAACTTTAATCCACAATACATTGTTGCATTTTAGTTGTTACGTCCAAGGACGTACACTCTTAAAAATGATGTGTTACAAATTAACACAAAATATGTGTAAAAGGATTCATAACACATGTTGTGTTACTACAGACACATGATGTGTAAATAGTGTGTTCAACTGTTTACACAATTACTGTGTAAAACATTTAGTAGTACATGTTTATATAAAAGGCATATTTTCTGTTGCAAATATTCAACAGGCTGTGACAACTTTTACAATTGGACTCATTTGTCATGTTGAAAATGTGAATAAAGCATTTTAACTCGCTGGGGAGAAAGAACTACTGTTGGTGCTACAGGAATATCCTTGCTGCGCCTGCGCAGTGGCGTTCTTTTCCAACCGAAGCTTGGCCAGCCGTCAGTGCGTCTGTCTGCCTCAGGTGAGTGAATTTAAATAAACGTGTAAAATAGTAAATATTTCTCCGCCTAACATGAGAAAGATTTGTGTCAATTGTCCAGGAAACATAGTTTGTTTGTTTTGACCGTTCTTATGCCGTTTTGATGTTCCGTAGCTGGATGTTTAGTGTGTTAAACGTCTATAAGCCAGCGAGCTCTCACGTTTTGCAAAGGTGTTTAATCTTGGTATTTATTGTAAAAAATACAATAAAAACTTAACGGTTAATATGCACCTTAAGTTTGAACTCGTAATAGTCATTTTACCAAATACTATGCGGTAGTTTAAACGACGTTGTGGCGACGAGTGTTGTGTAACTTAGTTAAAAAAATGCGCCACTTTTTGCCACCTGGCTTGTCACTAAATTATTGAAACTTTTATTGATTACGGGATGAATACATTTAACATGCATTGTGTTAGCTTTTAATAATAAAGTTGCAATGTTGCATGCAACAACATTTTCTGATGCTTTTCATTTTTTCATTTCTGTAGGCTGGTACCAGTGTGACGTCTTTGCTTATAGAAGGCATACAACTCTTCAAAGTCAACTCAGCCGCAGCTGGTTTCTGATGATTGTTTTGAAATGCTTATTTTTCTATTAACAGTACTTTTTTTTTTTACAGTTAATTACATGTTAAAACCAGTAAAAATGCTAAATAAACAGTATGTGAACAGTATTCAATGCTTCAGTGTGATTTCATAAGTGTACATATTGTATTCTAATCTAGCTTTTTCAATATTTTATAGTAAAATATATACATAAATACAATAAATACATCTATAACACACAGTTGTGTCAGATGTGTACAAAAAGTACACATTAATGTGTTTACTAAAGTAACACATTTGTGTGTGTATTTTCACTACACATCTTCTGTGTTGTATTTAACACAACATGTGTTGTCCCTGAGCACACTCAGAACATGTGTTGAAAACAACACATGTTGTGTTGTTTTCAACACATTTGTTTTAAGCGTATGCTTATTTGTTACTGCAGTGTGTCATGCATTTGTGTATGCGTTTTGCTCTCTTTGTCTCATTCTCTTTCGTTACTCCAACAGGTATAACGACCAGCTGTATTCAATTGACCGGTGCTTGACGTGATTGGAGAATGAAGGGGAGGAGCTGAGATATAAGTAGAAGCGGATCAATTGAGAGGAGAGAGAGACTTTCCATTGGCCAAGTTGAATTCTTCCTCCTGTCTGTCCAGACTCTGTTTTGATTCTGATTGAGTGAGCTCAGGATCCTGTTGTGAGTTCTTTAGTGGGAAGAGAACTAAAGTGTTACCTTTTTTATTTAATTTATGATCCTATGTTAAGTATGTTTGTATATCCTTCTTAATTTATTTGTAATTTGGGGATTGTAGGGGGAGGGTGGCATTTATGTTTGTACTTCTTTTCTCCTGTTTTTGGGTAGGTAGGGAGTAAGGGAAGTTTGATGTCTTTTATTTCTATGATCTTTTTCTAGGGAATTTATGGAGATTCTTGGGTTAGTTATCTTATGTTCTGTTTGTTATTTTGGCCTGGTCCTCCCCTGAAGTATTATCCCCTGTTTTTGATTATTTGTTGTTCTTTGAATTGTATTTTTGTACCCTTTCATGGGATTTTGTATCATCCTTATCTTTTCAAATTAAAAGATGTTAATTTGAATTGGTTGATTCTATTCTGGGATAGGAGGTTGAATAATCTTGGTTCTCTCTCCAAGATTTCTTTTATTTAATCTTTATTTTTTTGTTACATTGTTACTGACTATCAACCCTAGACGGGTAGTTATTGTAACATTGTATTGCAATATATTGTGATATGATACACCCTTACATTATTTTGAATGTTCTCTGCAACAAAAATGTTATCATCATATGTACAAATGACATAAAAGTAAATTATTTTTTATATCCCACTACACTACAGTGGATAAATGGTATGGAGGATGGATGCAATTTTAATGAGAAAAAAAATTAGCCCTAGCTAATTTACTATGTAGCTAATTTTGCACTGATACCATATTACATTTAAATTATGATTTTTTTTATATTGAAATAGGGTTGGCATAGTGAAAATCTCAGAAAGATTAATAATAGATACAGTAAGACAGAAACTCAGCTGTTCACCGCTCATTTTCGTCAGCTGAAAACATGTTTCAGGGCTTCTTGGGCTAGTGTAAATTGACCCAAAGCAGCATCTGCTGTTTTGCAAGAGGAAGTTACTCAACTGCATTTGTGAGAAAATCTGTGCGAACTACATTTGTGAGAAAATTAAACTGAGAGATTGTAATTGACAGGTATTTGTATGGACTAGATTTGATATTTGTTCAAAGGTTACATGGAATTTGGATGGTTTGTATTTATTTGTGAAATATGATGTACGCTCATTTATTATTTGCAAAACACAGTACATATATTTGTTACACCTTTGCATTTTCGCTCAAACTGACCTTTGTATTTGCAAATCGCTTTCTGTTTGTTTGTGAGTCGAGTTGTCCTTTGCAAAGCAGATCGTGTTTGTTTGCAAAATACTGCATTTGTTTGTTTAATTATGGCACAAAATTCACTCCATACCGCATGTCTTGGAGTAGGTCTAGGCTATATCATAGCTCCAGTTTCTCAGTAAATGTTTTTCTGCAACTGCTATATCGTCCCCTTGGAATTATAAATTGTGTAGACTACATTTTTGAGGTTTTAATTAGAAAATAAAAAGTGTTTTATACACAGTCGATTTGAATGCCAAAAAAAAAAAACTAATTTTATTTTCGCCAAAATAAAAGCTCTGTTGTTTGAAAGAAATCAACATTTCTTGTTTTTAAAAGAAGTCTCTTCTGTTCACCGAGGCTGCATTTATTTGATCAAAAATACTGTAAAAACAGTAATATTGTGAAATACTGTATGATTATAATGTAAAACAGCGGGTTTTCTATGTGAATAAAGTGTAATTTATATCCTGTGATCAGAGCTGAATTTATCATCATTACTTCAGTCTTCAGTGTCACCACATAAGACCTCGGATTCACTTTTCCCAGACACTGGCCTCTCCGCCACCGGCCCGTGCCACAATGGAGAGTCCGATGGAGAGACAGCTAACGTGTTTTTTGTTTTTCTATATTACTGCTTGTTATTTACAATGGCAACTATTAACTGTTTAAATTTTTTTTGCGGGTGCGTTGAATTGTATTAAAACCACATAAAAATCCTAATAAACTAAATCGATACTCAGTTACTTAACGTAACCTCGGTTCTCTCTAGAAGAGGGAACGAGTATTGCGTAAGTTCCTTACGCATCGGGAAAGTATTCTTTCTTCGAGATTTCTGAAAAACCCAAAATTATCCTTAATTTTGTAACATTGTCAACGCAGTGCGGCAGCCTGGCAGACCATAGCAGGCTATTCCAGCGTGCTATTGGCTGCTCTGCTGGCAACTGCAGCAGCCTATCGGTGAGCCCGCGTGACGTGGCGACCAATGAGGGCGCTTCGCGCCCACCTGGCTTCATTTGCCTACAGGTGGGGCGTGGCCATATATATAAGCAGGGCTCACGGGCTGCATTTTCGGTTTTCGTAGTTCTGAAGCGTAAAAGCCCGCGGGGCGCACGGCAAGGAACGCAATACTCGTTCCCTCTTCTAGAGAGAACCGAGGTTACGTTAAGTAACCAAGTATCGTTCTCTTACGAGAGGTTCTCTCGTATTGCGTAAGTTCCTTACGCATCGGGAACACATTGTCAACGCCGTGCGCGCCTCGCGTAAAGCATATGTATCCCAGGGAACCGGGGACCATAACACTGCTCGAGCAGGGTGGCCGGTAAGGAGAACGGGCCACCACATATACAGACACTTCATTCGAACTGACGGGTGGTTACGACGGGTGGTTACAACACCCTGTCCCATGAATGAGGGAACGGCACCTGCCGGTCTCCTTCAAATTCACCACACCTTGTCTCATGAATGAGGGAACGGCAACGCCGGTCGCCTTCAAATTCACAATATCTTGTTATATGAGTGAGGTAACGGCACCGCCGGTCACCTTCAAACTCACAACAGCTCGTCTCGTAAATGAGGGAACGGCACCGCCGGTCTCCTTCAAATTCACATGAGCCTAGTACCGAACTTACTACCAGTATGTGAGCTATGTCTGCGCAGAATCACTGGGCAGAACCAACAGCCCTATTGAACTGATAACACTTTCGCCTGTAAGGCAGGAACTTCCAGATTGTAAAATCTCACGAACGTAGACGGGGAGGCCCAGCCTGCCGCCATACAGATATCGTGGATGGAAATCCCTCTGGCCCAAGCCCACGAAGAGGCCATGCCTCTGGTGGAGTGTGCTCTGACACCTAGCGGGCACTGCAGGTGTTTGGAAGCGTATGCAGTTGCAATCGCGTCCACTATCCACCTGGACAGGGTCTGTTTCGAGGAGGCGAGACCTTTAGTGCGCCCACCAAACGAAACAAATAGCTGCTCAGAACGCCTGAAGGCGGCGGAGCGTGTGACATAAACCCTCAATGCCCTGAGAGGGCAGAGGATATTGCCACCGTCCCCCTCATCGGATGCTGGCAGAGCCGAGAGGGAGATAATCTGCGCCCTGAAGGGAGTGCCGATCGCTTTGGGGACATAACCATGCCTCGGTCTGAGAATGACCTTAGAGTCATTAGGACCGAACTCCATACACGTCGGGCTCACTGAGAGCGCGTGTAGATCCCCCACGCGTTTCACTGAAGCCAGAGCTATCAGAAACGCGGTTTTTAGCGAAAGGAACCTTGGTTCCACAGTCTCGAGCGGTTCAAAGGGATGAGCCTTCAGGGCCTCTAGGACCAAGGCCAGATTCCATATAGGAACCGACGGGGGCCGCAGGGGATTCATCCGTCTGGCTCCTCTGAGGAAACGGATGATGAGCTCGTTCCTTCCTAGCGTGCTACCTAGCATCGTCTGAGCGAACGCTGCTATAGCCGCCATACACTTTGAGCGTGGAAGGGGACCTGCCCAGTTCCAAAAGCTCTTGGAGGAAGGAGAGCACCCGCTGGACCCCACATTGCTGTGGGTCCAATCCCTTGGAAACACACCACTCAGTGAACACCGACCACTTAGAACTATATAACCGCCTCGTCGAGGGGGCTCTAGAGTGTGAAATCGTGTTCATAACCCCTTCGGGCAGGTCAACGGGTATCCGTTGGTCACCCATACATGCAGAGACCATCGCTCTGGATGGGGATGCCAAACTGACCCTCCTGCTTGAGAGAGGAGGTCTGCTCTCAGCGGAACTGGCCAGGGGGGTGAGTGCGACAGCTTCACCAGCTCTGGGTACCAAATCTGGTTCTCCCAGCGCGGTGCTATAAGGAGCACCGGGCAGCGCGTCTCCCTGATTTTCGCTATGACCTGGGGCAATAGGGAAATCGGCGGGAAAGCATACAGCGGGAGGCTGGGCCAAGGTTGGGACAGCGCATCCTCGCTTTTGGACAGAAACGTCGGGCAGCGGGCGTTCTCTTTTGTTGCAAAGAGGTCGAGCTCCGCTCTGCCGAACAGGCGCCATACCAGCTGGACTGTCTGGGGGTGCAGGGACCATTCTCCTGGGAGAATGAGGCCCCTGGACAGCTTGTCCGGGCCTACATTGAGGTGGCCCGGCACGTGCGCAGCTCTCAGCGAGCGCAGCGAGCTGTGTGCCCATACGAGCAGGCGTTCTGTCAGATTGCCCAGACATCTGGACCTGACACCGCCCTGCCGGTTCACGTAGGACACCACTGTGGTATTGTCCGACCGGACTAACACGTGGTGTCCTCGTATAAGCGGGAGAAACTGCCTGAGCGCGTTCTCTACCGCTATCATCTCCAAACAGTTTATGTGTAGGAGTTTTTCCTCGCTCGACCAGAGGCCCGAGGCTGATCTGCCCTCGAAAACGGCGCCCCAACCCGTGGTGGAGGCGTCCGTCGAGATGACCTTGCGGTGTGAGATGGCTCCCATCGTCACTCCCCTCTGGTACCAGTCGGCTACTAGCCAGGGCTCTAGGGCTGACACGCAGCCCTGAGTCACTCTGATCCTGAAGCCTCCGGACGCCCAGGCTCTGTGAGGCACTCAGGCGTTTAACCAGCATTGCAGCGGGCGCATGCGCATTAAGCCCAGCTGGAGCACAGCTGCAGCTGAGGCCATACGTCCCAGCATCCTCTGAAAAAGCTTGAGAGGTGCGATTTTGCCCGGCCGGAAATACGCAGCCATGCGCCGAACTTGGCGCGCGCGTTGGGGTGACAGGCGGGCTGACATTGCCACAGTGTCCAGATTCAAACCCAGAAATGAGGTTGATTGCGTGGGCACTAATGAGCTCTTGGTCCAATTGACCGTGAGCCCCAGGCTGTCCAGATGGCTGAGCAGCATTGCCCTGTGGGCGAGGAGCTCAGCCTCTGACTGCGCCAGGATGAGCCAATCGTCCAGATAGTTCAATACTCGCATCCCTCGATTTCTCAGAGGAGCGAGGGCCGCGTCCATGCACTTCGTAAATGTACGGGGTGCTAGTGACAGGCCGAACGGAAGGACGTTGTATTGATAAGCCTGGCCGTCGAAGGCGAATCGTAAGAATGGCCTGTGACACGGTGTTATCTTGATTTGAAAATATGCATCTTTCAAATCTAGGGAGAGTCTCTCGGGCGAATATGCGCGAGGATCTGCTTGGTCGTGAGCATCTTGAACGATCTTCTCATAAGAGCTTTGTTCAGACGCCTCAGATCCAGAATCGGTCTGAGCGACCCATCCCTTTTTGGCACGAGAAAATACCGGCTGTAAAAGCCTGACTCGCTCATAGAATGGGGAACCAGTTCTATAGCCCCTTTGCACAGCAGCGTGGCTATTTCTGCTCGAAGTAGATGTGCTACTTCCTCGCTCACTCTCGTCTCTGTACGCGCACAGAAGCGCGGAGGGCGGCGAGCGAACTGCAGAGTGTAGCCGTGCTTCACTGTTTTCAGCACCCATTCTGATACACCTGGAATGGCTTCCCACGCTCTCGCGTGTGCCACACGGGATAGAACGGCCTCCGGGCTCAAAACGCCGCGCTTCGCGGGTTTGACGGCCTGTATAGGAGGGGCGGGCGCAGTGCGAGAAGGCATTTTTGCCGGCTCGTTGGCTGCGTGAAATCCATCTGCAGCAGCCACAGTGGTGGGGGCTGACAGGAAAGAGAGTTTTGACGGTGGTCCGGCCGCGGCGGGACTTAACCGTCGTTTCTTGCCTCTGGCTAGGAGGACTTTGGAGGCTCGGGCTTCAGCGCGATCCTAGGCCGGGGGCCCCGAGGTGGAGGCGGCTTACCACGGCTGGAAGAGCGCGATCTGGGGCGGCCGCTCGGTCTTCGCTGAGACGAAGGGGGCCGCGCTGGGCGCTGCGCAGAGCTCGGTGCTGGCTGGTCGCGAGGACGGCGAGCAACGGAGCTATTGCTAGCGCCGGGGCGTCGAGGCAGGAAAAGGTTCATGGCCTGCGTCGTTTTCTGCACTTCAGAGAAACGGTCGACGATCCCCTTGACCGCTGGTCCGAAGAGCCCAGACGGAGAGAGCGGGGCGTTTAGGAAGGCCGCGCGCTCTGTTTCTCGCATGTCCGCGAGCGTGAGCCAGAGGTGGCGCTCAGCTACCGTGAGGGAGGCCATAGAGCGTCCGAGGGCCTGTGCTGCGGTCTTGGTGGCGCGAAGGGAGAGATCCGTCGCGCTTCGCAAATCCGTGATCAACTCAGCGTCATAGCTTTTCTCGTCCAGGTCGCGGAGGAGATTAGCTTGGAGGATTTGCAGCACGGCCATAGAGTGCAGAGCAGACGCAGCTTGACCGGAGGCAGCGAAAGCGCGGCCGATCAGCGATGACGTCACTCTGCAGGCCTTAGACGGGAGGGCAGCCTTTGAGCGCCAACCGGAAGGCGGGCAAAGGTGCGCTGCGACCGCCTCTACCACCGGAGGGATAGCGTTGTAGCCTTTCTCAGCCGCGCCGTCAACTTGTGAGAGCGTCGAAGAAGCCTGAGATGAGACCCTCGCGGAGAATGGCGCGTTCCAGGACTTCGCGAGCTCCTCGTGAGGCTCTGGCAGAAAGGGTGCAGTCCTGGAGGTGGGCGCACGGCGGCGACTGTTTAGGAAGCATCCGTCAAGTCGGTTCGGCGCTGCCACCTTGGGCGGGGCCCATTCGAGGCCTAGCTGCTCGACAGCCCGGGTGAGAAGGCGCAAAAGTTCGGCGTCCTCACCCGCTCGAGAGCGTCCGGAGCCCCGGACTGAAGAGGTCGCGGAAGACCAGTCCTCGCTGTCGGAAGCCATGATGGAGCAGCTGTCGGCGCGTTCCGCGGCCGCATCCGCCTCATCCCCGGAGGCGGCAACAGAAATGGAGTCCGCTGCGAGCGGCGCTTCTTTCTGCGCGGCTTAGCAGGGACTGGAGGGATATCATCATCGAACAGGACGAGTCGAGCCCGCAGGGTCGACATCGTCAGTTCCTCGCACTCCGGGCATCCGCCGGCGAGAAGTGCGGCGGCGGCGTGATCACGGCCCAGGCAGAGAGCGCAGATCACATGGCGGTCCCCGGAACTGAGCTGCGCGTGACACGAGCCGCAGGTGGAACGAGACATTTTGTATCAAACGCTCGGCTCTTTTTGAGAAAGTCTGACGCAGCGGCGACAACACTTGAGCGTAAAAGGATATGGGCTGCCGGATAGCAGAGCAGGCACGGATGGCTGAAGGTGGCGCGATGCTGCCGGCTTCCTCAGGCGCTGTCCTCTGCTTGCTTGTCTGCGCGATCACGGCGGCGGGTTCCAGATCCAGCGATGCGAAGGGCTTCGCTGAAGAAAAGAAAATCGAATATGCAGCCCGTGAGCCCTGCTTATATACACGTGGCCACGCCCCACCTGTAGGCAAATGAAGCCAGGTGGGCGCAAAGCGCCCTCATTGGTCGCCACGTCACGCGGGCTCACCGATAGGCTGCTGCAGTTGCCAGCAGAGCAGCCAATAGCACGCTGGAATAGCCTGCTATGGTCTGCCAGGCTGCCGCACTGCGTTGACAATGTTACAAAATTAAGGATAATTTTGGGTTTTTCAGAAATCTCGAAGAAAGAATACTTTCCCGATGCGTACGGAACTTACGCAATACGAGAGAACCTCTCGTAAGAGAACAGAATAATTATTAATGTTAATAATAATAGAGAGCCCACAACAACAACAACAAATAAACAAACAAAAACATTTAAAAATATATTGTCCAGATTTTTTATTTAAAGATAATAACAAATTAGATTTTAGTGATATTTTGACCACTCAAATAGAAATGACCCCGGTTTCCATTTCAGAAATCTGCTCACCCTAAACCACATATTAGGCTAATGTTTAATAAAGGCCTATTGTTTATTTAAATCTAAACGAAAAGAGGCAGGGTTGTGTTTTATACTTCGTTTTGTTATAAATATATAATATAATCAATGTAGCTGCCTGAACGACATTTGTGTGGCTAATATGTTTAAGATTTTTTTGTTATAAAAAAAATGAAGAGAGGCAGTGGTGTTTTATGACATATTTCATTTTATTGTAGCCTAAAATATACGTTTCTCTATACCAAGTAGGCCTTCGCGAACTTCTGACTTACGTCCGTGGAGTTAATTCAGACTCGTCAAGTTCAACTCCGGAGAACTGACTCCCGAGGACGGGAGGACAATAGTCCGGTACTCTGCTAATGGAACAGCAGCGTTCTTGATAGTGTTATTCAGTGTATATATGTATATTTTAGGCTACAATAAAACGAAATATATGATAAAACACCACTCTGCCTCTTTTCATTTTCATTAAAAAAATATTAAACAAATGTAGTGCAGGCAATGTTAGGCTATTGCATGTATATTTTTAACAAAACGAAATATTAAAAACCCTGCCTGTTTTCGTTTAAATTATAATTTAAAAAAAACATTAATATGTGGTTCAGACAAGTGTGATTATCACTGTAATAAAATTAATTATGACATAAAACACAATCCAGTCTATTTTTGTTAAATGTCAGTTAATGTATTTAATAGCCTAAAATTATAAAGTTATGAAACTTCACTTTGCCCTCAGTCAAAACGATTTGCCAGGGAACAAATTATAGATTCATGAGACCAAAGATCGCCCGTTAGAAGACGGATTATATCTGAAGACAGAGCCAGCGGCCGGCGTCAGAAGGACTAGCCGTGTTAAGTCTGCTCTCGGCGGGGAGAGTTCCCGCTGATCGCCGCTGATCCACTGGATCTCACAACTCCGAAAACCAGGGTTGCCAACTCTCACGCATTTGGCGTGATAGTCACGCTTTCAGGCTCTGTCTCACGCTCTCACGCTGCCCAACTTAATCTCACGCCAAATTGCCAAACCTGCTTTTGATTATTAAAGCTACACTGTGTAACTTTTTTAGTTTATTCTTAGCTAAAAACACTTAGTTCTTTCAAAAATATATGTGCTCATTAATGTATATTTACTTCTTTCAAGTAATAAAGTATTCTCGTAAGTTTATAATATGCCATTGAAAATACATACGGGTAAGGGGTTCGAATGGGGGTCGCCATGTTGCCCCTCCATCTTGAAAGTACATGAGCAAAAGAGGGACATACCCGTAAATTCAAGCTTCGCCTTTCGCGTTTTAACACTCGATGGCACCGTGTCGAATGTGGACGAGATCGAACTGGAAGCCATGTTAATCTTGGACTAAATCGGCCACCGTAGGAGTTAAAACGAAATCAGAATTGAGAGGAACAGAAACTAATATTCACTGGATGGTCATATACCTTTTCATCGCTAGATGGGGGAAAATATCACACAGTGTAGCTTTAAACAAACTAGTCTAAGCTTTTTTTTTTAATTTTAGTTTTAATTTGAAATTCAAACAATACATAGCGTTTTGGCGCTAATATGGCATAACAGTTAAAGCCAAAGTGTTGAAAAACGGAGTTGCGACATGCTCTCTCATCTCCCGGTGGCGTGCGCGGTCATGTGCTTCACGGAGCTCTCTTCTAGCACTGTGTCAATACATTTGAATGGCTTGATACACAACAGCTCCACTTTACAGGTGTTTGCAGCAAGTTTTGGTAAACAGTACAGCACAGTGTGCATTGATTATTACGTCAACCATACATGATCGTTTTATAATGGAGAGTGATGGAGATGCAACATTGTTAACATTAATGTTAATATTTTTCTTGTATTTAGCCCTCAGGTATTCCTTACTAATTGGTCATACTCATGCACATTGATGGTCAAATGTGACCATACACCTTAGCTATTTTTCAATTGAATAAATGTTCTATATTTTAGTTGAATAATATTTATTGAATATTTTGATATATTTTGGTACTAAATACTATTTGTGCAATAATTATGGTCCATTAACGACCACTTAAAATATTTTTCTTCTAATATTTTTCTTATTTATATTACAATTAGTATAGTAATTAAGGTTAAATTAGAGAATTCTTATTCAAAGAGGCAAATTAGAGTCATTTTGTGGCTCGAAAAATAATAATTTCCATTTGTAATGCCATTACCCACTGGTGCCTTTATGGCTCTTTAATCAATATACATGTATCTAATTTAGTTGCTCAAAAAAGTATTGCAGTTTTGCATTTTAATAAATATTTAGATATGATCAAACACTAGATTTCTTTAAATGTGAAATTTTAAAATGTTAATAACGTACATATCCTTATATGTACAGTAGGCTATGAATTGATACTGAAATCGAAATCGATATACCGTCGTATACCGTTAGCCCCTCAACAGCCCCCGACCCCCCAAAAAAAAGAAAAGAAAAACTCACTCCAACCTGATCTTAAAAGTTGGCAACCCTGGAAAACGCCAGATCAAATTTTCAAAAAGGCGCTCTCTTTATAAATAAACCACAGATTTGAGCTTTAAACAAGTACATTCTCACCTGAAAAAGTCTTAAAACTACATTTTGTGAAACATTAACAGTATTTTTAAATTTTACGAGGGGTTTCTCATCCGCTATGGACGTTTGCTTGTTGGTGCCAGATGCATTCTGGGATACCGGTCTGTCTGAAGTCCACAAGTCTCCTCTCGATGCATCCTCGGTAAAAGGGGCGGATCAAGGACACATCCGGGGATTTGAACTGTACTTGTCTACTTGTGAACTTTGAATTGGAACAGGACTTGGCAGCGACTGATGACGTTTCTGTCCTCTGGAGTTCGTTCTCCCGAGTCGAACTTGCAAGTCTGAACTACCAAGGACGCAAGTCAGAAGTTCGCGTACTTGGTATTGAGAAACGGCCGTTGGCTAGATGTGAACTTTGAATTGGAACAGGACTTGGGCAGCGACTGATGACGTTTCACAAGTCCACGAGAACACAAGTACAGACAAGAACGCATATTGAGAAACGGCCTATGATTGGTCCCCGCAAATTTGTAACAGAAGCAGGATTTAAATATATATTGTACAGGTTTCCAGCCTGAGCTGCAGGGCGAACTCAAATCTACTAAAACACCCCCATATTAGCAAAATAGAGTCAATGCCCAACTTACCCTCAGGCTAAACCCATAGGCGTACGTTCCATGGGGACACATGCTAACATCCCTCCAAGTCCCCCAGGGCCCTCCATTCGGCACAGTCAGCACTGATCGGTGTTCTCTGGCTGAGCTCACATGCTGCCCAATAATGGCTAGCAGTGAAAACGCAATGGAAAAGAAGTGATGCATTGCTACAGCTCTGGCCTGATTGAGAGATGAATCTTCAGATTGTGAGAATGATCAGGCAGACACAGAGACAGTGCAGTACCACAACACTCTCGAGTTTATTAAGGAAGAATCCTCATGTTTATACACAAGATCGAGCTGATCAATGAAGTCCAGGCCATCCAATCACAGCACTCAAAGATCAACCCCTACCATATATGGCATATTAACAAATCACGGGTGGTCAGTTCTAACAGGTGTTCTGAAATAGGCGGAGATTTTCTGTGACACTGGGCGGAGCTTACATGAATATTCACGAGTTTCCTGTTTCGTGTTAAAGCGCCACTAAAAATATTAGTTTCAGCGTCCAATGAAGTTAAGCTTCTTTTATTGATAGCCTAACTGTTTATGTGCTCAATAGTTTGCTCACAGCAATATCATTTCATGATTACAGACAATGATTTGTCAGTGGCCTGTCGTTAGTAAATGAGTTAGTTTGTTTTAATTATAGGCTACTTCTGTTTTGCTTTAATGCTCTTTTAATTACTCTGATAACTTGTGTGAATGTGTCAGTGGTGGCATAATAAAGTTTCAGTTGTGATGATTTTGTCATATTGCTTTCTCATAGCCTGCATAATTCCATCAGACATTAGTATTAAAACACAATGAGAAATGTTTATGTTTATGACATGCATGAATTAATGCATGTAAACCTTCATCTTTCCCCAAAAAACACACACACACACACACACACACACGGTTAGAAACATGATTGTGAAATTAGCAGCACTTTCACAAGAGTTTAGTTCAGTTCTACCACAACATTGTTAAAAGAATTGTTGTTATTGATCAACCACAAAGATAAAAGTTACTCATGGGGTTTTGATTTACAAATGTGTAACTGGAGAAGACATAATTGGCAAAATTCTGTGTTGAAGATTTATTTATGAACGAGGAAAAGTCACAACAAATATATGACATATAATTAGCAAAAACACTTTTATTTAAACACACACATTAACACACTTTTATTTAAACACACACATTAACACACTTTTATTTAAACACACACATTAACACACTTTACAGGGTCAAATCAAAGTTTGGTTTGCTCATGCAATCCCAGCGATTACAGCCTTTGCAACTGACACGTTCAATCAAATAATCAAATAAAAATGTAATAAAATGACATTTACAACAAATCTTTATTATTAAAACTGTAATGTTCAAAACAAAGTGAAGAATAAAAGTGTCTGTTTTGTCTGGTGTACAGGGATATTTACTGGCACAAGTCTAATATATAGACTTCTATAAATAATCAAGATTATATAGACACTGGTTATCGCGATTAATCATGGCCCATTAAGACGATACAAATGTTTAAAGTACATTAACTTGTGTTCATGCTTGTGTGCAATTTTGGAAACGAGACATTCAAGTCTACCCAGATTAGAAGAGCTTCTGCAAAAGATGAAATTTCACTGCTACCTTCACCATAGGAGTTTATAATTAATATTATTATATACATTTCGGCAAATTTATAAAACGATCCGCTTTAAAGACTCTCAAGGTAAAACAGAAACATAAAAATACTTAAAGGCGATTGGCTCGTTTAGCTCAACGACACCTCTGGCAAATCATTGGCTGAAATCATATCAAACAGCTACAAACCACACGACATAACACAATATATACTATATAAATATTGTGCATAAATAAGTCAGAATATGAGCTTTACTTCGTTTAACGCTGACTAATTATCTTCATTCAAGCCGAGGAGCGTGCATTAATGTTTTCAGTGGCAAAACAGGAAACTCGTGAATATTCATGAAATTAATTACTTTCAAACGAATGATTATTGTTTTGTTCGTTATTGGCCTAATGTTAATGAAAATACAACAACAATAAAATAGAACAATAAAAAACGTTTATTAAAGAAACGAATAGGCTAAAACGGATGACATTAAAAAATAAACACAAAATAGGCTATATTTAAAAAATCCCCTTTAAAACGAATGCTGAGCTTGTGGTTCTCTATTATTTGATTGAAAACAACAACAACAACAACAATAAAACAAAGACAAACTCTTATATTAGCCTAGACAAAGACATTTATTAAATTAACAAGGGATCTTGCCTTTTGCCTCCGCTATCATCCTGTCCATAATCTCTTGCGGCTATTAGATACAGTTACAGTCAAATTTAAATTCACCATCATCGGTTCCCCTCAGCCGATTTGCATAGTATTTGCAATGACCATCCCTTGTCTGAAACGGAGCGTATTGTAAAGAAAAGTTATGACTGCTGCGTATTTACACTTGTTTGAACATTGGTCTGTGTGCTCTCTCTCAGCTTCATCACAGATTTAACTCCGCACGGTTAAATAAAACAGGCTGGGTGCTGATTATTTTTCTTCTGTGAAACGCGTTGATTTGTAGCTACAGAAGAATGCCCAGTCTAGGACCCGCCCTGTACAGTTTAAGAAGCGCTAGCCACTGCTATAGAGGAGACCAAATAGCCATAGTTTGACCAAACTCCCCCCCACAATCATTCCCTTTAAATAGACTCCATAATGGTTTGCCAGCTGATGTAGTCTACCTTTGGATAATAAAATTAAAAAGATAACAACCATCAGTGTAATGACAATTGTATTCTTTGCATGAAAACACTCCAATTAACAAAATTATACTGGTATAGACTGAGATGTAAAGAATTAGTGGTGGCCACTATCGGAATGAACTGTCAATAGAGATAAGGTAGGCCTATAGCTAAGAGTGCTCCAGACAAACCGTACACTGTAAAACCCAACAAGTTCAGCTAACTCATTTCATTTGAGGACACCGATTACCTCAAACCATTTAGGTTGATAAAAAAACAATAGTTATGAGTACTCTGCACTTATTTTAATTAAGTCCACTAAAAAAGGATATTTCTTAAAATACAGTTCAATTTTACACTGCATTCAAATAATTGATATAGCTGAACCTTCCCTATATTGAGTAAAACAGCTGAAATTATAACCTTTAAATGAACTCAGAGTGCTTGCAGTTACTGCTAGCTCACAATAGCACACACAAAGTCAAATAAGTTAAGCTAACTCATTAAATTTGAGGACACTGATTACCTTAATTTTTTTAATTTTTAGAAAACAATAGTTATGAGTACTTTGAACTTATTTCAATTGAGTTCACTAAAATAAGACACTCATTGCAATCAAGAAATTAAGTGATTAATTAAGTGATGATTGAGCATTAGTGATGAACACCTGATGATAATGAGCAGAATCTCTGAAGGAAAGAGAAACACAAGAACTACAACTGACTTAAGCCACAGCTTTAGATGAAATAACAGAAGATAAAATAAGACTTTAAATCTCTGAAGATCTCAGCAGAGGAGGATTAAACAACTGTCATGATTCATGGATTCTGTGCAAAAGGCTCGACTGATGTGAATCGGTACGGAGCATGTAGAGCGAGTGTTCGCTCAGACCACGCCCCCTTTCAGACATGTTGCGACATGTCCTGGTTTGCAGAGAATAGCCGTCAGTTTAGTTTCACTTTATAAGTTAAGCTTCAGGTTGTGTTCGTCAGTGAACACAAGTAAGTCATAATTATATCACATATATAGATACGTTAATATGAGTAATTTATGGTTGAGTTTTACAGTCAGGGACAGCCTTTATCTCTGTTGTACTGTATGTGTAGCTTGTATGCTATTCTTATTGTAGTTTACATTTGAGGACATGTTTAGCACTGTTTATTTAAGTAGCTAGGGAGAGTTTAATAGCCTCAATTGTGCTTATGATAGTTAATATCTATGTTTATTCCTTTCCTTTAGAACCATACTTACACTGTAAAGCACCAAAGAGAATAGTGCCTGTGCATCTGTATTTTAAATGATATATATTAAACCCTTCAATGAATATCCCTGTCTTCTGTGTCCTGACTAGACACCCCATATTGGTGACTAATTTTCATAACCATTACAATTTATGGTCCTTTGAGCCGGATAGAGTGAATGATATGGCAAACAGAAAGGAAGGAATCAGCCTACCTGTTTCACCTGTGCGCCCCAAACGCTCAGTGCAAAGCCCAAGATATCTGGATGATTTTTTAGTTGAATATACAGATCAGAATAGCTTAGTGCAGATGCACAGGCACGAAGAGGAGAGGGAGCTACTCAGTCCTGCTAAAAGCATATCCTCAATGCCACCTATGCAGAATGTAAATGAAGCCATTGTTCATCAGGCTTTGGAGACAGCGCGGCAACAGAGTGAAACGGCCAAGAAACAAACAGAGCTTTTGGAGCTTTTCCTGCAGCACCATTCCCCTCATACCTCAGTTCAGTGGTCAAGGAGGTCATCACGGCATCAGACCCCTGTACGCCAACTCTATACAGACAGAGGAGGTGAACCACAGCCTTTCCCAGTCCTTACTCCTCCTCATCACCACAGAACTGAGGATCACCCAAGTGTAGCTGCAGAGTTAACCCATCAGCTAGACCAAATGACACTTCCTCCACCTCTCAGCCGAGTCATTCAACCCCCTCCGCACACGCTCGATCCCCGCTATGATGTTCAAGCTATCAAGCAAGATACTGAACATGAATCACCCAAATGGCCATCCCAGGGCCTACAGCAGTCAGCAGGTGCCTTATCATATGGCTCACTCCCATCCTACCCCATATCAGGTAATTGTAAGCCCAACACAGCCACACTCGGCAGCCAACATGAGAACGTTAGGGAATCTCAGTTGGGAAATACACATCTGGTGCCACCTGAGCCTCAAATCTATCTTCCACATGTTGCCCCTCCCAGATCACTACATGTAAATCCAGCTCTCGATCAGATTATGTTTTCATCTGTGCACCAGTCAATACATCAGCCTCCTTATGTACCCCAATCCTTCTACCAAGGGAACCCAGACATGTTGGCCCATTATCCCTCCTACGGGTATCAGCATACACCCCCCAATATAGAAGGCCCAACATTTCCTGACTTCACCAAGGAGGATAGAGCTCAATATGTGGAGCTACGCCTTTCCCTTAGCACACTCTTTCATCCTTCTCAGTCCGAGCATTACAAGTATGCCATCTTGCTGAAACATGTCAAGGTGCCACCTGCACATCGCCTTGTACTAGCTCATGCAGAATCTAATATGCCCTACTCTGAAGCTCTGAAATCACTAGATGAACGGTATGGACGACCATATCAGTTTATGCTAAAGGAGATAGAGGACATAGAACGTCTACCCCCCATCCGTGATGATAGAGCTCTTGATGAGTTCTCCATCAGAGTGCAGTCGCTTGTTGGGATGCTGAAAGCTCTCAGAGGTGAAGGCCATGAGGAACTCCACTGCGGATCCAACGTGAAGCGCCTTCTAAGCAGGCTTCCCAAGCACCAGCAAGAGAGATTTCGTCGTCAACAGTATAGGAAGGACCCGGATAAACTGAAGCTAACGCTCACTGACTTTTCAGAGTGGCTGAAGGCAGAGGTCAGATGCCTGGACATTGAGCCTTCACTTCAAGCTCACAGTGAGAAGGATAAGAGAGAATTCAAGCAGCAGAAATCTAAAGTTAAGATTACTACTGTTATGCATGGGACAGGTAGTTCCAGTAACCCTCCATTCGACACACCCTCCCAAGCAGCTCATTCTAACCGAATCCAAGGGAAGGGTAAGATATACTGCCCTTACCGCGAAGCAGAACACTACCTCAGCCAATGTGAGAGTTTCGCTAAGCTTACTAAAGCAGAGATGGTGGACTGGATTAAAGTCAAGAGAAGGTGTTGGAGATGCGGACGATCTCACCTAGCCTCTGCCTGTGACCTCAAGAAGCCGTGTTGCCTTTGTAAGTCGAAACACCTTTCCATTCTTCACGAGGTCAACCAGAGGAGTGAGAACGAGCCCACCATCACATCGACAGCAGAGACTCACTACCTGGATCAGCCAAATAGAGATATGTGCTGTTAAAGATTGTAAGAGTCAATTTGCAATACCAAGATAAAGTGCTCGACACGTATGCAGTGCTGGACGATGGCTCTGAGAGAACCATCCTGCTTACGTCTGCAGCACGCCACCTGGGAGTACAGGGTCAAGCAGAAGACCTCACACTCCGTTCTATCCGATGTTACGTCCCTGGTCTAGGTCAGGGAAGCAGCATAAAGAAAAATGTTCTGGAGAAATCAGTTTAAACAATAATTTCGTTTTATTGTTTCTCTTTCTTTTTTTTTTTCGTTAAGTTTCGTTACAACGGATAATTGAAGCAATTGTTCAGGGCCGGGCAAGGCCAACACAATAAACAAAACGGCCACTGACTAAACCCCAGTTTATTGCTAACTAAACCCTGTAAAAGAAAGAAAAAGAAAATACAGTGATCTTAACCTAACTTCCTGGCTAGCTCAACACAGGAGAAAAGATGTACACAAAATAAAAGGCACCCAACCCCTACCGCTTCAGTAATCCAGAAAAGTTATATATACAATATTTAAAGAGGGATGGCAACACAACTGCCACGGGAAAGAAACAAAAAAAAGATAATAATAAACAAGTGAAAACAGTATGGACAAGGTAAAAGTCAAAATGAGAGGGCTTTAGAGAAGTAAATCAGAATTAGTGACAACCAGACACGATTTAGCTGATCACAAGCCAACAACAACAGTTACTCTCTCGATACTAGCTACAACGCCGCCAGCAATAACACTCTCCCCTCTGCCACGTCCACATCCCGGGCGTTCTTTCAAAGGATCATTCCATTCCAGTCCACCAATCACTGGGTACGTCTCCAATACGTCCAATCAAGGCGGAGCTACCTGAGAGAGCGAGAGAGAGAAAGAGAGAGAGAGACGCGCACACACACGTCTCTACAGACAGGGAGGGGAAGGAAAAACAACAATACGTCCCCTGACGTAACACCGACAAGACATCAAGATACTGTCAGGCTCATGTGTGTCCTTTACGATCACTCCTGCTTCCCAACCAACAAAGAGGTTTTCCATTCAAGGCGCATTCACGGGTGAACACCTAGGCCTCTCACAGTACAGTTACCCAGTTACCCAGCTCCAGAGAAGATATCGACATCTACGAGGTCTGGCAATCCCAGCTATCGATGGAGCTCAACCAACCCTCCTGATTGGATCGGATAATGCTGATCTGATCGTTCCGATTGAGCCAGTGCATCTCGGTCCCCCTGGTGGTCCTGTAGCAGTCAAGACTAAGCTCGGATGGACACTTCAGGGTCCAGCAAAATACCTACAGCAACAGCTTCCCTCCACACGGTGCTTGTTCACCACAGTTTCCTCCCCTTCTGTTGAGCTGTTCAGTCAAGTTGAACGGTTGTGGCAGTTAGATACACTGCCTTTCAAAAGTGAGAGATTGGTGACTAGATCCAGACAGGACAAGTACTCAGTGGACCTTTTAGAGTCTGAGACCATCCGGGTAGAGGTAAACGGAGTGCATCGGTACGCTACACCCCTTCTACGAGTCCCAAACATGCCCAAGCTGCAAGTTTCAAAGGAAGTTGTGATGAAGAACCTGCGGAACACAGAGAAGAGGTTAGCACAAGACCCACTGCGTGCATCTACCTACCAAGAGGCGATAAAGAAACTGGAGATTGCTGGGTACGCCACCAAGATTGACTCCAGCGAGGCGGACTCATCAGAGGAGTCGTGGTTTCTGCCCCACCATATGGTCAGATACAATGGCAAGGAATGGATTGTTTTCAACTGCAGCTTCCAGCTTGGCAGACAAAGTCTGAATGATTACCTACTTCCTAGTCCAGCCTTAGGTCCGTCACTCCTTGGAGTCCTCCTGCGCTTCAGAGAGCATCGAGTCGCAGTAAGTGGAGACATTAAAGGGATGTTTCACCAGGTCCGCCTGCTGGATAGTGACAAGCCCTTGCTGAGGTTCCTTTGGAGAGATCTGAAGACAGACGAACAACCATCAGTTTACCAGTGGGAGGTCCTGCCATTCGGGACGATGTGCAGTCCCTGCTGCGCAATCTTTGCTCTTCAGAAACACATTAAGGAGACAAGTCAACCAGGGGAAAATGTCCACCACAGTGTAGAACAGTGTTTCTATGCCGATAATTGCCTGCAGAGTCTACCCACCGTAGTAGAAGCCAGGAACCTTGTGACGAGACTTAGAACCCTTCTAGCTGCAGGTGGCTTCGATATTCGTCAGTGGGCCAGTAACCAGCCAGAGCTGATTCGCAACCTTCCTAAGGAGGCCAAGTCTGACAGCAGCGAAAGGTGGGTTTCTCAGACGCATGGTGAAGCTCAAGAGATGACTCTAGGACTCAGTTGGCACTTCATGCAGGACACACTCCATTACAGGCATCGCCCGGTTAGCCCAAGCAAGACGACCATGCGAAATATGTATAAGATATTAGCGAACCAGTATGATCCCCTAGGTCATATCCTGCCCTTCACCACAAGGGCCAAAGTTTTGGTCCAGAGACTGTGGACCAAAGACCGCGACTGGGATGACCCAAACTTACCGGTCGACCTCCTGCAAGCTTGGACCACATGGGAAGAAGAGCTCCCGATGGTTAGTCTCTCCCGGAGTTACTTCCCACTGGCCGTGGATGTAAGTGCCATCACCCTCGAGCTTCACGTCTTTTGTGATGCATCAGAGTCTGCTTATGGGTCAGTTGCTTACCTACGAGGTGAGGATCCTCATGGCCAAGTCCAAGTAGCCTTTGTGCTGGCACGCTCAAGAGTGGCACCGAAGAAACAACAGTCAATACCACGCCGGCAGCTCTGTGCTGCCCTTACCGGAGCTCAGCTTGCCCAGATGATCCAGAGAGAGCTCACCCTTCAGTTGAGAGATACAGTGTTGTGGTCTGACTCCACCACAGTACTTACCTGGATACAGTCAGAGTCCTGTAGATACAAGGTGTTTGCAGGGACTCGTGTATCTGAGATTCAGGAGCTGACGGATCACCGGTCATGGAGGTATGTGGATACCCAGAATAACCCTGCCGACGCTATCACCAGAGGGATGACACTCTCCAACCTAGCCAAGCCAAACCAATTCAGCCAAGGTCCTGCCTTCCTTCGGCTACCACGTGAGAGTTGGCCAGCCACAACTTCTTTCGTGGAGGTCCAAGATGAGACAGAAATGAAGAGGTCTGCGTTCTGTGGCATTATGTCAGTCATTACTGCTTCAGACATCCCAGCCGCTGAAGACCACTTCACCTTTGAAGATCTCCTTGAGGCAACGAGTAGGTCACTGCATGGGGCGGCCTCCCAGTCAAGCGCCCTCAGTGCAGATGACTATGCAGAAGCAGAACTCCGAATCCTTCAGAGAGCACAGTATGATAGCTTTCCAGACGAAGTCAAGTGCTTAAAAACAGGGAAAGCACTTCCATCCAGCAGTCGGCTCTTGTCACTTGCTCCAGAATACGACGTCGCTAGGGACCTTATACGAGTAGGTGGTAGGTTGCGCCGTTCTACCAGTCTGGAAGAAGATGTTGTACACCCAATTGTGCTAGAACCTAAGCACCATATTACCAAACTTATCATACGACAGTATGACAACAAGTTACTCCATTCTGGATCTGAGAGGGTCTTTGCAGAGCTCCGACGCAAGTTTTGGATCCTCCAAGGCCGCGAAGCTGTGCGTCGTCATCAGAGATCCTGCCCGGAGTGCCAGAAATGGAGAGCAAAGCCTGTTATTCCCAAGATGGCAGATCTGCCCCCTTGTCGTCTCCGCCTCCTGAAGCCTCCATTTTATTCGACAGGAGTAGATTGCTTTGACCCGTTCCAGGTCGAGCGAGGTCGGAGTACCGAAAAGAGATGGGGAATAGTTTTTAAGTGTATGACCACCAGGTGCATTCACTTGGATGTGCTGCCCAACATGGATACCGACTCGTTCCTTATGTCACTCAGAAGGTTCATGGCTAGACGGGGAACTCCCTTCGAGCTTCTCTCTGACTGTGGGACCAACTTCCGTGGAGGGGAGCGTGAGCTCAAAGCAAGTTTTGAGGTCATGTGCAAAGAGCTGCAGACCAAGTTGTCTAAGCACCAGATTTGTTTCCAGTTCAACCCACCAAATGCACATCACTTTGGAGGAGCCTGGGAACGGGAAGTCAGATCCATTAAGGCTGCACTCTACGTTACTCTTGGAGCACAGACAGTGACCGAAGAAGTTTTGCAGTGTTGTGGAAAAAAAATTTTATATTTATGTTTGAGTTCACACAGAAGTCAAAATCTGCTTTAGCCATGCAAATCACCTCTTAGCTCAAAAGACACACAGTGTCTGTGGAAAACCCAGGGGGGTAGCAGTGGGATATGTAAATTGAGAGCTTTCCCGCACCAAAGGTGTTGGATAATTTAATTTAGTTCTAAGGCAGAGGAAGGACCATTGTGTTTTGTTGCTTTTAATTCAAATGAGTTCCAAGACAGAAAGGGGACCATTTGTGTATTGTTTCTCACCTCTTACTCTGAGTAAAAAACCTTCAGTGGTTTTCCACAGATGTATGGAAAATTACTGAGGGGGGTTGTTTAAACATTGGTGGGTATAAAAGTTTGTGCTTTCTTTTGTTTTAGCAGTTCACACTCAAGGCAGCCCGAGCGGCTGCACTGACCGTGGCTCTTCCTTGCAAGGAAAATAAATCTTTATAAAGACAATTGGATCATGGTTTGTCTCTTATTAGTGATGTCGATGAATAAATTTTTGCCATAACAGTTGGTGTCAGAATAGTGGGATTCCTTGGATGTGCCTTCTGGACCCTGAGAGCAGGTCGGTGACTGATCATCCTGGACATTAGAGTCACAGCCTTACCCCGAACGATTGAGGGAAAAGGGCTGACCTCTCTGGGGTGTCTGGAGGGTCCAGCCACTGGAATCAGAGAAATCGAATCCGATGGCAACGGGGCGCTTCTGGTAGGAGACAAACTCTTGAAAAAATTCAGGGGGAATTTTATTTTATAGAATTTGGTTAAATTGAATTGATAGGGATAAACCATAGGGGGAGTCTGACTCTGTGACGAATGCAACGTGGTTGATTTGTTTATGGGATAGAAACTGAAACCACGTGGGCGAATTGGGGGACTGAGTTGTGTGCGGTCCGCCCGGGGACTGAGTTGTGTGCAGTCCGAGGGACTGAGTTGTGTGCAGTCCGGGGAACTGAGTTGTGTGCAGTCCCGAAATCGGGCACTATTGAGAGTGTCCGCCCGGCTGATCTTGGGTGAGAAGATCAGATCTGTCCTGGAGACGTCCAACAGATTAATAGCGCGCGCGCGAAAAGCCACAGAATCAGACTGCCAATATGGGGAAATCCAAAGCAAGCTAGCTGAATATGAGACACCGGTATTTTATCAAATGAGAAAATTATATGGCCAGAAATGCATGCAACATATACGAAGTTCATTAAATGATGATTTGATTTGAGTGTCACCGCTGAGTGACCGGACTGGGACTGTGAAAGAGTCCGTTGAAGGAAAAGGATAAATCGATGGGCTGTTGTGAGAACACGCGTGTGAGAAATGTGAGCAGACACCGAAATGCTGGGTGTGAGAGGCATTGACTGTGGAGAAATGAAACAGAGAAATTAAAATGCCACAGCTGTTTAAAGATCGCTGGTGAGTATGAACTTTTACTAAATTTTAGCTAACAATTTGAGTGATATGATCAGTAATTTGATTAGTCGGTATAAAGATTGTAAGATGAACAAGAGCAAATGCTGTAAGCAGCTCCGCTCTGAAACCCTGACTTCAAAGAAATTTGCTGGACTGATGAAGATAATGGGCAGAAATGTTTTTATTGTAATTGGAAGTTGACTAGCTACAAACAAAGAGGGAACAAGAAAATTCAAATTTGTAGATGTTTGTGCGTATTCATTAATTTATAAAATGGGGGAGGTGCCATACCCGAAGGGAGATATACAATTTGAGTAACTAAAAATAATGTTGGTGAAAAAAAGCAGATAAACTTTGATAAAGCACCATAAATTGCAAGCCATTGTCTGTTTTATTGGACCCCGAGCGAGCTCTGTTCTCAGACAGACTGCTACTGTTGGAGCACACAGGTTACTGAACGCTGCTCCATAAGCTTAAGATGAGAGCGTTTAATTGTGCTCAGCTGGGCCATTGATTTCGCACGTAACTGTGTCTGAACACCCATAAGGTGTAAAAAGTGTCAGGCAAATCAGGTCACCAGACTAAATTCTGTAAACGAAACTCAGTAAAAAATAATAAAACAGAGATTTACACTAAGCAAATGAGAAAATAATAAGCTTGATAAAGACTTTAGTGATTATTTTCGAAGGATTTGAGATAATTTTAATATGAGGTTAAAATTAAAGTTAAAGTTAAAGATGATAAACTATATTGTAAAAGATATATAAGATATATAAATCCTGATTAATCGAGTTTTAAATGAAAAAGATATAATAAATATGTTCTTGCTCTTCTCACCTTTGCAAACCTCTGATAATGATGATTTGACTGAATATTGGGTTGTTGAAATAACTATAGGTGTTAAAATGTTGAAAACCCTAGAAATTTATGTTTTGGTTTCAAAAGATAAGATTGTGCTGATCTGAAATAAACAATTTGTAATCTCAATCCGGCCACCACGTGGCCTAACCTGAGTAACAGAGACTCAATCTGAGTGGAAATTAAAGTTTCTGAATTCATTTTGGGGGCAAAAGACAAATATAAAGTTTTATATTTGGATAGAGTTAAAAGGAAAATGTCTCATTTATTTGAAAACAAAGCCAGATCTTACGCTGAGCTAGTGTGAAGAGTGAAAAGTTTATGAAAATGCAGTGTACCAGCCCTGAAGGCCTCAGAGTCTCTCTCTGATCCCAGACCAGCTCAAAGCTGATATCTGAGCCTGTGCCACAGATGATAGAAGATATTGATGAGTAAAGGCACAGGCATCATGTGAACATAATATACAGTTGTTTGTTAAGATAGAAAAAAGGTGCCATCAAGAGGGCAATAAGACATGTTTTAAAAATACAGACTTTTAATGAACTGAAATGTTTGACTAATGTTTGATAGGACCAGTAACTTCTGTCTGCTCTTAGCCTTCACCATGTAAAGAACTGATGGCCATGGTCACGGATGTAGCAGAACATTAAAATGAATGGACAGGTGTTTTGGCTAAATTCACTGAAAATAATCTAAGCACTGCTATGGGGCAGCTTTGAAGAAGTATGATGGATTTTAGTGATTAAGTTCTGTTATAATTAACCTGTCTCCATGTTTTTGCTAATTTGAAAGCAGACCAGATGGCTCTGATGACTCTTGAATGCACTTTCCAAAAGGCTCCAAAAAAAAAAAAAAAAAAAAAAAAAAATGTTGATCCTGTTGAGGGTCAAAGACGCGATGACCAAATAAGCACGAGGTGATTTCCTAAAGACGGGTAAGACTTCCTACGGCCTGACAGGGGGCAACCCAAGCCAGGGAAAATCACGATAAGTTATTTGGGACTCCCTCCCCAAGAAAAAAAAAAAAAAAAAAAAAAATTGTAGGAGGGGGTTTTATGTGAGGTGTGTATGAGAGGTGAGGCAGATGTCTGTGAGGCCAGCAGCATCTCTGTTGGGGGGGGAAGCTGTGTTTCGTAGGGGCCAAGGTCAAGACTGGACACAGCAGCCCCTGCCCTAAATATGGCCCCTCTATACCACTCACCAAATACCGCATAAATTGAGAGCCAGGAAACACCCTGAAGAAAAGAGCAATGACGAGATTGGCATTCAAGAGCCAGTTGAGACCATGCTGATCATCCTTAACCTTGCGGAGAACAGAACAAAATGTATTAATTTGTATCAGGAAAACTGTGTGATCAGGAACTAATGTTATTATGAGTTTACTTCAGCAGGCATAATTCAGAGACATGGTGATGGCTTTAAGATGAGAACGGCTTTTGAAGTTTAAAGAGAAGGTCTGAATAACAAAGGTATCTAAACTAAAGATAACTTGAAACAATAAGTTACACTATGAAATTTCTAAACTTTGTGAAGAGTTAATGAATTTAACATTTATAGTTAAGGGTTAATGAATTTAACATTATAGTTAAAGTCTTAGAAGACTGATGAAAAGATTATCTGGGTGAGAGAGAGAGAGAGGCTGGAAACAGGGATTGTACTCTATCTGTTATTGCTCAGTTAAAGCTGAGACTACACAAAAACAATGATATCAGAACAAAACAACCCAGCTGACTTTTCTAAAAATAAACAACTAATGAACAGACATATTTGAAACTGGTTAAGAGACCGTGTAAAAGCACATCTTGAGAATGAGCAGTTCATATTTATGTGTCCTGATTGAGTGTAGTGTGTCAGTAACCTCTGGAATGAGTGTCTTTATCATCACAGATGGGTTAAGTTAAACAAAAACAAACAAAACTTTAGAGGAAGTTGATTATTCTGAGTGAATCTGATGAAAAGATGATCAGAACATTGGACGAGCTTTAAGTGGATTGGACATCCAGCTCTGTCTGTCACTAGTAATTATGACCAAATTTGTCATGGATGAAGACTGTTTGAATTAATCTCTGGATTAATTAATAGACAAAGTGACAATTTAACTGAAGTTGCTATCCAAATGATCTAGAGACTCCCTCATATTTACAAAAGGCCGGAGGGCGAACCAAAAAGATAACTTCTAAAAGAATATCTAGATAACTTCTAGACATATTTTGATTCATACAGGAAACAAAAAAAATAAATAGAAAATAAAAATAAAAAATTAGGATTTCTGACAGGGATTGTGAACAACCAAAGTCAAATTAGGCCAAAATGGATATTGAAATATGAATGCTTTTTAAAATAGAGACTGGTTTTAACCAGCGTTAAAGAAATTGATGTGGCAAGTTTGATGATAAGAATCACTGCCAAATTACATGATATAAGAGGAGTTTTAATGGACAGGGCATGGAGAAAAGGGTACTTTAAAAGAAATCCTAATTGATTAATTAATTAATTTTGTTTATTGATAACAGGAGCTGAAAAGATTTTGATAAAGAATTGGGTATTGAGTATGATTAAGTATGATGTCACGAGATAAAGATGAGTGAACGAGCTGATTGAACGTAATACAAATTGATAATTTTGTCATTTTGATGAAGTATATTTAACATTAACAAATTTAGATTTATATTTGGTAATGGTTAAATATGAGGTGGGCTATGATGAGTGAAAATGGGTCTGTTGGAAATAGTAAGTAGGGCGGTTTGTGAAGAATTGTGTTGAAATGACTGACTGAAGGAAGGTTGATAAGAATGTGATGCACAGTGAGAAACTGTGGGCAAAGCACAAAATGTAAACTGAAGGATGTTTTATGTAGAGATTTAAAGCGCTAAGATGGATTATTATCTATCTTACTTATTTGTATTGTTTAGTTTGAGTTTGAGTGAATGCCAAAAAGGTCTGTTATGATTTTGATTAATCAAAAGAACCACTGATTGTTTGTTTTTCATATATGTTTTCTAAAGCGTTTAGTCTCTGAGGAGTGACTGTGGGTCTGGCCTAGGGATGTGTGTGTCGTCAAACGGTTGATAGCAGAAAGTTGGAATGTTTGGATTTTGGAGGTATCACACACCCCTAACATGATGGGAGAGCAGTGACAGTGATTACTGACTTAGCCTGGCTTACAGAGATGAAATACGGATTTGTCTTTCATTTTATTGGATATTTTCAGTATGTTTATGGGAAACTTTCAAGTTAAGACTTAAATGCGCAGCGTAACTAACAACAAAGAGTTTATTTCAACAGGAAACCGTGAGAGCAGATGCGGCTGCGAAGGCCGCGGCAGCACAGCAGTCAAAGGAACCAGAATGTATTTTATTATCTGAAACTAACACAAATGCTTTGATTTCCTTACAGAGTATGCAGGCATTTGCCACAGCAGCGGAGAAGCACCTGTGGAGACGTGGCTGGAAACTTATGAATGATGTGTGAATGTGCAAAATGGCGTCTAGACAAGAAGTGATGGCAAGCCTTGTTTACCCCAACAATATTTTCAATGATTATGATAAATGGCTGCATGGGCGAGCCTGCAGCCAAAGGGGGAATGGTAATGGTAATGGTACTCAAATGAATGAAGTTTATAAGGGGGTTACAACATTTGCTGAAAATGTCGCATTTTGATGCATATTGAAATACATGAAAACGAGAAAAGGCCTTGATTAAATCTGAGCCCGTTTGAGAACATTTTTTTTTGGAAGACCACCATTCATGGGAATGGAAGGGGGTAAACAATAGCTTGCATCATTAGAATTGTGAATTATTGCAAAGAAATGTTTCTCTGTTGTCTGATATCTGTGTGCAGGAGAAATCTGCTTGCACAAAATCGAGCCAGGAGATTACGTGGTAAAAAGGGACCTGAGTACGAAGAGCTCGAAGGCGGAAATGTGGCTAGGGCCTTTCGTCATACTTCTGAGGACACACTGCCGTCAAGGTATCGGAGAGAGCGGCGTGGGTGCATGCGAGCCTACCAGTTTTCAAGTTAAACCCTATATCCAGCCCACAGAATCCAGTAGGTGGGGCTTAGAGCTGCAACGGACATCAAGCAAGGGAAGATTCCAACAAAACATCCAACATCTGCCTGCAAGAGAACGCAACGGACCACACAGACATGTTGATTCCACCATTGAGAGTGATGCATGTTTTTGGGTTTGTGGCGACAGAGCATATCATTTCCACAGAAAGACTGGACAGGTTGCTGTTTGATGAGATGACTAGCGAGGAGACGCCTAAAACATATTAGGGGATTTTTTATTTTTTATTTTCTTCAATTACAAATTTAAGAGCGTGATCATTTATACAAAAGATCAGAGAGGAAGAGTGTAAGAGTGACTTAAATTTGCCTGTTTTATTATTACTTTTTTTTATTTATTATTATTATTGTTTTATTATTACCACCTCTATTTTTATTTTATTCGTATCTACACTTCTTAAATTTTTTCTTGTGAGTTATCAAAGAATGATAAAAGGGGGAATTGTTGTGGAAAAAAAATTTTATATTTATGTTTGAGTTCACACAGAAGTCAAAATCTGCTTTAGCCATGCAAATCACCTCTTAGCTCAAAAGACACACAGTGTCTGTGGAAAACCCAGGGGGGTAGCAGTGGGATATGTAAATTGAGAGCTTTCCCGCACCAAAGGTGTTGGATAATTTAATTTAGTTCTAAGGCAGAGGAAGGACCATTGTGTTTTGTTGCTTTTAATTCAAATGAGTTCCAAGACAGAAAGGGGACCATTTGTGTATTGTTTCTCACCTCTTACTCTGAGTAAAAAACCTTCAGTGGTTTTCCACAGATGTATGGAAAATTACTGAGGGGGGTTGTTTAAACATTGGTGGGTATAAAAGTTTGTGCTTTCTTTTGTTTTAGCAGTTCACACTCAAGGCAGCCCGAGCGGCTGCACTGACCGTGGCTCTTCCTTGCAAGGAAAATAAATCTTTATAAAGACAATTGGATCATGGTTTGTCTCTTATTAGTGATGTCGATGAATAAATTTTTGCCATAACAGCAGACAGTTCTGATTGAGGTAGAGGGAATCCTCAACTCCAAGCCACTGGGCTATGTGTCGACAGATGTAGCCGATGTGGATCCCGTAACCCCTAACTACCTCCTCATGGGGCGGCCCGACTCTTCACTTCCTCAAGTGGTGTACCCTGAGTCTGAGATTCTCAGTCGGAGAAGATGGCGGCATAGTCAGGTGTTAGCTGACCAGGTTTGGACCCATTTCATACGGAATTACTTAGCTTTCTTGCAGTCAAGGCAGAAATGGGTAAAGGATACAGAGAACCTCACTGTTGGTACAGTGGTGATGGTAATTGACCAAAGGTTACCTCGTGCGTTGTGGCCCGTGGGACGAGTCACAAAGACCATTAGGAGTGTTGATGGTAAAGTTAGGACGGCTGAGGTGCAGGTGGACAAGAGGACCTACACAAGACCAGTGGCCAAGCTCATTGAGCTGCCGGCCATCCCGGATGATGCCTCGACAACAGTTCCTGTGGATAGTTGAGCCTTTCTAGAAGATAAATCACATCATGATTTATGGGGCGGCTGTGCAAAAGGCTCAAGTGATGTGAATCGGTATGGAGCATGTACAGCGAGTGTTCGCTCAGACCACACCCCCTTTCAGACATGTTGCGACATGTCCTGGTTTGCAGAGAATAGCCGTCAATTTAGTTTCACTTTATAAGTTAAGCTTCAGGTTGTGTTCGTGTGCGTCAGTGAACACAAGTAAGCCATAATTATATCACATATATAGATAAGTTAATATAAATAATTTATGGTTGAGTTTTACAGTCAGGGACAGCCTTTATCTCTGTTGTACTGTATGTGTAGCTTGTATGCTATTCTTATTGTAGTTTACATTTGAGGACATGTTTAGCACTGTTTATTTAAGTAGCTAGGGAGAGTTATTAGCCTCAATTGTGCTTATGATAGTTAATTTTATTCCTTTCCTTTAGAACCATACTTACACTGTAAAGCACCAAAGAGAATAGTGCCTGTGCAGCTGTATTTTAAATGATATATATTAAACCCTTCAATAAATATCCCTGCCTTCCGTGTCCTGACTAGACAGCCCATATTGGTGACTAATTTTCATAACCAGTAGATCCCCATTACAGATTCACTGGCTCATTTCTCTTTAGATGTGTGTTTGGTTGTGTTGGAGGCGTGGTCACTGATCACAGCAATTATCAGCACTGTCAGCTGCTGTCCCGGTGTGTTTTCTGAGCAGTCGTCTTCCCTGGTGTTCTTGTGTTGAGGATTCCGCTTCTTTGAGTTCCCGTCGCCTGGTCTTGCCCAGTGCATCCCTGTGTCACGCCTCGCTGCACCAAGTCGGCCTCCATCTCTCTGCATCGGACATTCTTCTGGGACTCTAGTGTTTGGACTGTTTGTCATTCCTTGAGTCCTTGTCAGTAAATAAATACTTATTTTCACTCGCTATTGGATCCTCATCTATTTCCGTTTAAATTATCGTGACAACAACTCCACAAACAACACTACCAGAGTCACACATTACTAACCAGACTGACTTTGTCATTTCTGTTTTAATGATAATAGTTTAATTGATGATGAGTGTTTGCTTTAGTTGGGCTCTTGACCATTAAACCTTTAACATAATTTTTTCTCTGGCTACTTTAACGGTGTGTTTAGAAAGCACATTTGTTATGGTAAGGAATGCCAAGAGAATGTTTTGTCAAGGGTCAAGAGCCCAACAAAAACTGAACACCATCATGGTGAATTCAAACAACTATTATTTTCAATATAACATAAATTAAAGTTAGTGTTGAGGCAATATGAGCCTCGGCGTGGATGGCATGGTGTTCTCAACTCATAGCAAAGAAATCCAAGTCCAAGCATTATCTGTCATTTATTATAAGTAGAAAGGGTATCTTTCATCAGATGATTCTTCACCTAGTGTGGCTATAAATAAAGTGCTGTTGGTGGAAAGGGCGCTCACGGCTGGTAATTTGGCTTACCCAAATTGGGTCGTTTAACCCAGTGTTGGTTTGTTTTTCAGTGTATGAGGTTTGAATTTGAGTTGCATCAAATAATTCAGAATTTGCAGTGAGCCATTATATTAACTCATTTTTATACATTGGCGTGTAATTATACCTTTATAAAAAAGGCAAAAAGTTGAGGTAACAGGAGTCAATATCACACTTGAAATGTAATTGAATGTGGTGTTCATGTAGTGTGCTGTCATTCCCAGGTAATGCGTAAACGGATAAGACAATTACTTTGCTTTAGATGAACCATCTGCCACGTGCACTACTGATGTACAAGTGTTGAGCAAAACAATGAAACTAAACAAGGCACTGTTTAGAAAGACTTTAATGCTGATATTTGGCCCCAGTTTTGACTGACAGCAGAAGTTCAGGAGTCTTTACTCCAATAATAGGCGGGATGAACAGTAAATGACCTGATCGTCCAGTTAGGCTTTGTTTTGTGATAATGACCGGCTGACTGTGCATTAGATTTACTGTTGAATGACATGGTTCATGTTAGTTTATCATAGTATGATGGTCAATTACTACAATTCATTTGATCTTCTTGCTGTTCTTGTCGTCCTCACACACCTGAAAGAGAAAACACAGATTTAGATGATCTGCAGTGTGTGTCAGTCTGAGTGTTTGATTGATTCACATCACCTTAATTACAGCAGTACATGTGAACATCATTGAGAGCGGTGTCATCTTTATCTCCCTGTGGCTCTTCGATCTTCGTGCTGATGCCACAGATTCCTCTTCCCTCACACTTTGAGCTCCACCCGCCCCAGGCACCCCAGGTTGTTCCGTCACCCTCCAGCAAAGTACCGTCACTGCATTCGAACCTGGAGAAAATTTAAATATGACAATGATCAAATATAATGGTGATGTGATCACCTGCAGCCTCTTGCAATCGGCTTAAAAACAACCAGCATGATGAGGGAAACCAGAGTCGTTAAAGCAGCACTAGCAGCATCCGGCAAACAAAGGATAGTTGGGCTCGCACGTCCGAATTTAAGGAGGTGATGGTGGAAGTGACGTATATGCCGTAAAGCAGTCGAATTTTGTAGTTCTTTTTTTTTTCTCGGGTTACTACCCGAAACCCTAAGTTTAAAACAGACCCCGTCAGTCTATGGCAGACGTTTCATTCAACCTATTGTGGTGATCCATCGACTTACAAGAGTCTTAAAAATATATTATGAAGGTTGAAAAGTAGTGCTGCTTTAAATAGCTAAATAAAACTAGGTTGACTTATTGCACCACATGCTCACCTGATGTTGTTTGCGGCCGTGTCATCTCCTAGTTGTACAGATTCGACTCTCAGCTGGAACTGTCTCAATAATCCTTTAGGACAATTTTTGACAGCTTTCCACTCACCCCAGCTGAAGACAAAGAGGTTTCACAATCAAATCAAGTAAATCCTCAATTTACTTCTCTAGCTTAAACACTTAATACAATAATTGTTCATCAAAGTCCATTACTATCCTATGTGGGACTCAATCGAGCTGACGCCATTTGTGGATGAATCTTCTTCGGACCGATCGGTACAGTAAAGACGAATCCCATTGAGCGCTGTATCATCACCACCAGGAGCTTCCACCTTAAAACAACAACATTGAGACGATCTTCCATTTGAAAGAGTTAACTATAACCCAACCCATAGTAACATTTACAGGGTTTCTGCAGGTTATGAAGGTACGTCAAGTTTAAATTTAACATTTAAGGAAACATAACTCTGCAATATGTCAATATCCAATGAGTTGCATTAGTGACGTCAAAGTTTGAAAATACAATTTACAACTGACCCCCATAACGTATTTGACAAATAAAGGCTTAAAGTTTGAGATCTCGGAAACCTCTGGAAAACTTGTGAAAGTGATTTTAGCATTAAAACACATGCCAGTGGTTTTAACTTCATCCCAATGGAAGTCATTTCCATACCTAATGACAGATATTTGTTCTTGCATAAAAATCACTTAATTATGTTCAATTTCTCAGAAAACAAGAGTTAATGTCTTCATTTTGCATGTCGATGTCATGTAAAGGGGTCTTGATTTAAAGATTTGACATGGAGCTCAAATCCTGAGGAAGCATTAAATGTAGGAAATCTGGAGTTTTACAGTTCTCCTCATTTCTGGACTCCGCATTTATGGTGAATTAAATCATACTGGCTTTCATCTACGGTACACAAACGAACACATTTGATGAAATCGGAGAGAGCAACTATTTTGATGCTAGAGATCGTAAGACTAATCCATAGGAATCATTGATGCGCGGGTCAATGTATAAACAACCCGCACCCGACCGACGTTTTCAACCAACCCGCCCGCAACTCGGACCGCAAAAAAAGAAGAGAATATTGTACCCGACCCGCATTTTTTAAAAGTAGTAAATGCTCATCTTAGCGTCATTCGGGCCATTGAGAAAATGTTTCAGGCCCTGACGTGTTGCGCTCAGAGGTGCAGCGGCGAGAGCAGGCCGTTCTTGAGGCGGCCCATCATTTTCCATTTCAGCTCTAGATGCAGATTATTGATGAACGCGATGTTTATGTTTCGACCCGCAAACTGAATGCTGTATGCTATAGCCTAGTGTTATGTAATACAGGCTTGATTTATTCATTTATTTTGTTTCGTTTTCTTAACAATTAAGATGCTGCATGTGTTATCCAGTTTAATTGAAGTGTGACTTTTCGGAGCTAAATGCGTTTAAAAGTAGCCTATTAAAATGGTACAATGGCATTGCTCAGTTCAACGTGTTGGGAAATCGGACATTTTGTCCCGCGTCAGCATTTATTCAAAAGTTAATAACGCTCAACATTCAAAAGGTAAATAAGGATTTATTAACGACCCGAATATCATTAAAAATATTTTTGGATGACTCCTAACCGCGGGTAACCGCTCATTTTGGATCAAACCGCGCATAAATGATAGGAATCAAGCGGTTTATTCCAATTTGACTGAAGAGACTCGGTCGCTTTATTTGATGAAGGAAAGTCTTACGTGTTCAGAAAGACATTAGGGCGAGGAAATGATGACAGAATTTAACTTTTGGGTGAACGGTCCCTTCAAGTGTTCTGACCCCCTTTTGATTTATTCGTCCAAAAAAAAAAAAAAAACATATTCCGTGACATTATACAGTAAATACCATTTTTGTGAATGATTCTATAATTCCGTCATGGGCGTCAGCCTGGTTTGAAATGTGCTGGGGACAGAGACACATTCAGAAGTGCATTTTCAGAAGTGCTGGGTACATGATGCATTTCTCTTCTCTTTTGCGCAGGTCATGTTTTGAAAGACTATGTCCTGTAGCTTACTAATGTAAATAAATAAAAAAGTCAGCTGAGAGACATATTGCGGGTCTTATAGCCTATCTTACTCATGCCGACAAAAAGCGCCCGCGAATTCTTTAATATTTCTCATTTTTGCAATTTTAACCACTTCGTTACCAGAGTCCCACTGGAGCCCGTATTTAATCCTCCCTATTACACATTAGTTGCAGTCATTAAAATAGTTAAGTTTGGTTTTTAATGTCAAAATAGTTAAATTTCGTTTTGTTTCTTTATTAAATTAATTTAGAAAAATGTTTGATGCATTTTTTTGTTTGTTAAACTAAAAGTAAAGTTTTTGCTTTTTAAAGTGACGACCAAGCGGCCAGCGGCCGATGTTAACCCAACACTTCAACCTCTGAAATCAACACTTGACTTGTCTTGCTTATAAAATCCAAATAAAACACTTAAAGCATCGTTTAAACGTTTAGCCTACTATCACCACCATCACAGTAAAAAGGCATTTTTTGACAAGATGAGGCAGGCAGATCGCAACGGCGCGCGCAAACGAAATGGGCTACACAATCTAAACACATAATTAAAAAAACATGGTTGTCTTACCCACCTATCCGCGAAATGAATATAAATCTGATCTTCGATTCCCGTACTATATGCACATTTAACGGAGTTCATGTCAACGAAAGCAACAGACATGAGCATTTTATTCATCAGCTCATTTCAACATCAAAGTCCGCATTATGAGAACGAGCGACCTAAACACTGGTAAGAGCCTTTAGTCTCATTAGTTTTAATGATGATGGTGCTTTTGAACATCTCAGACTTAGCTTATTTTCAGTTTCACTTGTGGCAGTTTGCGTGTTGGCTTGCTTTACTCATTTGCAGCGATGCGTGTTGCATAGCGCCTGAGCGGCCCGCGTTTGAGGTAGGCTATGACTGGAAAATTGGCCCGAAGCCGAAGCGTAAAAAGTCGAGTAAGGCTGAAAGCGTCTCTCTTTTTAATACATTTCTTGAATGTCTTAATTACAGTAGGCCTATAGATAGTTATGATATTTGTGGCTGCACCGGGTCCGTCATTACGCTAATCATGAGCGGCCCATGGCACTGCTACCCATGGCTGTTAAGAACTGTAGGCTACATCAATACATTACAACAATTTCGTGCTATGGGCACTGCCACTGATACAGGCGGCGGAAGAGCCTGTTTTACGGAGCTTGCTTCTGCTTTTCAAACGTTTTTAAGACAAAAGATGTTAAAACGACATAAGATCTCGTTATTACGACACAATTGAGTGGAAAAAATAATGCCTGTGGCAGCAATGCTTCACCGTAAAATTGAACTCGAGGTTTAAAAAAAAAAAAAAAAGGTGGTGGGTACAAAAGGACTCAGGACGAAATCTGGTGGGTACGCGTCCCCCCCGAAATCGACGCCCATGAATTCCGTCCACGTTTTCTGCACTGAAATCATAGGGACCTAATTTAAAGACATGATATTGAATTTAAGAGTTTCTGCTTCAATTTAAGACATTAAGACCTTCAATTGTGGACGTCAGATTAAGACTTTTAGACCCACAGAAACCCTGCATCTCTCTTCATGCTCTCTAGCATTACACACTTTAAAAATCAGGTGCAGTTTCCTGGAGATAATAAAATAAAAGCAACTCCACAGTTCATGAACCTTTGAAGCACTAAAGCACTCGTGTTTAAGATTGAACATTGGTCTGGGGAGTCTGCTCTGTAATTTTACTGCACATAAAGGCGTGATCATCTAGCCTAGTGATCATCGGCTCAAATGACTACTTCAACCAATCAGACCAACGATCCATCGCGTCTCTATCCGTCACTGTTAAACCCGCCAACCGCGCGCCAGGGGCAGTTCAAAGCTCAAACCGGTGCTCAACGTTTTGCTACGGTTTCCGGTTGAACGTCATTTTCCTTGCAACAGGGTTGCGTTCAGCCCCGACAAAACGTTGCAAAACGTTTTTTAAACGGCAACGGTTCAGCGTTGAACACCCTGTTCTGATGACGCAAGAGTTGCAACTATGGCAGCTGAGAAGGCCATTCTTTGTGTTCTTTTAGAGGAATTTTCAGAGCCTGATGAAATCGTTATAAATACATGTTTAATACTGCAAAATACATGCAATAACTGCCCTTGCCATCCAGAATAAAAGACAACATCCCAATCCCATTTAATGCACTTTTTTCTCTCTCCTGGTAATCAATTCTTATTTAATTTTATTTCTAGTTCTTACTTCTTTAATAGCTTGTATTTTCTCTCATTTTTATGTAAAGCACTTAATTACCATATATGAAATTTTCCTTGCAAAGATACAAATATAAATACATCATCATGATAGAGATATATATATATATAATTTTTTTTTTTTTTTTTTTACGACAATCATGTCTTTTAATATCTTCAATTGTTGCGTATAGCTACATACTGAGCTGCAGCGGACACATTTGTAAACAACTTTACTTGGACCCATTGTGTGAGCTGTCTCTTTAATACTGCGTGGTTTATATACATGTTGCTGCTGATTGGGCTGACATTTGACACACCCACCAAACGAGATAAAACGCATCTCAAACATGTTGCACACCGTTGCGCACCGTTTCCAGGAAACATGACGTTCAACCGGAAACCGTAGCAGAACGTTGTGCACCGGTTTGAGCTTTGAACGTGCCCCAGGTTTGAGATGCGTTTTATCTCGTTTGGTGGGCATGTCAAAAATGTCAGCAGCAACATGAATATAAAACACGCGGTATTAAAGAGACAGCTCACACAATGGGTCCAAGTAAAGTTGTTTTACATTTATCAGACGCTTTTATTCAAAGTGACTTACAGTGCCCTTATTACAGGGACAATGGTTTTACAGCAACATGGAGTAAAGTGCCTTGCTCAAGGACACACTGGTGCACACTGGACCTTCTGCATATCAGTTCCATGGTTTAACCCACTGGACCACCATCTCACATTTTGAGTTGATGGTCATAAAAAAAAAAAATACAATTATACAGTATATATCATGATGTTGTATTTATTTATATTTTTAGCTTCATTGCAAGGAAATTTTCATATATGGTAATTATAAGTGCTTTACATAAAAATGAGAAAGAAAATACAAGCTATTAAAAAGTAAGAACTAGAAATAAAGTTAGAATTTATTACCAGGATTACACAAAGAATGGCCTTCTCAGCTGCCATAGTTGCAAGTCTTGCGTCATCAGAACAGGGTGTTCAACGCAGCTCTGGTGGATAAGCCGGTTTGTGATTGGTCCCCGCAAATTTGTAACAGAAGCAGGATTTAAATATATATTGTACAGGTTTCCAGCCTGAGCTGCAGGGCGAACTCAAATCTACTAAAACACCCCCATATTAGCAAAATAGAGTCAATGCCCAACTTACCCTCAGGCTAAACCCATAGGCGTACGTTCCATGGGGACACATGCTAACATCCCTCCAAGTCCCCCAGGGCCCTCCATTCGGCACAGTCAGCACTGATCGGTGTTCTCTGGCTGAGCTCACATGCTGCCCAATAATGGCTGGCAGTGAAAACGCAATGGAAAAGAAGTGATGCATTGCTACAGCTCTGGCCTGATTGAGAGATGAATCTTCAGATTGTGAGAATGATCAGGCAGACACAGAGACAGTGCAGTACCACAACACTCTCGAGTTTATTAAGGAAGAATCCTCATGTTTATACACAAGATCGAGCTGATCAATGAAGTCCAGGCCATCCAATCACAGCACTCAAAGATCAACCCCTACCATATATGGCATATTAACAAATCACGGGTGGTCAGTTCTAACAGGTGTTCTGAAATAGGCGGAGATTTTCTGTGACACTGGGCGGAGCTTACATGAATATTCACGAGTTTCCTGTTTCGTGTTAAAGCGCCACTAAAAATATTAGTTTCAGCGTCCAATGAAGTTAAGCTTCTTTTATTGATAGCCTAACTGTTTATGTGCTCAATAGTTTGCTCACAGCAATATCATTTCATGATTACAGACAATGATTTGTCAGTGGCCTGTCGTTAGTAAATGAGTTAGTTTGTTTTAATTATAGGCTACTTCTGTTTTGCTTTAATGCTCTTTTAATTACTCTGATAACTTGTGTGAATGTGTCAGTGGTGGCATAATAAAGTTTCAGTTGTGATGATTTTGTCATATTGCTTTCTCATAGCCTGCATAATTCCATCAGACATTAGTATTAAAACACAATGAGAAATGTTTATGTTTATGACATGCATGAATTAATGCATGTAAACCTTCATCTTTCCCCACAAAACACACACACACACACACACACACACACACACACACACACACACACACACACACACACACACACACACACACACACACGGTTAGAAACATGATTGTGAAATTAGCAGCACTTTCACAAGAGTTTAGTTCAGTTCTACCACAACATTGTTAAAAGAATTGTTGTTATTGATCAACCACAAAGATAAAAGTTACTCATGGGGTTTTGATTTACAAATGTGTAACTGGAGAAGACATAATTGGCAAAATTCTGTGTTGAAGATTTTTTTATGAACGAGGAAAAGTCACAACAAATATATGACATATAATTAGCAAAAACACTTTTATTTAAACACACACACACTTTAACACACTTTTATTTAAACACACACATTAACACACTTTTATTTAAACACACACACACATTAACACACTTTTATTTAAACACACACACACATTAACACACTTTTATTTAAACACATACACACATTAACACACTTTTATTTAAACACATACTTTAACACACTTTTATTTAAACACACACACACACACTTTTATTTCAACACACACATTAACACACTTTTATTTAAACACACATTAACACACTTTTATTTAAACACATACTTTAACACACTTTTATTTAAACACACACACACACACTTTTATTTCAACACACACATTAACACACTTTTATTTAAACACATACATTAACACACTTTTATTTAAACACACACACCCATTAACACACTTTTATTTCAACATACACATTAACACACTTTTATTTCAACACACACTTTAATTTAAACACACACACTAACACACTTTTATTTAAACACACACACTAACACACTTTTATTTAAACACACACTTTAACACACTTTTATTTAAACACGCACATTAACACACTTTTATTTCAACACATACATTAACACACTTTTATTTCAACACTTTAACACACTTTTTTGCAAATTTATAAAACGATCCGCTTTAAAGACTCTCAAGGTAAAACAGAAACATAAAAATACTTAAAGGCGATTGGCTCGTTTAGCTCAACGACACCTCTGGCAAATCATTGGCTGAAATCATATCAAACAGCTACAAACCACACGACATAACACAATATATATATAAATATTGTGCATAAATAAGGCTTTACTTCGTTTAACGCTGACTAATTATCTTCATTCAAGCCGAGGAGCGTGCATTAATGTTTTCAGTGGCAAAACAGGAAACTCGTGAATATTCATGAAATTAATTACTTTCAAACGAATGATTATTGTTTTGTTCGTTATTAGCCTGATGTTAATGAAAATACAACAACAATAAAATAGAACAATAAAAAACGTTTATTAAAGAAACGAATAGGCTAAAACGGATGACATTAAAAAATAAACACAAAATAGGCTATATTTAAAAAATCCCCTTTAAAACGAATGCTGAGCTTGTGGTTCTCTATTATTTGATTGAAAACAACAACAACAACAATAAAACAAAGACAAACTCTTATATTAGCCTAGACAAAGACATTTTTTTAAATTAACAAGTGATCTTGCCTTTTGCCTCCGCTATCATCCTGTCCATAATCTCTTGCGGCTATTAGATACAGTTACAGTCAAATTTAAATTCACCATCATCGGTTCCCCTCAGCCGATTTGCATAGTATTTGCAATGACCATCCCTTGTCTGAAACGGAGCGTATTGTAAAGAAAAGTTATGACTGCTGCGTATTTACACTTGTTTGAACATTGGTCTGTGTGCTCTCTCAGCTTCATCACAGATTTAACTCCGCACGGTTAAATAAAACAGGCTGGGTGCTGATTATTTTTCTTCTGTGAAACGCGTTGATTTGTAGCTACAGAAGAATGCCCAGTCTAGGACCCGCCCTGTACAGTTTAAGAAGCGCTAGCCACTGCTATAGAGGAGACCAAATAGCCATAGTTTGACCAAACTCCCCCCCACAATCATTCCCTTTAAATAGACTCCATAATGGTTTGCCAGCTGATGTAGTCTACCTTTGGATAATAAAATTAAAACGATGACAACCATCAGTTATATTAACATTTCTGATTGTTTAAATAATCAGCCCTCGGGGGCCCCTCAAAATGCGGGGCCCCAAGCAAGTGCCTGCCTTGCCTGCCCTATTGCGGCGTCTCTGGGTCTTGGTCTATGAATGAGAACACAGCCTAGGCGCTGTCCATTGTACTCACAGCATGTTGTTGAGGGCCGGGCTCGTTGGACACCTGGGGCACGTTCAAAGCTCAAACCCGTGCGCAACGTTTTACTACGGTTTCCGGTTGAACGTCATGTTTCCTGGAAACGGTGCGCAACGGTGTGCAACGGGTTTGAGATGCGTTTGATCTCGTTTGGTGGGTGTGTCAAAAATGTCAGCCCAATCAGCAGCAACATTTATATAAAACACGCGGTATTAAAGAGACAGCTCACACAATGGGTCCAAGTAAAGTTGTTTACAAATGTGTCCGCTGCAGCTCAGTATGTAGCTATACGCAACAATTGAAGATATTAGAAGATATGATTGTCGTAAATTTTTTTTTTTTTAGTATATATATCAACATGATGTATATATGTATATATATCCTGTATATATTGCTGCACTTGCTGCTATTGCACTTCTGGTTAGACCTAAACTGCATTTCGTTGCCTTGTACTTGTACTTGTGTAATGACAATAAAGTTGAATCTAATCTAATCTAATGATGATGTATTATTTATATTTTTAGCTTCATTGAAAGGCAAATTTCATATATGGTAATTAAGTGCTTTACATAAAAATGAGAGAAAATACAAGCTATTAAAGAAGTAAGAACTAGAAATAAAATTAAATAAGAATTGATTACCAGGAGATAAAAAAAGTTCATTAAATGGGATTGGGATGTTGTCTTTTATTCTGGATGGCAAGGGCAGTTATTGCATGTATTTTGCAGTATTAAACATGTATTTATAACGATTTCATCAGGCTCTGAAAATTCCTCTAAAAGAACACAAAGAATGGCCTTCTCAGCTGCCATAGTTGCAACTCTTGCGTCATCAGAACAGGGTGTTCAACGCTGAACCGTTGCCGTTTAAAAAACGTTTTGCAACGTTTTGTCGGGGCTGAACGCAGCCCTGGTTTATTTTTTAATGTCATCCGTTTTAGCCAATTCATTTCCTTAATAAACGTTTTTTATTGTTCTATTTTATTGTTGTTGTATTTTCATTAACATTAGGCTAATAACGAACAAAACAATAATCATTCGTTGGAAAGTAATTAATTTCATGAATATTCACGAGTTTCCTGTTTTGCCACTGAAAACATTAATGCACACTCCTCGGCTTGAATGAAGATAATTAGTCAGCGTTAAACGAAGTAAAGCTCATATTCTGACTTATTTATGCACAATATTTATATATATATATATATATATATATATATATATATATATATATATATATATATATATATATATATATATATATATATATATATATATATATATATATATATATTGTGTTATGTCGTGTGGTTTGTAGCTGTTTGATATGATTTCAGCCAATGATTTGCCAGAGGTGTCGTTGAGCTAAACGAGCCAATCGCCTTTAAGTATTTTTATGTTTCTGTTTTACCGTGAGAGTCTTTAAAGCGGATCGTTTTATAAATTTGCCGAAATGTATATAATAATATTAATTATAAACTCCTATGGTGAAGGTAGCAGTGAAATTTCATCTTTTGCAGAAGCTCTTCTAATCTGGGATGTCTCGTTTCCAAAATTGCACACAAGCATGAACACAAGTTAATGTACTTTAAATATTTGTATCGTCTTAATGGGCCACGATTAATCGCGATAACCAGTGTCTATATAATCTTGATTATTTATAGAAGTCTATATATTAGACATGTGCCAGTAAATATCCCTGTACACCAGACAAAACAGACACTTTTATTCTTCACTTTGTTTTGAACATTACAGTTTAAATAATAAAATAATAAATTTTCCTTGTTCATAAATAAATCTTCAACGCAGAATTTTGCCAATTATGTCTTCTCCAGTTACACATTTGTAAATCAAAACCCCATGAGTAACTTTTATCTTTGTGGTTGATCAATAACAACAATTCTTTTAACAATGTTGTGGTAGAACTGAACTAAACTCTTGTGAAAGTGCTGCTAATTTAACAATCATGTTTCTAGCCATATAGAGAGTGTGTGTGTGTGTGTGTGTGTGTGTGTGTGTGTGTGTGTGTGTGTGTGTGTGTGTGTGTGTGTGTGTTTTGTGGGGAAAGATGAAGGTTTACATGCATTAATTCATGCATGTCATAAACATAAACATTTCTCATTGTGTTTTAATACTAATGTCTGATGGAATTATGCAGGCTATGAGAAAGCAATATGACAAAATCATCACAACTGAAACTTTATTATGCCACCACTGACACATTCACACAAGTTATCAGAGTAATTAAAAGAGCATTAAAGCAAAACAGAAGTAGCCTATAATTAAAACAAACTAACTCATTTACTAACGACAGGCCACTGACAAATCATTGTCTGTAATCATGAAATGATATTGCTGTGAGCAAACTATTGAGCACATAAACAGTTAGGCTATCAATAAAAGAAGCTTAACTTCATTGGACGCTGAAACTAATATTTTTAGTGGCGCTTTAACACGAAACAGGAAACTCGTGAATATTCATGTAAGCTCCGCCCAGTGTCACAGAAAATCTCCGCCTATTTCAGAACACCTGTTAGAACTGACCACCCGTGATTTGTTAATATGCCATATATGGTAGGGGTTGATCTTTGAGTGCTGTGATTGGATGGCCTGGACTTCATTGATCAGCTCGATCTTGTGTATAAACATGAGGATTCTTCCTTAATAAACTCGAGAGTGTTGTGGTACTGCACTGTCTCTGTGTCTGCCTGATCATTCTCACAATCTGAAGATTCATCTCTCAATCAGGCCAGAGCTGTAGCAATGCATCACTTCTTTTCCATTGCGTTTTCACTGCTAGCCATTATTGGGCAGCATGTGAGCTCAGCCAGAGGATTCAGATCATTGCTGACTGTGCCGAATGGAGGGCCCTGGGGGACTTGGAGGGATATTAGCATGTGTCCCCATGGAACGTACGCCTATGGGTTTAGCGTGAGGGTAAGTTGGGCATTGACTCTATTTTGCTAATATGGGGGTGTTTTAGTAGATTTAAGTTCGCCCTGCAGCTCAGGCTGGAAACCTGTACAATATATATTTTTTTAAATCCTGCTTCTGTTACAAATTTGCGGGGACCAATCACAAACCGGCTTATCCACCTGAGCTGCGTTCAGCCACAACAAATGTTTTTTAAACGGGAACGGTGCTACGATGAACACCCTGTTCTGATGACGCAAGAGTTGCAACTATGGCAGCTGAGAAGGCCATTCTTTGTGTAATATCTCCTGGTAATCAATTTTAATTTTTATTTCTAGTTCTTACTTTTTTTTTTTTTTTTTTTAATAGCTTGTATTTTCTCTCATTTTTATGTGAAGCACTTATAATTACCATATATGAAATTTGCTTTGCAATGAAGCTAAACACATCATCATGATATATACTGTATAATTTTTTTTATGATAATCTACTCAATGTGAGATGGTGGTCCAGTGGGTTAAACCATGGAACTGATATGCAGAAGGTTGCTGGTTCGATCCCAGCGGTCACCACCAGTGTGTCCTTGAGCAAGGCACTTTACTCCATGTTGCTCCAGGGGATTGTCCCTGTAATAAGGGCACTGTAAGTCGCGTTGGATAAAAGAGTCTGATAAATGTAAAACGACTTTACTTAGACCCATTGTGTGAGCTGTCTCTTTAATACCGCGTGTTTTATATACATACCCACCAAACGAGATAAAACGCATCTCAAACCTGTTGCAAGCAAACATGACGTTCAACAGGAAACCGTTGCAAAACGTTGAGCACCGGTTTGAGCTTTGAACTGCCCCTGGCGCGCGGTTGTCGGGTTTAACAGTGACGGATAGAGACGCGATGGATCGTTGGTCTGATTGGTTGAAGTAGTCATTTGATCATTTGAGCCGATGATCACTAGGCTAGATGATCACGCCTTTATGTGCAGTAAAATTACAGAGCAGACTCCCCAGACCAATGTTCAATCTTAAACACGAATGCTTTAGTGCTTCAAAGGTTCATGAACTGTGGAGTTGCTTTTATTTTATTATCTCCAGGAAACTGCACCTGATTTTTAAAGTGTGTAATGCTAGAGAGCATGAAGAGAGATGCAGGGTTTCTGTGGGTCTAAAAGTCTTAATCTGACGTCCACAATTGAAGGTCTTAATGTCTTAAATTGAAGCAGAAACTCTTAAATTCAATATCATCTTTAAATTAGGTCCCTATGATTTCAGAGCAGAAAATGTGGACGGAATTATAGAATCATTCACAAAAATGGTATTTACTGTATAATGTCATTTTTTTCATTTATTTTTTTGGACGAAAAAATCAAAAGTAGGTCAGAACACTTGAAGGGACAGTTCACCCAAAAGTTAAATTCTGTCTTCATTTCCTCGCCCTAATGTCTTTCTGAACCCGTAAGACTTTCCTTCATCAAATAAAGCGACCGAGTCTCTTCAGTCAAATTGGAATAAACCGCTTGATTCCTATCATTTATGCGCGGGTTGATCCAAAATGAGCGGTTACCCGCGGTTAGGAGTCATCCAAAAATATTTTTAATGATATTCGGGTCGTTAATAAATCCTTATTTACCTTTTGAATAAATGCTGACGCGGGACAAAATGCCCGATTTCCCAACACGTTGAACTGAGCAATGCCATTGTACCATTTTAATAGGCTACTTTTAAATGCATATTTAGCTCCGAAAAGTCACACTTCGATTAGACTGGATAAACACATGCAGCATCTTAATTGTTAAGAAAATGAAACTTAATAAATGAATAAATCAAGCCTGTATTACATAACACTAGGCTATATCATACAGCATTCAGAAAAAGAACAGTTTGCGCTCCTAAGGGCTTTCTCACTTCTCTCAGTTGACCTGCTGATGAATTCTTCTAGCCGGGTCGAAACATAAACATCGCGTTCATCAATAATCTGCATCTAGAGCTGAAATGGAAAATGATGGGCCGCCTCAAGAACGGCCTGCTCTCGCCGCTGCACCTCTGAGCGCACCACGTCAGGGCCTGAAACATTTTCTCAATGGCCCGAATGACGCTAAGATGAGCATTTACTACTTTTAAAAAAATGCAGGTCATGAAGCGGGTCGGGTACAATATTTTCTTTTTTTTTTTGCGGTCCGAGTTGCGGGCGGGTTCGTTGAAAACGTCGGTCGGGTGCGGGCTGTTTATACATTGACCCGCGCATCAATGATTCCTATGGATTAGTCTTACGATCTCTAGCATCAAAATAGTTGCTCTCTCTCCGATTTCATTAAATGTGTTCGTTTGTGTACCGTAGATGAAAGCCAGTATGATTTAATTCAGCATAAATGCGGAGTCCAGAAATGAGGAGAACTGTAAAACAACAGATTTCATAGGACCCTACATTTAATGCTTCCTCAGGATTTGAGCTCCATGTCAAATCTTTAAATCAAGACCCCTTTACTTGACATCGACATGCAAAATGAAGACATTAACTCTTGTTTTCTGAGAAATTGAACATAATTAAGAGATTTTTATGCAAGAACAATTATCTGTCATTGGGTATGGACATGACTTCCATTGGGATGAAGTTAAAACCACTGGCATGTGTTTTAATGCTAAAATCCCTTTCACAAGATTTCCCGAGGTTTCCGAGATCTCAAACTTTAAGCCTTTATTTGTAAAATAAGTTATGGGGGTCAGTTGTAAATTGTATTTTCAAACTTTGACGTCACTAATGCAACTCATTGGATATTGACATATTGCAGAGTTATGTTTCCTTAAGTTTTAAATTTAAACTTGACGTACCTTCATAACCTGAAGAAACCCTGTAAATGTTACTATGGGTTGGGTTATCGTTAACTCTTTCAAATGGAAGATCGTCTCAATGTTGTTGTTTTTAAGGTGGAAGCTCCTGGTGGTGATGATACAGCGCTCAATGGGATTCGTCTTTACTGTACCGCTCGGTCCGAAGGAGATTCATCCACAAATGGCGTCAGCTCGATTGAGTCCCACATAGGATAGTAATGGACTTTGATGAACAATTATTGTATTAAGTGTTTAAGCTAGAGAAGTAAATTGAGGATTAACTTGATTTGATTGTGAAACCTCTTTGTCTTCAGCTGGGGTGAGTGGAAAGCTGTCAAAAATTGTCCTAAAGGATTATTGAAAGAGTTCCAGCTGAGAGTCGAATCTATACAACTAGGAGATGACACGGCTGCAAACAACATCAGGTGAGCATGTGGTGCTATAAGTCAACCTAGTTTTATTGCTATTTAAACACTCTGGTTTCCCTCATGCAGGTTGTTTTTTTTTTTAAAGCCGAATGCAAGAGGCTGCAGGTGATAACGTCACCATTATATTTTATCATTGTCACATTTAAATTTTCTCCAGGTTCGAATGCAGTGACGGTACTTTGCTGGAGGGTGACGGAACAACCTGGGGTGACTGGGGCGGGTGGAGCTCAACGTGTGAGGGAACAGGAATCTGCGGCATCAGCACGAAGATCGAAGAGCCACAGGGAGATGGAGATGACACCGCTCTCAATGATGTTCGCATGTACTGCTGTGATTAAGGTGATGTGAATCTCAATCAAACACTCAGACTGACACACACTGCAGATCATCTAAATCTGCGTTTTCTCTTTCAGGTGTGTGAGGACGACAAGAACAGCAAGAAGATCAAATGAATTGTAGTAACTGATCGTCATACTATGATAAACTAACATGAACCATGTCATTCAACAGTAAATCTAATGCACAGTCAGCCGGTCATTATCACAAAACAAAGCCTAACTGGACGATCAGGTCATTTACTGTTCATCCCGCCTATTATTGGAGTAAAGACTCCTGAACTTCTGCTGTCAGTCAAAACTGGGGCCAAATATCAGCATTAAAGTCTTTCTAAACAGTGCCTTGTTTAGTTTCATTGTTTTGCTCAACACTTGTACATCAGTAGTGCACGTGGCAGATGGTTCATCTAAAGCAAAGTAATTGTCTTATCCGTTCACGCATTACCTGGGAATGACAGCACGCTACATGAACACCACATTCAATTACATTTCTAGTGTGATATTGACTCCTGTTACCTCAACTTTTTGCCTTTTTATAAAGGTATAATTACACGCCAATGTATAAAAATCCGTTAATTTGGCTAAAATGGCTCACTGCAAATTCTGAATTATTTGATGCAACTCAAATTCAAACCTCATACACTAAAAAACAAACCAACACTGTGTTAAACGACCCAATTTGGGTAAGCCAAATTACCAGCCTCACACATTACTAACCAGACTAACTGTAGGAGCCATTTATATTCACTTTTAGATGGATTAATTGAGTTATTACTTATTTTAGCCACTGGGGGGAGCATTGCACTAGGTGTGGCACTTCACTGGGAGTTGGGTATATTTACAGGTGTGGTAATTAGTTAGGCAAGGTGTGGATGGCGGGGAACACACGGTTCTTACCATAGCCGTGAGCGCCCTTTCCACCAACAGCACTTTATTTATAGCCACACTAGGTGAAGAATCATCTGATGAAAGATACCCTTTCTACTTTTATAATAAATGAGAAAAGAAAGATAATGCTTGGACTTGGATTCCTTTGCTATGAGTTGAGAACACCATGCCATCCACGCTGAGGCTCATAGGATTGCCTCAACACTAACTTTAATTTGTTATATTGAAAATAATAGTTGTTTGAATTCACCATGATGGTGTTCAGATTTTGTTGGGATCTTGACCCTTGACAAAACATTCTCTTGGCATTCCTTACCATAACAAATGTGCTTTCTAAACACACTGTTAAAGTAGCCAGAGAAAAAATAATGTTAAAGGTTTAATGGTCAAGAGCCCAACTAAAGCAAACACTCATCATCAATTAAACTATTATCATTAAAACAGAAATGACAGAAAGTCAGTCTGGTTAGTAATGTGTGACTCTGGTAGTGTTGTTTGTGGAGTTGTCACGCTGATTTAAGCAGAAATAGATGAGGATCCAATTGTCAGTAAATACTTATTTTCACTCGCTATGTAGTGAAGCCTCACTATCATCTATATTTTAACTGGTTGAGGCGGCCAAATATGGATCAGATTCCGATTAGAGAATCAGGAATGGAGAAGAGATTCTTGTTGATGAGGTATTTATTCACAGTCTTGTATACATCTGCGGTATGCAGCAGTGATATGTATGGTCTACCGAAAGAAATAAAGAGAAATAATTTACAAATGATATTCGTCTAACATGTATGTCTCATTGCACAATTACACTTAAGGAAATCAACTAAACAATACTAGAAATATATATTTAACCGAAATGTCAGTATTAATAATCACAAAGTTGACGAAAATACAGTAGTACACAGCTGTAAGCGATTGTAAACAAACACTCGCGCTGTATCGGAACGGAACACTAGTGCGTTGATGACTCGTGATGACTCAGCAGATTAGTATGGCAGATTACGGCGGAAATGAACGGAAAACTCGACCAATATAAACATCGTAGATTACCCATTACATGCCTAACACTTACAGTAAAGATGGATATATGTACTTACATGTATTGCATTCACGCATTAAACAGTGCATACCCCGCAGCATAAACAATGATTGACCGTCATCTTCTACCGGTGTGTCACTACTAACGGAACGTGCGGAAACAATAACATTAGTTCCTAGGAGGGCTTTCTGACACTGCCGCCCCCAATTATCTGCCAGGATAATTGAACACACTAAGAAAGTCTGTCTGAAGTATCCGTCTCATCATCCTCAAGGTGAGGAATTGGGATCAGGCGGACAACTGGACGGGTGTAGGTTTTCTCCTTAACCTTGACTCTGGCGATACGGATTCTACCATCAGCCCCAGCTAGAGTCTCCATCACTGTGCCAACAGGCCAGAGTGCCCGTGGAAGTTGCGGATCGACAATAAGCACGATTTGGCCTACTGTCAGTTCTTTGCCATCTGTCCTCCACTTGTCACGACCCTGCAAGCCTGGGAGGTAATGGCGAATGAAGGCAGTCCAGAAACGGTCAGCCAGCACCTGACTATGTCTCCACCTCCGTCTTCCGAGCAGGTTGTTGGAGTCATACAGGACCTGAGGTAGAGAGGCATCGCGGCGACCCATAAGGAGTAAGTTCGGAGTCACTGGATCAAAGTCTGCGACATCTGAGGATACATAACCAAGTGGCTTGGCATTCAAGATGCTTTCAACTTCTACCAGAAGGGTTTGCAGTACTGATTCGGGGACTGACTGCTCTCGCAGGATTACACGCAGTGCTGTCTTGACTGATTTCACTTCACGCTCCCAGGTTCCCCCGAAGTGAGGCGCACTTGGTGGATTATGGCGAAACCGGATCTTCTGCCCAGCCAGCAGCTCCTGGAGCCTTGGTGACATGGCATTGAAGGTCTCTCGAAGTTCTCGATCACCTCCAACAAAATTAGTGCCATTATCGCAAAGCAGTTCCATTGGCGTGCCTCGTCGTGCTATGAATCGGCGCATAGAGAGCAGAAATGCGTCAGTGTCCAAATGCTCCAATAGATCCAGATGCACGCACCGTGTCGTCATACATTTGTAAATGATCCCCCACCTTTTCTCTTGGCGACGACCAACTTTGACTGTAAATGGGCCGAAGCAGTCTACGCCAGTAGAATGGAAAGGTGGCTTATACAGGTTGAGCCTGCAGGGTGGTAGATCAGCCAGTCGCGGGGTTTGAGGCTTGGCGCGCCGCCGCTGACATTCTTGACAGGTGCGTTGCTGTTTACGAATTGCTTCTCTGCCTCGAAGCACCCAATACTGGCGACGCAGTTCAGCCAAGACCCTTTCTGAGCCGGGGTGAAGGAGCCGCTGATCCGTCTCCTTAATTAACAGCTTGGTGACAGGATGGCTAGAGTCCAACACAATTGGATGAATAGTCTCCAGGTCAAGGTCACTAGCCCGACGTAGCCGGCCACCCACTCTAATGAGACCAGTGGGCCCATCATACTCAGGGGCGAGAGAGCTCAAACGACTGTCAGCTGGAATTGACTGTCCGGCCTTTAAAGCCCTGACTTCAAGCGGGAATGAGTCACTTTGAGCCTGTGCCAGGAGGAGCCTCTCTGCTTCAATATAATCAGAAGCCTCGACAGGAGAGTCAGTGTCTGTGCCGGCCGCCCCATGCAGGGATCTAACAGTTGCCTGGATGAGCTCGTGCCATGCGTGGAACTGGCTTGGATCAGGAATGGAACTACTAGGCTCGGAAACCATTCCAATAAAGGCAGCCTTCTTTAACTCACTGAAGTCTGGCTCTTCTTTAGTTTTAGGTGTAGATGGCCACTGGTCCAATGGCTGGTTTAGGAAAGCCGGTCCTGAGCTCCACTGATGCGGGCCTGTTATCTCGGTTAGTGTAAGCCCTCGTGTGATGTGGTCAGCAGGGTTGTGAACGGACTCAACATACCTCCATTCAGCCATATCGGTGAGGGTCTGTATTTCTGCTACACGCGTTCCTACAAACACCTTATAGCGGCAGGACTCTGATGTCAGCCAGTATAACACAGTGGTAGAGTCAGACCAGAAAGTAACCTTGTGAAGAGGAATGGTCAACTCCGTTTGGATCACCTTCGCTAACTGGGCACCAGTCAGTGCAGCACTCAGCTCCAAGCGAGGCATGGACAGGCATTTTCTTGGAGCCACTCTAGATCTGGCTAAGACGAAGGTTACTGTGACCTGTCCTTGACCATCTGTGGTACGCAAATAGGCTACCGAACCATAAGCTCTTTCTGATGCATCACTAAAGACATGCAGCTCTCGGATGACTGGAGAGTTGTCAATGGATGCCGAGGTGTATGTTCGAGGGAACTGCAACTGAATGAGAGTCGGGAGTTCTCCTACCCAGGTAAGCCACTGTTCTCTCAAATGCAGAGGTTCAATGGGGTCGTCCCACCCAAGCTTGTGCTTCCAGAGGTCTTGGATAAGAACCTTGGCTCTGGTAGTGAATGGGATAATGAACCCCAAAGGGTCATATTGACTCGCCAAAGTCCTATACATGTTCCTCATGGTAGGGGCAGTGGTCTCCGTTGAGCGCAAGTTGTAACCCAGGGTGTCATTGATACAATTCCACCGCAGACCAAGAGTGGGTTCTTGGAGGTCAGTGCTGCTTTGTGCCAACCAGCGATCGCTATTAGCAGACTTGGCATCTGTAGGAAGGTGTTGGATGACAGATGGCACGTTGCTTGTCCATTGTCTTATCTCGAAGCCTCCACCGGAGAGCATCTGACGCAGTCCATCCACTATTGCTTTAGCTTCATTTATGGTTGGCGTGCTGTGGAGGCAGTTATCAACGTAGAATGAATGTTCTACTATGTCGACCAGGTCAGCCATGTCATCTTTGTGTCCTTGGGCGTGATGTTGAAGGGCGTAAATAGCACAACATGGGCTGCATGTAGTGCCGAACGGAAGCACCTGCCATTCATATGTATCAGGTTCCATCTCCCTGCACATGTCTCTCCACAGGAACCTCAGCACTGACCTGTCCCTGGGCAGCAGGCGTACCTGGTGGAACATACCTTTAATGTCCCCGCTGATTGCAACAGTGTGTTGGCGGAATCTCAGGAGGACACCTAGCAAGGAAGGTCCCAATGTCGGTCCAGGCAGCAGTTGATCATTCAAGGATTGTCCCTGGTGTTTAAAGGAACAGTTAAAGACAATCCTGTCTTTACCGTTGTGGTGTACCAGGTGGTGCGGGATGTACCAAGACTCTGCACTATCGTTTGCCTCCTCTGAAGTTATCTTAGCCACATAACCAGCCACCTCCAACTTCTGGATCTCAGTGCAGTAGGTTTTAGCCCTCTCGGGATCCCGGGCCAGCCTGCGCTCAGTGCTACGTAAACTGGGAAGCACAGTCTCTTTATTTGCATGGAGAAAACTCACCGGTGCTTGTCTCAGCAATGGTGTAGCGTAACGTTGAACACCGTCCACATTCACCCGGATTGTGGCATTCTGCAACAGAGTGTAAGCCTCTCGATCCTGTTTGGACCTGGTGACCATTTTCTCGTTGTAAGGGAGGGTGTCAACTTGCCAGAGCCTTTCTACATGGTGGATAAGTTCATCCCCGGTTGGGACTGTCATGATGTGGAGACACTGCTGATTCCCTCGTGAGGGTTGCATTGGACTCATCGGGCCCTGGAGAGACCATCCAAGTTGTGTGCAGACAGCAATGGGTCCTCCTATTGGGCCTTTGCGTATGGGCTGAATTGGAGTCAGAAGGTGGGTGAGCATAGCTGGAGCCAGTAGGTGGCATGGCGGAAGCCTGATAGCTGGTAATTGGAGGCTGCAGCAGACGTGTGCGCGTTGCCACTGGAGGGGTTACTGTCTGCGGTGCCGCATATGGCATTGTAAGTGGTGGCAGTGTTGCTGTGGTAGGCCGCTGTGGCACAGATGGCATGCTTGTACTCAAAGGCTGTGCAGCATTAGACATGACTATGGTTCCTGAGTGAAGTTGAGGTACCACATTCGATCGTGATAGCACTGTACGAGCTGGAGCAGCTATAGGGGTAGTCTGAAATACATTGGAGACGGGTGATGAGACTGCTTGTGGTAACAGGTGGTCCGCTGCAGGTGGCGCACTCTTAGATTCAGCTGTCAACTGCAGAGGTCTAAGTGATGGCTGAGACGCCCAAGAGTTATCAGGAATATTCTGTTCAGATGGACAGATTTGTATGGTTGAGGTCATAGCTGGTGATTGAGTAGCGGGCTGCTGGAGAGAGGATGATGGATGAGGTGGACTTATGGCTGGACTAATGTGTACAAGCTGAGGTGGAGGCAAAAGGCTGTCCGGTAAGCCTGGAGGCACAGGAGTTGTTGAACCAGAGTCTGTAATTAGCATGGAGGATACTAGCTTCGCTACCTCAAGCTCAGTCTCTGCTTGTTGCAGCTTACGCTGTCTTTCTAGATGTTTGGATAAAGCCTCCTTTGCTGTGAGAGCTTCCTCTTGAATGCGCTGGGCTTCTTTCGCTTGTGTCTGTAGCCGTTGGTATTCAACATCAGCCAGTGAGTCCTCCTCAACCTGCTGGCGGAGACTGTCTAACTGCCTCTGTTTAATCTTCTCCTCCAAAATAGCAGTCTGGACACTAGAGAGTTCAGGTGGAAGATAAACGCCAGTGGAGGTTATAGAACGCCTACTTGTCCTGGAATGAGAGCTTGCACCACTACGAGACGTTTTCCTCGAGTTGCTTCTTGATTGACTGGGACAGTGGGAAGAAGCGTTAGGAGGAGGGTCCTCAGCGGGTCGGTAGTCAACCTCATAATCGTCCAAGTGAGACGGCAGATTAGTCCTGCGGCGTGGTCTGTCCATTGTCTCTAATGTGTCACTTTCAGCTGGATCCATATTGGTTTAAACTTGCTCTCAATCCGGCTCGAAGGACCATAATAATGTAGTGAAGCCTCACTATCATCTATATTTTAACTGGTTGAGGCGGCCAAATATGGATCAGATTCCGATTAGAGAATCAGGAATGGAGAAGAGATTCTTGTTGATGAGGTATTTATTCACAGTCTTGTATACATCTGCGGTATGCAGCAGTGATATGTATGGTCTACCGAAAGAAATAAAGAGAAATAATTTACAAATGATATTCGTCTCACTCTAACATGTATGTCTCATTGCACAATTACACTTAAGGAAATCAACTAAACAATACTAGAAATATATATTTAACCGAAATGTCAGTATTAATAATCACAAAGTTGACGAAAATACAGTAGTACACAGCTGTAAGCGATTGTAAACAAACAACTCGCTAGTACGATGTCAGAGGCTGTTTATTGTTCTGGTCCGCTCCCCGTTAGAAGGAGTGATGAGATAGTTAGCAGGCTATCATCACTCAATGGCTGGTTGTCTAAGTGGTGTCTGCAAAATAACATAGGGTTCATAGACAATTGGAAAAGTTTTTGGGGCAGACCTGACCTGTTGAAGAAGGATGGCATCCATCCCTCCTGGGGTGGCGCCGCTCTTCTCTCTAGTAATTTGGCACATAGTCTTAGAGCTAAACCTTGACTCACTAGGGCCCAGGTCAGGAAGCAGACAAACTGGCTAAACCGACCGTCTGCTAGCTGTCTCACGTCACCGGAGTCAGATAAATCCCAGCACATAGAGACTCTTTCACCGAGATATTATCATATAGAGACTGTGTCTGTTCCCCGAATTAGTAAATACAAAAAAACATCAAAACCATTCAACAGTAAAAATTTAATTGATGTCCAACAAATAAACAAAAGATATAATACAGATGAACAATTGATAAAGCTTGGGTTGCTGAATATTAGATCCCTTTCCCCAAAAGCGCTTATTGTTAATGATATTATTAAAGATAATAATCTAAATGTGCTCTGTTTGACAGAAACCTGGCTAAAACCTGACGACTACATTACCTTAAATGAGTCCACCCCCCAAGATTATTGTTATAAACATGAGCCGCGTCTGAAAGGTAAAGGGGGAGGGGTTGCTGTAATTTATAATAATATCTTCAGTATTACTCAGAAGTCTAGTTTCAAATATAATTCCTTCGAAGTTTTGGTGCTTTATGTAACGCTATGTAGTGTACATGACAAAACCCGTTCAACATTGGTGTTAGCTACTGTATACAGGCCACCAGGGCATAATACAGACTTTATCAAAGAATTTGCTGACTTTCTATCAGAATTAGTACTGGCCGTAGATAAAGTACTAATTGTTGGTGATTTTAATATCCATGTAGACAACGAAAAAGACGTATTAGGATTAGCATTTAAAGATACACTAAACTCTATTGGAGTTAGGCAACACGTGTCAGGACCCACTCATCGCCATAATCATACTTTAGACCTAATATTGTCACATGGAATTAATGTTGATATCGTTGAAATTCTGCAGCAGAGCGATGACATCTCTGATCATTACTTAGTATCTTGTATACTTAATTTAGCTAAAGTTGCAAAGCCGCCCCCTCGTTTCAAAAATGGCAGGACAATCACTGCCGCTACTAAAGATTGCTTTTTAAATACTCTTCCTCATCAGTATCATCTCCTCAGCAACCCAGATAGCATAGAAGAACTCGATGTTGCAACAGAAACTATTGACTCTCTCTTTTCCAGTACTTTAGACACAGTTGCTCCTCTGCGCTTAAAGAAGATTAAAGAAAATAGTCCAACGCCGTGGTACAACGAGCACACCCGGGCCCTTAAAACAGCAGCCAGAAAAATGGAGCGCAGCTGGAAGAAAACAAAACTAGAGGTCTTTCGAAATTCGTGGAAAGAGCACATGATCGCATACAGAAAGGCCGTAAAAACTGCTAGATCCGCTTATTTCTCAACTCTCTTGGAAGAAAACAAACACAACCCAAGGTATTTATTCGATACTGTGGCTAAATTAACCAAAAATAAAGCTTCAACTTCTGATGATTGTAAACAGCACAGCAGTAATGACTTTATGAACTTCTTCACATGTAAAATTGATAATATTAGGAAGAAAATTTTAACCATGCAGCTGTCTACTACAGTATCACATCAGACAGAGCATTGTAGTGTCACTGAGGAAAAATTACAATCATTCACTGCTATAGGAGAAGAAGAATTGGCTAAACTCATTAAATCATCAAAATCAACAACATGTATGCTTGACCCTGTACCGACTAGGCTATTAAAAGAGATGCTACCAGAGGTCATAGATCCTCTTCTTAATATCATTAATTCATCTTTGTCATTAGGATATGTACCGAAAACTTTTAAGTTGGCTATTATTAAACCACTTATTAAAAAACCGCAACTTGATCCTACAGAATTAGTCAATTATAGACCAATCTCAAATCTACCCTTTCTGTCAAAAATACTTGAAAAGGCAGTGTCTTCACAATTATGTTCCTTTTTAGAAAGAAATGGTATCTGTGAGGATTTCCAGTCAGGATTTAGACCGTATCATAGTACTGAGACTGCTCTCATCAGAGTTACAAATGATTTACTCTTATCATCCGATCGTGGCTGTATCTCTCTATTAGTGTTACTCGATCTTAGCGCTGCATTTGATACCATCGACCACAACATTCTTTTGAATAGACTCGAAAATTATGTAGGTATTAGTGGAATTGCTTTATCATGGTTTAAATCATACCTATGCGACCGTTATCAGTTTGTAGCAGTAAATGAAGAGATGTCACACCGATCGCAAGTTCAGTATGGAGTACCACAAGGCTCAGTGCTAGGACCGCTACTCTTCACCCTGTACATGCTACCACTGGGAGATATTATTAGGAAGCATGGCATTAGTTTTCATTGTTATGCTGACGATACTCAGCTCTATATTTCTTCACGCCCTGAAGAAACTTACCAATTCACAAGATTAACGGAATGCATAGCCGCCATAAAACATTGGATGACTGGTAATTTCCTGCAACTCAATTCAGAAAAAACTGAATTTTTAATTATTGGACAAAAAAGCTCCACAAGTAGTAACCTAGAATACTGTCTAACACTTGATGGCTGCTCTGTCAAGTCTTCGTCGTCAGTGAGGAACCTGGGTGTGCTCTTTGATACCAATCTTTCGTTTGAAAGCCACGTTTCTAGCATCTGTAAAACTGCTTTCTACCATCTTAAAAATATATCAAAATTACGGCACATGCTCTCAATGCAAAATGCTGAACAGTTAGTTCATGCGTTCATGACCTCAAGGCTAGATTATTGTAATGCTCTATTGGGTGGTTGCCCTGCTCGCTTAATAAATAAACTCCAGCTGGTCCAAAACGCAGCAGCTCGAGTACTTACTAGAACCAGGAAGTATGACCATATTAGCCCAGTTCTGTCAACATTGCACTGGCTACCTATTAAACATCGCATACATTTTAAAATCTTGCTTATTACTTACAAAGCACTAAATGGTTTAGCTCCCCAATACTTGAGCGAGCTCTTAACATATTATACTCCATCACGTCTACTGCGATCTCTAAATTCTGGCCAGCTGATCATACCGAGAATATCCAAATCAACTGCAGGCGGTCGATCCTTTTCCTATTTAGCTCCTAAACTCTGGAACAGTCTTCCTAGCACTGTTCGGGAAGCAGACACACTCTGTCAGTTTAAATCTAGACTAAAAACACATCTCTTTACTGTGGCATACACATAAAACACTTTATCAATTAATTGATTGTTAGGCTGCATTAACTAGGTCAGCCGGAACCGGGAACACTTCCCATAACACCTGATGTACTCGTTACATCATCAGAAGAATGGCATCTACGCTAATGATATTCTCTCTGTTTTATCCCGAGGTTTACTGCAGTCAGCCGGATCCGGGCCGTATCCTAATCAGATGGTGGACCAGAGAAGACCAACACAGGACCCCGAAGTGTCTGCAGAGACCGTGTCAATTATCCTCCCCCTGCAACTGCCTCATCGACACGGCATCTCAATAAACCCGTCACCAGTGTGATGACTCCGATTGTTCGAATATTACCATTAAATAATACTTAAATCGATATGTCATCTGCAATAAACCCGTCTCCAGCGTGTTGCCTCCGATCATTCGAATATTGCACTTTAATAATTATTTAATCAACATCATCCTTAATAAACCCGTCTCCAGCGTGTTGCCTCCGGTCCTTTGAATATTCCGATCTATTATGACCTCTGACCTGTAAAGCAGCCAGAATAATAATAATAATAATAATAATAATAATAATAATACGTTGTTTGTAAATTGGCCAGAGGAGAACTGCCCCCCCGACTGAGCCTGGTTTCTCCCAAGGTTTATTTTTCTCCATTAGGTCACCTGATGGGGTTTTGGTTTCCTTGCCACTGTTGCCTCTGGCTTGGCGTGCTCAGTTGGGGACACTATATTTTTCAACTAAACATCGAAACAAATCTAATTAATAAACTAATTTAACCATGTAAACTAAATTACTGATCTAATTATTGATCTAAAGCCCACACTGTCACCGTATGGAAATTGAAATGAACTGATGACATCAAATGGCTATACAGCTGAATAAAATTAGGCTGCATTATTTTGCTGTTTAACACTGTAAAGCTGCTTTGAAACAATCTACATTGTTAAAAGCGCTATATAAATAAAGTTGACTTGACTTGACTTGACTTGACTCGCGCTGTATCGGAACGGAACACTAGTGCGTTGATGACTCGTGATGACTCAGCAGATTAGTATGGCAGATTACGGCGGAAATGAACGGAAAACTCGACCAATATAAACATCGTAGATTACCCATTACATGCCTAACACTTACAGTAAAGATATAACTGGATATATGTACTTACATGTATTGCATTCACGTATTAAACAGTGCATACCCCGCAGCATAAACAATGATTGACCGTCATCTTCTACCGGTGTGTCACTACTAACGGAACGTGCGGAAACAATAACATTAGTTCCTAGGAGGGCTTTCTGACAGACAAGGACTCAAGGAATGACAAACAGTCCAAACACTAGAGTCCCAGAAGAATGTCCGATGCAGGCAGAGAGATGGAGACAGACTTGGTGCAGCGAGGCGTGACACAGGGATGCACTGGGCAAGACCAGGCGATGGGAACTCAAAGAAGCGGAATCCTCAACACAAGAACACCAGGGAAGACGACTGCTCAGAAAACACACCGGGACAGCAGCTGACAGTGCTGATGATTGCTGTGATCAGTGACCACGCCTCCAACACAACCAAACACACATCTAAAGAGAAATGAGCCACTGAATCTGTAATGGGGATCTACTGGTTATGAAAATTAGTCACCAATATGGGCTGTCTAGTCAGGACACGGATGGCAGGGATATTCATTGAAGGGTTTAATATATATTTAAAATACAGATGCACAGGCACTATTCTCTTTGGTGCTTTACAGTGTAAGTATGGTTCTAAAGGAAAGGAATAAACATAGATATTAACTATCATAAGCACAATTGAGGCTAATAACTCTCCCTAGCTACTTAAATAAACAGAGCTAAACATGTCCTCAAATGTAAACTACAATAAGAATAGCATACAAGCTACACATACAGTACAACAGAGATAAAGGCTGTCCCTGACTGTAAAACTCAACCATAAATTACTTATATTAACTTATCTATATATGTGATATAATTATGACTTACTTGTGTTCACTGACGCACGAACACAACCTGGAGCTTAACTTATAAAGTGAAACTAAACTGGCTATTCTCTGCAAACCAGGACATGTCGCAACATGTCTGAAAGGGGGCGTGGTCTGAGCGAACACTCGCTCTACATGCTCCGTTCGGATTCACATCACTTGAGCCTTTTGCACAGAATCCATGAATCATGACAGTTGTTTAATCCTCCTCTGATGAGATCTTCAGAGATTTAATGTCTTATTTTATCTTCTGTTATTTCATCTAAAGCTGTGGCTTAAGTCAGTTGTAGTTCTTGTGTTTCTCTTTCCTTCAGAGATTCTGCTCATTATCATCAGGTGTTCATCACTAATGCTCAATCATCACTTAATTAATCACTTAATTTCTTGATTGCAATGAGTGTCTTATTTTAGTGAACTCAATTGAAATAAGTTCAAAGTACTCATAACTATTGTTTTCTAAAAAGTAAAAAAATTAAGGTAATCAGTGTCTTCAAATTTAATGAGTTAGCTTAACTTATTTGACTTTGTGTGTGCTATTGTGAGCTAGCAGTAACTGCAAGCACTCTGAGTTCATTTAAAGGTTATAATTTCAGCTGTTTTACTCAATATAGGGAAGGTTCAGCTATATCAATTATTTGAATGCAGTGTAAAATTTAACTGTATTTTAAGAAATATCCTTTTTTAGTGGACTTAATTAAAATAAGTGCAGAGTACTCATAACTATTGTTTTTTTATCAACCTAAATGGTTTGAGGTAATCGGTGTCCTCAAATGAAATGAGTTAGCTGAACTTGTTGGGTTTTACAGTGTACGGTTTGTCTGGAGCACTCTTAGCTATAGGCCTACCTTATCTCTATTGACAGTTCATTCCGATAGTGGCCACCACTAATTCTTTACATCTCAGTCTATACCAGTATAATTTTGTTAATTGGAGTGTTTTCATGCAAAGAATACAATTGTCATTACACTGATGGTTGTTATCTTTTTAATTTTATTATCCAAAGGTAGACTACATCAGCTGGCAAACCATTATGGAGTCTATTTAAAGGGAATGATTGTGGGGGGGAGTTTGGTCAAACTATGGCTATTTGGTCTCCTCTATAGCAGTGGCTAGCGCTTCTTAAACTGTACAGGGCGGGTCCTAGACTGGGCATTCTTCTGTAGCTACAAATCAACGCGTTTCACAGAAGAAAAATAATCAGCACCCAGCCTGTTTTATTTAACCGTGCGGAGTTAAATCTGTGATGAAGCTGAGAGAGAGCACACAGACCAATGTTCAAACAAGTGTAAATACGCAGCAGTCATAACTTTTCTTTACAATACGCTCCGTTTCAGACAAGGGATGGTCATTGCAAATACTATGCAAATCGGCTGAGGGGAACCGATGATGGTGAATTTAAATTTGACTGTAACTGTATCTAATAGCCGCAAGAGATTATGGACAGGATGATAGCGGAGGCAAAAGGCAAGATCCCTTGTTAATTTAATAAATGTCTTTGTCTAGGCTAATATAAGAGTTTGTCTTTGTTTTATTGTTGTTGTTGTTGTTGTTTTCAATCAAATAATAGAGAACCACAAGCTCAGCATTCGTTTTAAAGGGGATTTTTTAAATATAGCCTATTTTGTGTTTATTTTTTAATGTCATCCGTTTTAGCCTATTCGTTTCTTTAATAAACGTTTTTTATTGTTCTATTTTATTGTTGTTGTATTTTCATTAACATCAGGCTAATAACGAACAAAACAATAATCATTCGTTTGAAAGTAATTAATTTCATGAATATTCACGAGTTTCCTGTTTTGCCACTGAAAACATTAATGCACGCTCCTCGGCTTGAATGAAGATAATTAGTCAGCGTTAAACGAAGTAAAGCTCATATTCTGACTTATTTATGCACAATATTTATATATATATTGTGTTATGTCGTGTGGTTTGTAGCTGTTTGATATGATTTCAGCCAATGATTTGCCAGAGGTGTCGTTGAGCTAAACGAGCCAATCGCCTTTAAGTATTTTTATGTTTCTGTTTTACCTTGATAGTCTTTAAAGCGGATCGTTTTATAAATTTGCCGAAATGTATATAATAATATTAATTATAAACTCCTATGGTGAAGGTAGCAGTGAAATTTCATCTTTTGCAGAAGCTCTTCTAATCTGGGATGTCTCGTTTCCAAAATTGCACACAAGCATGAACACAAGTTAATGTACTTTAAATATTTGTATCGTCTTAATGGGCCATGATTAATCGCGATAACCAGTGTCTATATAATCTTGATTATTTATAGAAGTCTATATATTAGACTTGTGCCAGTAAATATCCCTGTACACCAGACAAAACAGACACTTTTATTATTTTGATTCTAAAGTGTGTTAATGTGTGTGTTTAAATAAAAGTGTGTTAATGTGTGTGTTTAAATAAAAGTGTGTTAAAGTGTGTGTGTGTTTAAATAAAAGTGTTTTTGCTAATTATATGTCATATATTTGTCGTGACTTTTCCTCGTTCATAAATAAATCTTCAACACAGAATTTTGCCAATTATGTCTTCTCCAGTTACACATTTGTAAATCAAAACCCCATGAGTAACTTTTATCTTTGTGGTTGATCAATAACAACAATTCTTTTAACAATGTTGTGGTAGAACTGAACTAAACTCTTGTGAAAGTGCTGCTAATTTAACAATCATGTTTCTAACCATATAGAGAGTGTGTGTGTGTGTGTGTGTGTGTGTGTGTGTGTGTGTTTTGTGGGGAAAGATGAAGGTTTACATGCATTAATTCATGCATGTCATAAACATAAACATTTCTCATTGTGTTTTAATACTAATGTCTGATGGAATTATGCAGGCTATGAGAAAGCAATATGACAAAATCATCACAACTGAAACTTTATTATGCCACCACTGACACATTCACACAAGTTATCAGAGTAATTAAAAGAGCATTAAAGCAAAACAGAAGTAGCCTATAATTAAAACAAACTAACTCATTTACTAACGACAGGCCACTGACAAATCATTGTCTGTAATCATGAAATGATATTACTGTGAGCAAACTATTGAGCACATAAACAGTTAGGCTATCAATAAAAGAAGCTTAACTTCATTGGACGCTGAAACTAATATTTTTAGTGGCGCTTTAACACGAAACAGGAAACTCGTGAATATTCATGTAAGCTCCGCCCAGTGTCACAGAAAATCTCCGCCTATTTCAGAACACCTGTTAGAACTGACCACCCGTGATTTGTTAATATGCCATATATGGTAGGGGTTGATCTTTGAGTGCTGTGATTGGATGGCCTGGACTTCATTGATCAGCTCGATCTTGTGTATAAACATGAGGATTCTTCCTTAATAAACTCGAGAGTGTTGTGGTACTGCACTGTCTCTGTGTCTGCCTGATCATTCTCACAATCTGAAGATTCATCTCTCAATCAGGCCAGAGCTGTAGCAATGCATCACTTCTTTTCCATTGCGTTTTCACTGCTAGCCATTATTGGGCAGCATGTGAGCTCAGCCAGAGGATTCAGATCATTGCTGACTGTGCCGAATGGAGGGCCCTGGGGGACTTGGAGGGATATTAGCATGTGTCCCCATGGAACGTACGCCTATGGGTTTAGCGTGAGGGTAAGTTGGGCATTGACTCTATTTTGCTAATATGGGGGTGTTTTAGTAGATTTAAGTTCGCCCTGCAGCTCAGGCTGGAAACCTGTACAATATATATTTTTTTAAATCCTGCTTCTGTTACAAATTTGCGGGGACCAATCACAAACCGGCTTATCCACCTGAGCTGCGTTCAGCCACAACAAATGTTTTTTAAACGGGAACGGTGCTACGATGAACACCCTGTTCTGATGACGCAAGAGTTGCAACTATGGCAGCTGAGAAGGCCATTCTTTGTGTAATATCTCCTGGTAATCAATTTTAATTTTTATTTCTAGTTCTTACTTTTTTTTTTTTTAATAGCTTGTATTTTCTCATTTTTATGTAAAACACTTATAATTACCATATATGAAATTTGCTTTGCAATGAAGCTAAACGCATCATCATGATATATACTGTATAATTGTATTTTTTACGACCATCAACTCAAAATGTGAGATGGTGGTCCAGTGGGTTAAACCATGGAACTGATATGCAGAAGGTTGCTGGTTCGATCCCAGCGGTCACCACCAGTGTGTCCTTGAGCAAGGCACTTTACTCCATGTTGCTCCAGGGGATTGTCCCTGTAATAAGGGCACTGTAAGTCGCGTTGGATAAAGGCGTCTGATAAATGTAAAACAACTTTACTTGGACCCATTGTGTGAGCTGTCTCTTTAATACCGCGTGTTATACCCACCAAACGAGATAAAACGCATCTCAAACCTGTTGCAAGCAAACATGACGTTCAACCGGAAACCGTAGCAAAACGTTGAGCACCGGTTTGAGCTTTGAACTGCCCCTGGCGCGTGGTTGGCGGGTTTAACAGTGACGGATAGAGACGCGATGGATCGTTGGTCTGATTGGTTGAAGTATAATTTGATCATTTGAGCCGATGATCACTAGGCTAGATGATCACGCCTTTATGTGCAGTAAAATTACAGAGCAGACTCCCCAGACCAATGTTCAATCTTAAACACGAGTGCTTTAGTGCTTCAAAGGTTCATGAACTGTGGATTTGCTTTTATTTTATTATCTCCAGGAAACTGCACCTGATTTTTAAAGTGTGTAATGCTAGAGAGCATGAAGAGAGATGCAGGGTTTCTGTGGGTCTAAAAGTCTTAATCTGACGTCCACAATTGAAGGTCTTAATGTCTTAAATTGAAGCAGAAACTCTTAAATTCAATATCATCTTTAAATTAGGTCCCTATGATTTCAGTGCAGAAAATGTGGACGGAATTATAGAATCATTCACAAAAATGGTATTTACTGTATAATGTCATTTTTTTCATTTATTTTTTGGACGAATAAATCAAAAGGAGGTCGGAACACTTGAAGGGACAGTTCACCCAAAAGTTAAATTCTGTCTTCATTTCCTCGCCCTAATGTCTTTCTGAACCCGTAAGACTTTCCTTCATCAAATAAAGCGACCGAGTCTCTTCAGTCAAATTGGAACAAACCGCTTGATTCCTATCATTTATGAGCGGTTACCCGCGGTTAGGAGTCCTCCAAAAATATTTTTAATGATATTCGGGTCGTTAATAAATCCTTATTTACCTTTTGAATGTTGAGCGTTATTAACTTTTCAATAAATGCTGACGCGGGACAAAATGCCCGATTTCCCAACACGTTGAACTGAGCAATGCCATTGTACCATTTTAATAGGCTACTTTTAAACGCATATTTAGCTCCGAAAAGTCACACTTCGATTAGACTGGATTAACACATGCAGCATCTTAATTGTTAAGAAAATGAAACAAAATAAATGAATAAATCAAGCCTGTATTACATAACATTAGGCTATAGCATACAGCATTCAGTTTGCGCTCCTAAGGGCTTTCTCACTTCTCTCAGTTGACCTGCTGATGAATTCTTCTAGCCGGGTCGAAACATAAACATCGCGTTCATCAATAATCTGCATCTAGAGCTGAAATGGAAAATGATGGGCCGCCTCAAGAACGGCCTGCTCTCGCCGCTGCACCTCTGAGCGCAACACGTCAGGGCCTGAAACATTTTCTCAATGGCCCGAATGACGCTAAGATGAGCATTTACTACTTTAAAAAAAATGCAGGTCATGAAGCGGGTCGGGTACAATATTTTCTTTTTTTTTTGCGGTCCGAGTTGCGGGCGGGTTCGTTGAAAACGTCGGTCGGGTGCGGGCTGTTTATACATTGACCCGCGCATCAATGATTCCTATGGATTAGTCTTACGATCTCTAGCATCAAAATAGTTGCTCTCTCTCCGATTTCATTAAATGTGTTCGTTTGTGTACCGTAGATGAAAGCCAGTATGATTTAATTCAGCATAAATGCGGAGTCCAGAAATGAGAAGAACTGTAAAACTCCAGATTTCCTACATTTAATGCTTCCTCAGGATTTGAGCTCCATGTCAAATCTTTAAATCAAGACCCCTTTACATGACATCGACATGCAAAATGAAGACATTAACTCTTGTTTTCTGAGAAATTGAACATAATTAAGTGATTTTTATGCAAGAACAAATATCTGTCATTAGGTATGGAAATGACTTCCATTGGGATGAAGTTAAAACCACTGGCATGTGTTTTAATGCTAAAATCACTCACAAGATTTCCCGAGGTTTCCGAGATCTCAAACTTTAAGCCTTTATTTGTAAAATAAGTTATGGGGATCAGTTGTAAATTGTATTTTCAAACTTTGACGTCACTAATGCAACTCATTGGATATTGACATATTGCAGAGTTATGTTTCCTTAAATGTTAAATTTAAACTTGACGTACCTTCATAACCTGCAGAAACCCTGTAAATGTTACTATGGGTTGGGTTATCGTTAACTCTTTCAAATGGAAGATCGTCTCAATGTTGTTGTTTTTAAGGTGGAAGCTCCTGGGGGTGATGATACAGCGCTCAATGGGATTCATCTTTTCTGTACCGATCGGTCCGAAGAAGATTCATCCACAAATGACATCAGCCCGATTGAGTCCCACATAGGATAGTAATGGACTTTGATGAACAATTATTGTATTAAGTGTTTAAGCTAGAGAAGTAAATTGAGGATTTACTTGATTTGATTATGAAACCTCTTTGTCTTCTTCAGCTGGGGTGAGTGGAAAGCTGTCAAAAATTGTCCTAAAGGATTATTGAAAGAGTTCCAGCTGAGAGTCGAATCTATACAACTAGGAGATGACACGGCCGCAAACAACATCAGGTGAGCATGTGGTGCTAAAAGTCAACCTAGTTTTATTGCTATTTAAACACTCTGGTTTCCCTCATGCGGGTTGTTTTTTTTTTTAAAGCCGAATGCAAGAGGCTGCAGGTGATCACATCACCATTATATTTTATCATTGTCACATTTAAATTTTCTCCAGGTTCGAATGCAGTGACGGTACTTTGCTGGAGGGTGACGGAACAACCTGGGGTGACTGGGGCGGGTGGAGCTCAACGTGTGAGGGAACAGGAATCTGCGGCATCAGCACGAAGATCGAAGAGCCACAGGGAGATGGAGATGACACCGCTCTCAATGATGTTCGCATGTACTGCTGTGATTAAGGTGATGTGAATCTCAATCAAACACTCAGACTGACACACACTGCAGATCATCTAAATCTGTGTTTTCTCTTTCAGGTGTGTGAGGACGACAAGAACAGCAAGAAGATCAAATGAATTGTAGTAACTGATCGTCATACTATGATAAACTAACATGAACCATGTCATTCAACAGTAAATCTAATGCACAGTCAGCCGGTCATTATCACAAAACAAAGCCTAACTGGACGATCAGGTCATTTACTGTTCATCCCGCCTATTATTGGAGTAAAGACTCCTGAACTTCTGCTGTCAGTCAAAACTGGTGCCAAATATCAGCATTAAAGTCTTTCTAAACAGTGCCTTGTTTAGTTCCATTGTTTTGCTCAACACTTGTACATCAGTAGTGCACGTGGCAGACGGTTCATCTAAAGCAAAGTAATTGTCTTATCCGTTCACGCATTACCTGGGAATGACAGCACGCTACATGAACACCACATTCAATTAAATTTCTAGTGTGATATTGACTCCTGTTACCTCAACTTTTTGCCTTTTTATAAAGGTATAATTACACGCCAATGTCTAAAAATCCGTTAATTTGGCTAAAATGGCTCACTGCAAATTCTGAATTATTTGATACAACTCAAATTCAAACCTCATACACTAAAAAACAAACCAACACTGTGTTAAACGACCCAATTTGGGTAAGCCAAATTACCAGCCTCACACATTACTAACCAGACTAACTGTAGGAGCCATTTATATTCACTTTTAGATGGATTAATTGAGTTATTACTTATTTTAGCCACTGGGGGGAGCATTGCACTAGGTGTGGCACTTCACTGGGAGTTGGGTATATTTACAGGTGTGGTAATTAGTTAGGCAAGGTGTGGATGGCGGGGAACACACGGTTCTTACCATAGCCGTGAGCGCCCTTTCCACCAACAGCACTTTATTTATAGCCACACTAGGTGAAGAATCATCTGATGAAAGATACCCTTTCTACTTTTATAATAAATGAGAAAAGAAAGATAATGCTTGGACTTGGATTCCTTTGCTATGAGTTGAGAACACCATGCCATCCACGCTGAGGCTCATAGGATTGCCTCAACACTAACTTTAATTTGTTATATTGAAAATAATAGTTGTTTGAATTCACCATGATGGTGTTCAGATTTTGTTGGGATCTTGACCCTTGACAAAACATTCTCTTGGCATTCCTTACCATAACAAATGTGCTTTCTAAACACACTGTTAAAGTAGCCAGAGAAAAAATAATGTTAAAGGTTTAATGGTCAAGAGCCCAACTAAAGCAAACACTCATCATCAATTAAACTATTATCATTAAAACAGAAATGACAGAAAGTCAGTCTGGTTAGTAATGTGTGACTCTGGTAGTGTTGTTTGTGGAGTTGTCACGCTGATTTAAGCAGAAATAGATGAGGATCCAATAGCGAGTGAAAATAAGTATTTATTTACTGACAATGTAGTGAAGCCTCACTATCATCTATATTTTAACTGGTTGAGGCGGCCAAATATGGATCAGATTCCGATTAGAGAATCAGGAATGGAGAAGAGATTCTTGTTGATGAGGTATTTATTCACAGTCTTGTATACATCTGCGGTATGCAGCAGTGATATGTATGGTCTACCGAAAGAAATAAAGAGAAATAATTTACAAATGATATTCGTCTAACATGTATGTCTCATTGCACAATTACACTTAAGGAAATCAACTAAACAATACTAGAAATATATATTTAACCGAAATGTCAGTATTAATAATCACAAAGTTGACGAAAATACAGTAGTACACAGCTGTAAGCGATTGTAAACAAACACTCGCGCTGTATCGGAACGGAACACTAGTGCGTTGATGACTCGTGATGACTCAGCAGATTAGTATGGCAGATTACGGCGGAAATGAACGGAAAACTCGACCAATATAAACATCGTAGATTACCCATTACATGCCTAACACTTACAGTAAAGATATAACTGGATATATGTGCTTACATGTATTGCATTCACGCATTAAACAGTGCATACCCCGCAGCATAAACAATGATTGACCGTCATCTTCTACCGGTGTGTCACTACTAACGGAACGTGCGGAAACAATAACATTAGTTCCTAGGAGGGCTTTCTGACACTGCCGCCCCCAATTATCTGCCAGGATAATTGAACACACTAAGAAAGTCTGTCTGAAGTATCCGTCTCATCATCCTCAAGGTGAGGAATTGGGATCAGGCGGACAACTGGACGGGTGTAGGTTTTCTCCTTAACCTTGACTCTGGCGATACGGATTCTACCATCAGCCCCAGCTAGAGTCTCCATCACTGTGCCAACAGGCCAGAGTGCCCGTGGAAGTTGCGGATCGACAATAAGCACGATTTGGCCTACTGTCAGTTCTTTGCCATCTGTCCTCCACTTGTCACGACCCTGCAAGCCTGGGAGGTAATGGCGAATGAAGGCAGTCCAGAAACGGTCAGCCAGCACCTGACTATGTCTCCACCTCCGTCTTCCGAGCAGGTTGTTGGAGTCATACAGGACCTGAGGTAGAGAGGCATCGCGGCGACCCATAAGGAGTAAGTTCGGAGTCACTGGATCAAAGTCTGCGACATCTGAGGATACATAACCAAGTGGCTTGGCATTCAAGATGCTTTCAACTTCTACCAGAAGGGTTTGCAGTACTGATTCGGGGACTGACTGCTCTCGCAGGATTACACGCAGTGCTGTCTTGACTGATTTCACTTCACGCTCCCAGGTTCCCCCGAAGTGAGGTGCACTTGGTGGATTATGGCGAAACCGGATCTTCTGCCCAGCCAGCAGCTCCTGGAGCCTTGGTGACATGGCATTGAAGGTCTCTCGAAGTTCTCGATCACCTCCAACAAAATTAGTGCCATTATCGCAAAGCAGTTCCATTGGCGTGCCTCGTCGTGCTATGAATCGGCGCATAGAGAGCAGAAATGCGTCAGTGTCCAAATGCTCCAATAGATCCAGATGCACGCACCGTGTCGTCATACATTTGTAAATGATCCCCCACCTTTTCTCTTGGCGACGACCAACTTTGACTGTAAATGGGCCGAAGCAGTCTACGCCAGTAGAATGGAAAGGTGGCTTATACAGGTTGAGCCTGCAGGGTGGTAGATCAGCCAGTCGCGGGGTTTGAGGCTTGGCGCGCCGCCGCTGACATTCTTGACAGGTGCGTTGCTGTTTACGAATTGCTTCTCTGCCTCGAAGCACCCAATACTGGCGACGCAGTTCAGCCAAGACCCTTTCTGAGCCGGGGTGAAGGAGCCGCTGATCCGTCTCCTTAATTAACAGCTTGGTGACAGGATGGCTAGAGTCCAACACAATTGGATGAATAGTCTCCAGGTCAAGGTCACTAGCCCGACGTAGCCGGCCACCCACTCTAATGAGACCAGTGGGCCCATCATACTCAGGGGCGAGAGAGCTCAAACGACTGTCAGCTGGAATTGACTGTCCGGCCTTTAAAGCCCTGACTTCAAGCGGGAATGAGTCACTTTGAGCCTGTGCCAGGAGGAGCCTCTCTGCTTCAATATAATCAGAAGCCTCGACAGGAGAGTCAGTGTCTGTGCCGGCCGCCCCATGCAGGGATCTAACAGTTGCCTGGATGAGCTCGTGCCATGCGTGGAACTGGCTTGGATCAGGAATGGAACTACTAGGCTCGGAAACCATTCCAATAAAGGCAGCCTTCTTTAACTCACTGAAGTCTGGCTCTTCTTTAGTTTTAGGTGTAGATGGCCACTGGTCCAATGGCTGGTTTAGGAAAGCCGGTCCTGAGCTCCACTGATGCGGGCCTGTTATCTCGGTTAGTGTAAGCCCTCGTGTGATGTGGTCAGCAGGGTTGTGAACGGACTCAACATACCTCCATTCAGCCATATCGGTGAGGGTCTGTATTTCTGCTACACGCGTTCCTACAAACACCTTATAGCGGCAGGACTCTGATGTCAGCCAGTATAACACAGTGGTAGAGTCAGACCAGAAAGTAACCTTGTGAAGAGGAATGGTCAACTCCGTTTGGATCACCTTCGCTAACTGGGCACCAGTCAGTGCAGCACTCAGCTCCAAGCGAGGCATGGACAGGCATTTTCTTGGAGCCACTCTAGATCTGGCTAAGACGAAGGTTACTGTGACCTGTCCTTGACCATCTGTGGTACGCAAATAGGCTACCGAACCATAAGCTCTTTCTGATGCATCACTAAAGACATGCAGCTCTCGGATGACTGGAGAGTTGTCAATGGATGCCGAGGTGTATGTTCGAGGGAACTGCAACTGAATGAGAGTCGGGAGTTCTCCTACCCAGGTAAGCCACTGTTCTCTCAAATGCAGAGGTTCAATGGGGTCGTCCCACCCAAGCTTGTGCTTCCAGAGGTCTTGGATAAGAACCTTGGCTCTGGTAGTGAATGGGATAATGAACCCCAAAGGGTCATATTGACTCGCCAAAGTCCTATACATGTTCCTCATGGTAGGGGCAGTGGTCTCCGTTGAGCGCAAGTTGTAACCCAGGGTGTCATTGATACAATTCCACCGCAGACCAAGAGTGGGTTCTTGGAGGTCAGTGCTGCTTTGTGCCAACCAGCGCTCGCTATTAGCAGACTTGGCATCTGTAGGAAGGTGTTGGATGACAGATGGCACGTTGCTTGTCCATTGTCTTATCTCGAAGCCTCCACCGGAGAGCATCTGACGCAGTCCATCCACTATTGCTTTAGCTTCATTTATGGTTGGCGTGCTGTGGAGGCAGTTATCAACGTAGAATGAATGTTCTACTATGTCGACCAGGTCAGCCATGTCATCTTTGTGTCCTTGGGCGTGATGTTGAAGGGCGTAAATAGCACAACATGGGCTGCATGTAGTGCCGAACGGAAGCACCTACCATTCATATGTATCAGGTTCCATCTCCCTGCACATGTCTCTCCACAGGAACCTCAGCACTGACCTGTCCCTGGGCAGCAGGCGTACCTGGTGGAACATACCTTTAATGTCCCCGCTGATTGCAACAGTGTGTTGGCGGAATCTCAGGAGGACACCTAGCAAGGAAGGTCCCAATGTCGGTCCAGGCAGCAGTTGATCATTCAAGGATTGTCCCTGGTGTTTAAAGGAACAGTTAAAGACAATCCTGTCTTTACCGTTGTGGTGTACCAGGTGGTGCGGGATGTACCAAGACTCTGCACTATCGTTTGCCTCCTCTGAAGTTATCTTAGCCACATAACCAGCCACCTCCAACTTCTGGATCTCAGTGCAGTAGGTTTTAGCCCTCTCGGGATCCCGGGCCAGCCTGCGCTCAGTGCTACGTAAACTGGGAAGCACAGTCTCTTTATTTGCATGGAGAAAACTCACCGGTGCTTGTCTCAGCAATGGTGTAGCGTAACGTTGAACACCGTCCACATTCACCCGGATTGTGGCATTCTGCAACAGAGTGTAAGCCTCTCGATCCTGTTTGGACCTGGTGACCATTTTCTCGTTGTAAGGGAGGGTGTCAACTTGCCAGAGCCTTTCTACATGGTGGATAAGTTCATCCCCGGTTGGGACTGTCATGATGTGGAGACACTGCTGATTCCCTCGTGAGGGTTGCATTGGACTCATCGGGCCCTGGAGAGACCATCCAAGTTGTGTGCAGACAGCAATGGGTCCTCCTATTGGGCCTTTGCGTATGGGCTGAATTGGAGTCAGAAGGTGGGTGAGCATAGCTGGAGCCAGTAGGTGGCATGGCGGAAGCCTGATAGCTGGTAATTGGAGGCTGCAGCAGACGTGTGCGCGTTGCCACTGGAGGGGTTACTGTCTGCGGTGCCGCATATGGCATTGTAAGTGGTGGCAGTGTTGCTGTGGTAGGCCGCTGTGGCACAGATGGCATGCTTGTACTCAAAGGCTGTGCAGCATTAGACATGACTATGGCTCCTGAGTGAAGTTGAGGTACCACATTCGATCGTGATAGCACTGTACGAGCTGGAGCAGCTATAGGGGTAGTCTGAAATACATTGGAGACGGGTGATGAGACTGCTTGTGGTAACAGGTGGTCCGCTGCAGGTGGCGCACTCTTAGATTCAGCTGTCAACTGCAGAGGTCTAAGTGATGGCTGAGACGCCCAAGAGTTATCAGGAATATTCTGTTCAGATGGACAGATTTGTATGGTTGAGGTCATAGCTGGTGATTGAGTAGCGGGCTGCTGGAGAGAGGATGATGGATGAGGTGGACTTATGGCTGGACTAATGTTTTCAAGCTGAGGTGGAGGCAAAAGGCTGTCCGGTAAGCCTGGAGGCACAGGAGTTGTTGAACCAGAGTCTGTAATTAGCATGGAGGATACTAGCTTCGCTACCTTAAACTCAGTCTCTGCTTGTTGCAGCTTACGCTGTCTTTCTAGATGTTTGGATAAAGCCTCCTTTGCTGTGAGAGCTTCCTCTTGAATGCGCTGGGCTTCTTTCGCTTGTGTCTGTAGCCGTTGGTATTCAACATCAGCCAGTGAGTCCTCCTCAACCTGCTGGCGGAGACTGTCTAACTGCCTCTGTTTAATCTTCTCCTCCAAAATAGCAGTCTGGACACTAGAGAGTTCAGGTGGAAGATAAACGCCAGTGGAGGTTATAGAACGCCTACTTGTCCTGGAATGAGAGCTTGCACCACTACGAGACGTTTTCCTCGAGTTGCTTCTTGATTGACTGGGACAGTGGGAAGAAGCGTTAGGAGGAGGGTCCTCAGCGGGTCGGTAGTCAACCTCATAATCGTCCAAGTGAGACGGCAGATTAGTCCTGCGGCGTGGTCTGTCCATTGTCTCTAATGTGTCACTTTCAGCTGGATCCATATTGGTTTAAACTTGCTCTCAATCCGGCTCGAAGGACCATAATAATGTAGTGAAGCCTCACTATCATCTATATTTTAACTGGTTGAGGCGGCCAAATATGGATCAGATTCCGATTAGAGAATCAGGAATGGAGAAGAGATTCTTGTTGATGAGGTATTTATTCACAGTCTTGTATACATCTGCGGTATGCAGCAGTGATATGTATGGTCTACCGAAAGAAATAAAGAGAAATAATTTACAAATGATATTCGTCTCACTCTAACATGTATGTCTCATTGCACAATTACACTTAAGGAAATCAACTAAACAATACTAGAAATATATATTTAACCGAAATGTCAGTATTAATAATCACAAAGTTGACGAAAATACAGTAGTACACAGCTGTAAGCGATTGTAAACAAACACTCGCGCTGTATCGGAACGGAACACTAGTGCGTTGATGACTCGTGATGACTCAGCAGATTAGTATGGCAGATTACGGCGGAAATGAACGGAAAACTCGACCAATATAAACATCGTAGATTACCCATTACATGCCTAACACTTACAGTAAAGATATAACTGGATATATGTACTTACATGTATTGCATTCACGTATTAAACAGTGCATACCCACCCCGCAGCATAAACAATGATTGACCGTCATCTTCTACCGGTGTGTCACTACTAACAGAACGTGCGGAAACAATAACATTAGTTCCTAGGAGGGCTTTCTGACAGACAGTAGCTGTGTCCCAATTCGGGGGCTGCATCCTTCAAAGGCCGCATTTGAAGGCCGATTGCGTCACTGCAGCGCGACGAAGGCTGTCCCAATTCGAAGGGGCCTTCAAATGCAGCCTGCCGTCCGTGTTGCCAAGTCCGCGGTTTTCCAGCCGAATTAGGCTACTTTTAAGTTGTTGCCGCGGGTGAAAAATTATTTCCAAGGGTTTGTTTCTACCCCATAAGTACGGTTTCGCCGCTCCAACACCCCCAAACGTACAACTCCAGTGGAGAATTCAGCCGCTCGATGGAGAAAATCGCATTGGGAGTTTTGGACTACTTTTGTTGCAAAGACCTGGCAACCCTACCCACCGTCCTTCTCCCGGCCGCGGAGGATAGAACCAACCAGGACAAGTGGATCCTTCGCAGATAAATGTAAGTATTGTGTTTTAATTTACTCAAATAACCAACGAAACGTTTTAAAAGCCGGTGGTCTTTATTTCTGTGTTACCACTGCACGGCTTTATTCGTTAAGTGATCTGACGTAATATTTCGTTTTGTTTTATGGATAAAGTAGCAGACAGCTTTATTAAAATGAGGGCAGCAAATGAGTATTTATTTACTGGGCCGAAAAACTCGGCCAGTGTGGATCTGAGTAGGCTACGACCCTTTTGAAGTATTTCCATAGGTTCTCGTGTAGGTAGGCTATAGGGAGGCTTTATCCTATACAAAGCCCACAACAAAAATAATATAGAATTTGAGTATCTATAAATATGATTTCTGGAGTTTTGTATGTTTGTAGGCTACTGATGCTTCATTTTTTTTTTCTTAAGATTGCACCCCTGCCTTGCAGGTAAAAAAAAAAAAACTTATTACAACTTTAAAAAAAAAAAAAAGTATGCAAGTTAATTATTGACAGACATGTTTATTTCCTCTGCCTTAGTATTGAAAGTGTCCTGGGACAGGTGAGGGAGTGGGAAACTTGGCCATGGTTTGTCTTCATGAATGAGGTGTTGGGACAACCCCACTGTCCTCATTGCCTCCGTCCCTGAGGACACACCAGGGCCAAGTTCAGCAGTGGATGAGCAAGATGAGGAGGAGCAACTCCAGCCAAGAGGAAGCGAGACCGAGAGGATGAGCTGATGGAGAGACTGAGGGAGGACATGAAGATTCAGCGAGAGACAGAGGAGAGCAGGGAGAGAACGGACTGATTGTTTTCTCTTCTTGAGAGAAACTAAGATTTTGGTTTTGTAAATTAAAATGTGTAAATTAAATAGTATCGTTCTACACGTTATTTTTGTTATGCAAGTTATAATTTGTAAATGAAATAAATAATTCTGTACATTTATTTTTGTCATGTCAATTAATTTGTAAATGAAACAATAAATTGTTCTATACATTTTTATTTACAGTACTTTTTACAACTATTTACATAAGTTACGTTTAAGATTAGAAAAACTAAATAAATTTGAAAATGAACAGTACATAAAACAGATGGAAGAAAATGTTTTTATGTAGTCATTTATTGAGCTGGGCTGGCAGACCCTGGTGAAGCCTCTCTGGGTCAGCGGGACATCATCTGGGATCAGTGCATTTTCCACTGTCTGCCAACAGACTTGCAGTGCTGACTTATTCGACGGCTGCAATGTAGCTAAGATGTTTCAGAAAGAGGGAACCATAAAATATTTTAACATGCATAACTGTTCTATGAGCTGAACTCTGACTGCAGGACAGCGGCCCTCAAAGACCAACGGTGCCTATCCCTAATCTAGAAGACTTATTTATTTAAGACAGTGTATTTTATTTTTACATTCTTTTTTAAACGATGACTACTATCAAAATGTAATAATCATGTGTAAAAAGTCAGTTTTTCATAAAACCACATTATCTGCCTCAGATGAAGTTGAATAAAAATCTGAGTTACTTCACAATTATACTCAAATACAGAGTAAATGCATTTCATTACATTATTAGTAATATTTAGCAACTGTTGACAGCTGCTGTTGAAGAGAACCCAAATAAACATTTATACTGGACTTTAAAGTTATATTCAACTGCCTAAAAACAAAACCACTAAATATGTAGTATAAACTATATAAAATCGTATGTTGGTAACATATTTAGTCAACATTTTCTTTTTATCAGTAGATACATTCGATTACTGGAGTAAATTGAAACCCAATACTTGCATTTAAAAGTGTAATCTGGCAATTTCTCTTCAAAAATCTGACGTCGCGGCGCGCAATGAATTCTGGGGTAGGCAAGGCTGCGAAGCATCCATCCAACTATCCTTCATTTCATGGGAAAAGAAGGACGCATTTGCAGGCCGTATTTTGAAGGAGCCTTCGAAGGACCTACGAATTGGGACAGCCTTCGTCGCGCCGCGGTGACGCAATCCGCTATACCTTCCACTGTAAACGAGTCTCGGTGCGTCCTTTGAAGGCCGCGTCGGCCGCGCACTACAAAGGACACGGCCAAGGACTCAAGGAATGACAAACAGTCCAAACACTAGAGTCCCAGAAGAATGTCCGATGCAGGCAGAGAGATGGAGACAGACTTGGTGCAGCGAGGCGTGACACAGGGATGCACTGGGCAAGACCAGGCGATGGGAACTCAAAGAAGCGGAATCCTCAACACAAGAACACCAGGGAAGACGACTGCTCAGAAAACACACCGGGACAGCAGCTGACAGTGCTGATAATTGCTGTGATCAGTGACCACGCCTCCAACACAACCAAACACACATCTAAAGAGAAATGAGCCAGTGAATCTGTAATGGGGATCTACTGGTTATGAAAATTAGTCACCAATATGGGCTGTCTAGTCAGGACACGGAAGGCAGGGATATTTATTGAAGGGTTTAATATATATCATTTAAAATACAGATGCACAGGCACTATTCTCTTTGGTGCTTTACAGTGTAAGTATGGTTCTAAAGGAAAGGAATAAAATTAACTAGGGGATTTTTTAAATATAGCCTATTTTGTGTTTATTTTTTAATGTCATCCGTTTTAGCCTATTCGTTTCTTTAATAAACGTTTTTTATTGTTCTATTTTATTGTTGTTGTATTTTCATTAACATCAGGCTAATAACGAACAAAACAATAATCATTCGTTTGAAAGTAATTAATTTCATGAATATTCACGAGTTTCCTGTTTTGCCACTGAAAACATTAATGCACGCTCCTCGGCTTGAATGAAGATAATTAGTCAGCGTTAAACGAAGTAAAGCTCATATTCTGACTTATTTATGCACAATATTTATATATATATTGTGTTATGTCGTGTGGTTTGTAGCTGTTTGATATGATTTCAGCCAATGATTTGCCAGAGGTGTCGTTGAGCTAAACGAGCCAATCGCCTTTAAGTATTTTTATGTTTCTGTTTTACCTTGAGAGTCTTTAAAGCGGATCGTTTTATAAATTTGCCGAAATGTATATAATAATATTAATTATAAACTCCTATGGTGAAGGTAGCAGTGAAATTTCATCTTTTGCAGAAGCTCTTCTAATCTGGGATGTCTCGTTTCCAAAATTGCACACAAGCATGAACACAAGTTAATGTACTTTAAATATTTGTATCGTCTTAATGGGCCATGATTAATCGCGATAACCAGTGTCTATATAATCTTGATTATTTATAGAAGTCTATATATTAGACTTGTGCCAGTAAATATCCCTGTACACCAGACAAAACAGACAATTTTATTATTTTGATTCTAAAGTGTGTTAATGTGTGTGTTTAAATAAAAGTGTGTTAATGTGTGTGTTTAAATAAAAGTGTGTTAAAGTGTGTGTGTGTTTAAATAAAAGTGTTTTTGCTAATTATATGTCATATATTTGTCGTGACTTTTCCTCGTTCATAAATAAATCTTCAACACAGAATTTTGCCAATTATGTCTTCTCCAGTTACACATTTGTAAATCAAAACCCCATGAGTAACTTTTATCTTTGTGGTTGATCAATAACAACAATTCGTTTAACAATGTTGTGGTAGAACTGAACTAAACTCTTGTGAAAGTGCTGCTAATTTAACAATCATGTTTCTAACGTGTGTGTGTGTGTGTGTGTGTGTGTGTGTGTGGTGGGGAAAGATGAAGGTTTACATGCATTAATTCATGCATGTCATAAACATAAACATTTCTCATTGTGTTTTAATACTAATGTCTGATGGAATTATGCAGGCTATGAGAAAGCAATATGACAAAATCATCACAACTGAAACTTTATTATGCCACCACTGACACATTCACACAAGTTATCAGAGTAATTAAAAGAGCATTAAAGCAAAACAGAAGTAGCTTATAATTAAAACAAACTAACTCATTTACTAACGACAGGCCACTGACAAATCATTGTCTGTAATCATGAAATGATATTGCTGTGAGCAAACTATTGAGCACATAAACAGTTAGGCTATCAATAAAAGAAGCTTAACTTCATTGGACGCTGAAACTAATATTTTTAGTGCACTTTAACACGAAACAGGAAACTCGTGAATATTCATGTAAGCTCCGCCCAGTGTCACAGAAAATCTCTGCCTATTTCAGAACACCTGTTAGAACTGACCACCCGTGATTTGTTAATATGCCATATATGGTAGGGGTTGATCTTTGAGTGCTGTGATTGGATGGCCTGGACTTCATTGATCAGCTCGATCTTGTGTATAAACATGAGGATTCTTCCTTAATAAACTCGAGAGTGTTGTGGTACTGCACTGTCTCTGTGTCTGCCTGATCATTCTCACAATCTGAAGATTCATCTCTCAATCAGGCCAGAGCTGTAGCAATGCATCACTTCTTTTCCATTGCGTTTTCACTGCTAGCCATTATTGGGCAGCATGTGAGCTCAGCCAGAGAACACCGATCAGTGCTGACTGTGCCGAATGGAGGGCCCTGGGGGACTTGGAGGGATGTTAGCATGTGTCCCCATGGAACGTACGCCTATGGGTTTAGCGTGAGGGTAAGTTGGGCATTGACTCTATTTTGCTAATATGGGGGTGTTTTAGTAGATTTGAGTTCGCCCTGCAGCTCAGGCTGGAAACCTGTACAATATATATCTATTTAAATCTTGATTCTGTTACAAATTTGCGGGGACCAATCACAAACCGGCTTATCCACCAGAGCTGCGTTGAACACCCTGTTCTGATGACGCAAGAGTTGCAACTAGGGCAGCTGAGAAGGCCATTCTTTGTGTAATATCTCCTGGTAATCAATTCTAATTTTATTTCTAGTTCTTACCTTTTTAATAGCTTGTATTTTCTCTCATTTTTATGTAAAGCACTTATAATTACCACATATGAAATTTGCCTTGCAATGAAGCTAAAAATATAAATAAATACATCATGATATATACTGTATAATTGTATTTTTTACGACCATCAACTCAAAATGTGATGTGGTGGTCCAGTGGGTTAAACCATGGAACTGATATGCAGAAGGTTGCTGGTTCGATCCCAGCGGTCACCACCAGTGTGTCCTTGAGCAAGGCACTTTACTCCATGTTGCTCCAGGGGATTGTCCCTGTAATAAGGGCACTGTAAGTCGCGTTGGATAAAAGCGTCTGATAAATGTAAAACAACTTTACTTGGACCCATTGTGTGAGCTGTCTCTTTAATATCGTGTTTTATATTCATGTTGCTGCTGACATTTTTGACATGCCCACCAAACGAGATAAACCGCATCTCAAACCTGTTGCACACCGTTGCAAGGAAACATGACGTTCAACCGGAAACCGTAGCAAAACGTTGAGCACCGGTTTGAGCTTTGAACTGCCCCTGGCGCGCGGTTGGCGGGTTTAACAGTGACGGATAGAGACGCGATGGATCGTTGGTCTGATTGGTTGAAGTAGTCATTTGAGCCGATGATCACTAGGCTAGATGATCACGCCTTTATGTGCAGTAAAATTACAGAGCAGACTCCCCAGACCAATGTTCAATCTTAAACACGAGTGCTTTAGTGCTTCAAAGGTTCATGAACTGTGGAGTTGCTTTTATTTTATTATCTCCAGGAAACTGCACCTGATTTTTAAAGTGTGTAATGCTAGAGAGCATGAAGAGAGATGCAGGGTTTCTGTGGGTCTAAAAGTCTTAATCTGACGTCCACAATTGAAGGTCTTAATGTCTTAAATTGAAGCAGAAACTCTTAAATTCAATATCATGTCTTTAAATTAGGTCCCTATGATTTCAGTGCAGAAAACGTGGACGGAATTATAGAATCATTCACAAAAATGGTATTTATTGTATAATGCAGAAACTGTAAAACAACGGATTTCATAGGACCCTACATTTAATGCTTCCTCAGGATTTGAGCTCCATGTCAAATCTTTAAATCAAGACCCCTTTACTTGACATCGACATGCAAAATGAAGACATTAACTCTTGTTTTCTGAGAAATTGAACATAATTAAGTGATTTTTATGCAAGAACAAATATCTGTCATTAGGTATGGAAATGACTTCCATTGGGATGAAGTTAAAACCACTGGCATGTGTTTTAATACTAAAATCACTTTCACAAGATTTCCAGAGGTTTCCGAGATCTCAAACTTTAAGCCTTTATTTGTAAAATAAGTTATGGGGGTCAGTTGTAAATTGTATTTTCAAACTTTGACGTCACTAATGCAACTCATTGGATATTGACATATTGCAGAGTTATGTTTCCTTAAATGTTAAATTTAAACTTGACGTACCTTCATAACCTGCAGAAACCCTGTAAATGTTACTATGGGTTGGGTTATCGTTAACTCTTTCAAATGGAAGATCGTCTCAATGTTGTTGTTTTTAAGGTGGAAGCTCCTGGGGGTGATGATACAGCGCTCAATGGGATTCGTCTTTACTGTACCGATCGGTCCGAAGGAGATTCATCCACAAATGGCGTCAGCTCGATTGAGTCCCACATAGGATAGTAATGGACTTTGATGAACAATTATTGTATTAAGTGTTTAAGCTAGAGAAGTAAATTGAGGATTTACTTGATTTGATTGTGAAACCTCTTTGTCTTCTTCAGCTGGGGTGAGTGGAAAGCTGTCAAAAATTGTCCTAAAGGATTATTGAGACAGTTCCAGCTGAGAGTCGAATCTGTACAACTAGGAGATGACACGGCCGCAAACAACATCAGGTGAGCATGTGGTGCTATAAGTCAACCTAGTTTTATTTAGCTATTTAAACACTCTGGTTTCCCTCATCATGCTGGTTGTTTTTTTTTAAGCCGATTGCAAGAGGCTGCAGGTGATCACATCACCATTATATTTTATCATTGTCATATTTAAATTTTCTCCAGGTTCGAATGCAGTGACGGTACTTTGCTGGAGGGTGACGGAACAACCTGGGGTGACTGGGGCGGGTGGAGCTCAAAGTGTGAGGGAAGAGGAATCTGTGGCATCAGCACGAAGATCGAAGAGCCACAGGGAAAAGGAGATGACACCGCTCTCAATGATGTTCACATGTTCTGCTGTATTTAAGGTGATGTGAATCTCACTCAAACACTCAGACTGACACACACTGCAGATCATCTAAATCTGTGTTTTCTCTTTCAGGTGTGTGAGGACGACAAGAACAGCAAGAAGATCAAATGAATTGTAGTAATTGATCATCATACTATGATAAACTAACATGAACCATGTCATTCAACAGTAAATCTAATGCACAGTCAGCCGGTCATTATCACAAAACAAAGCCTAACTGGACGATCAGGTCATTTACTGTTCATCCCGCCTATTATTGGAGTAAAGACTCCTGAACTTCTGCTGTCAGTCAAAACTGGTGCCAAATATAAGCATTAAAGTCTTTCTAAACAGTGCCTTGTTTAGTTTCATTGTTTTGCTCAACACTTGTACATCAGTAGTGCACGTGGCAGATGGTTCATCTAAAGCAAAGTAATTGTCTTATCCGTTCACACATTACCTGGGAATGACAGCACACTACATGAACACCACATTCAATTACATTTCTAGTGTGATTATTGACTCCTGTTACCTCAACTTTTTGCCTTTTTTATAAAGGTATAATTACACGCCAAAGTATAAAAATGAGTTAATATAATGGCTCACTGCAAATTCTGAATTATTTGATGCACTACAAATTCAAACCTCATACAATAAAAAACAAACCAACACTGGGTTAAACGACCCAATTTGGGTAACTATACACTAAAAAAAGATACGATTACAGCCTTTGCAACTGACACGTTCAATCAAATAAAAATGTAATAAAATGACATTTACAACAAACCTTTATTATTAAAACAGTAATGTTCAAAACAAAGTGAAGAATAAAAGTGTCTGTTTTGTCTGGTGTACAGGGATATTTACTGGCACAAGTCTAATATATAGACTTCTATAAATAATCAAGATTATATAGACACTGGTTATCGCGATTAATCATGGCCCATTAAGATGATACAAATATTTAAAGTACATTAACTTGTGTTCATGCTTGTGTGCAATTTTGGAAACGAGACATTCAAGTCTACCCAGATTAGAAGAGCTTCTGCAAAAGATGAAATTTCACTGCTACCTTCACCATAGGAGTTTATAATTAATATTATTATATACATTTCGGCAAATTTATAAAACGATCCGCTTTAAAGACTCTCAAGGTAAAACAGAAACATAAAAATACTTAAAGGCGATTGGCTCGTTTAGCTCAACGACACCTCTGGCAAATCATTGGCTGAAATCATATCAAACAGCTACAAACCACACGACATACCACAATATATAAATATTGTATAAATAAGTCAGAATATGAGCTTTACTTCGTTTAGCGCTGACTAATTATCTTCATTCAAGCCGAGGAGCGTGCATTAATGTTTTCAGTGGCAAAACAGGAAACTCGTGAATATTCATGAAATTAATTACTTTCAAACGAATGATTATTGTTTTGTTCGTTATTAGCCTAGTGTTAATGAAAATACAACAACAATAAAATAGAACAATAAAAAACGTTTATTAAAGAAACGAATAAGCTAAAACGGATGACATTAAAAAATAAACACAAAATAGGCTATATTTAAAAATTCCCCTTTAAAACGAATGCTGAGCTTGTGGTTCTCTATTATTTGATTGAAAACAACAACAACAATAAAACAAAGACAAACTCTTATATTAGCCTAGAGTCTAGACAAAGACATTTTTTTTAATTAACAAGTGATCTTGCCTTTTGCCTCCGCTATCATCCTGTCCATAATCTCTTGCGGCTATTAGATACAGTTACAGTCAAATTTAAATTCACCATCATCGGTTCCCCTCAGCCGATTTGCATAGTATTTGCAATGACCATCCCTTGTCTGAAACGGAGCGTATTGTAAAGAAAAGTTATGACTGCTGCGTATTTACACTTGTTTGAACATTGGTCTGTGTGCTCTCTCAGCTTCATCACAGATTTAACTCCGCACGGTTATATAAAACAGGCTGGGTCAGTGGTGTAGTCTACGTGATACGCAGTTATACGCGGTATACCCATTAGGAAAGGCCAAGGATTTCCGTATACCCACTTAAAAAAGCGTGAGGATACGTAACAACATCGTTTTGTGACAGAACTTTCATTCATAAATTCACCCCGTCTGTGTTGCGAACTTAGACTGTGGTTGCGATTGCGAATCTCTAACGCTTTTGGACCATTGGGGCTTCCGTGGCCTGTGACCTGGATCTGACGTCACCTACCAGGGAAAAGCACAGGTGCTTGGCGGTCTTTCTTGGTGCAAGTTTGTAAAAAGATATGAAACGAAAGCAGACTCAAACTACACTCTTTGAGTGTTTTCGGAAGCCTGCCCCTATATGGAATTAGATTTGTTTAAAAAAAAAATGAACGAAACTTTATGAAACGGAACTTTTTCAGAAACTATCACAAATATCCATTACAAAAGAAGAAAAACACATTGAAAATGAAAAAAATGAACTCAGTCGCACAAATCTAACAGGATATTCAAATATGCTTCATTCTTTGTTAATGTTTTTCAAAGATTCGTTTTCATTGCCACAGATTTCGCTTACGCTTCGCAGTTTTTCGTTTGCAGTTTTGACACAAACATCTCGTGGGGGCGGAGGAGGAAGATGCGGAGGAGGAAGATGATGAAGATGATGCCGCCGCCGCTCTGTGTCTCTCCTGAGAGCTCATCTTTACAAACTAATAAACTCAATTGTTTAGAAATTCTTTACAAACTTGTATAAACTTCATGCAAAGCAACGCGAAGGTTTTCCAATGTGTGCGCCACTGAGTGACGTCTATAGTTCCACCTGTCCGTCGAAAGCTCACTATCCAATCAGAGTAGATCACTGTTAAGCCCGTGTAACCCCTCCTGTTCGAACCGCCCCGCTCCAAGCGGGACTCGAACCCGGGTCCGCCGGCATGAGAGTCGGACGCTCTAACAAGGAGGCTAAAGGCTGCAACCCCTAGCGTCAGTCGCTAGAGCGTCTCTTGAGATCAGAGGAGTGAGGTTTACTTGCACAGCCACTACTAGCTGGCCTCCGTTACACTCACCCCCCTAAACCTCACTCCCATCCGGGTCACGGCACCAATGTAACCCCTCCTGTTCGAACCGCCCCGCTCCAAGCGGGACTCGAACCCGGGTCCGCCGGCATGAGAGTCGGACGCTCTAACAAGGAGGCTAAAGGCTGCAACCCCTAGCGTCAGTCGCTAGAGCGTCTCTTGAGATCAGAGGAGTGAGTTTTACTTGCACAGCCACTACTAGCTGGCCTCCGTTACACCCGCCCCCACGAGATGTTTGTGTCAAAACTGCAAACGAAAAACTGCGAAGCGTAAGCGAAATCTGTGGCAATGAAAACGAATCTTTGAAAAACATTAACAAAGAATGAAGCATATTTGAATATCCTGTTAGATTTGTGCGACTGAGTTCATTTTTTTCATTTTCAATGTGTTTTTCTTCTTTTGTAATGGATATTTGTGATAGTTTCTGAAAAAGTTTCGTTCAGTTTCATAAAGTTTCGTTCATTTTTTTTTAAACAAATCTAATTCCATACCCCTAAAGCTACAGCAGCAGAAGAGGGGAGATAGTGTGTGTGTGTGTGTGTGTGTGTGGTAAACAGAATACAATTTTTATATCTCCTTATTTCAGACGATGAGAGAAATGAGAGCTCCTGGCCAGCCGTGTGGACTGAAACTCAGGCTAGGGAATTTAAAAACAGGCATCCTTGGTTAGATTGGAGGGACAGTAAGTTAGGGAGAAATCAGCACACATGCAAATCTGATATATACAATTAACCCATGTGTGGCCACATTTTTCTGAATGGTTTCATGCATATAGTCATGTTAATAGTGTCCTATGTGAACATGTTCTGCATTTATTTTCCCCAAGTTTTTGTTTCTTTTTTCTTGAAAATCGTATTTGAATGTGCACTGATCTGCACTGATCTGTTGAAAGCAAATATGTTGTATGCTCCCCTTCAATGTCAAATTTGACTAAGAGGAGAACATTTGGCATCTAACTCAAAATAACTGCTTTCAACAGATCAGTCTTTACACAAACAAATGTTTTATGTATAAAAGTTGAAGAACATTCGATACAAACTCAAAAAAGCTGCATCTATCTTATAATCTGTTGAATATGAAAATACAACAAACAACAAATACATTTGTCTTAAAGTGGTGGAACATAGTGCAGAACAAAGTAACTAACAGGGCATTGTGTATCAAAAAGTTAAATGAAAATAAATTAATATAATGACATCTATATAACAAAAATAAATAAATAGTCCCATAGTATTCAACGGCTGACTGTAGTAGGTGATTTCATATAATGTAAATGTAAATGTAAACTCATTACTTGTCTGAATTTCCACATTATAATGGAATCATAAGCTACTTGTCATAAAAAGAATTAGGGTCCTTGACCGATTAGAATGAAACGCAACCATTCCAAACTGGATGAAGGGTCCTCAATATTTTGGCCCTTACAACAAGAAAAATATTATATTTTTCCCTATCGAATAATGTTCTACTGTACAGTAGAGATGTCAGTTAAAGGGTTAATGTTTTAGGTGGGATATTATGAAAGCAAAAAGCAGTAAACAAGACCAAAAATCTTGATTTATTAACCTGTTAACACAGTATACCCCATTTAATTTGCCCACCGGCAAATAGTTGCTGCTTGGACTTTTGACTAAATATATAAAAAACTAATGATCTCTTGTAAGAATTGTTTTGTTTGGATGATTCTAGAGACCTTCACGATTATGTATGTATATATATATATATATATATATATATATATATATATATATATATATATATATATATATATATATATATATATATATATATATATATATATATATATATATATGGTGGTGCCTATGGGGTACGTGTCGCTCTGGAATAGGTGCGTATGAAGCTGGGAGGGAAAAAAATCACAGTATACTCACTACAAAAAACTAGACTACACAACTGACACAGACCAATGTTCAAACAAGTGTAAATACGCAGCAGTCATAACTTTTATTTACAATACGCTCCGTTTCAGACAAGGGATGGTCATTGCAAATACTATGCAAATCGGCTGAGGGGAACCGATGATGGTGAATTTAAATTTGACTGTAACTGTATCTAATAGCCGCAAGAGAGGATGATAGCGGAGGCAAAAGGCAAGATCACTTGTTAATTTAAAAAAATGTATTTGTCTAGGCTAATATAAGAGTTTGTCTCTGTTTTATTGTTGTTGTTGTTTTCAATCAAATAATAGAGAACCACAAGCTCAGCATTCGTTTTAAAGGGGAATTTTTAAATATATAATTTTTAATTTCATTAACATCAGGCTAATAACGAACAAAACAATAATCATTCGTTTGAAAGTAATTAATTTCATGAATATTCACGAGTTTCCTGTTTTGCCACTGAAAACATTAATGCACGCTCCTCGGCTTGAATGAAGATAATTAGTCAGCGTTAAACGAAGTAAAGCTCATATTCTGACTTATTTATGCACAATATTTATATATATATTGTGTTATGTCGTGTGGTTTGTAGCTGTTTGATATGATTTCAGCCAATGATTTGCCAGAGGTGTCGTTGAGCTAAACGAGCCAATCGCCTTTAAGTATTTTTATGTTTCTGTTTTACCTTGATAGTCTTTAAAGCGGATCGTTTTATAAATTTGCCGAAATGTATATAATAATATTAATTATAAACTCCTATGGTGAAGGTAGCAGTGAAATTTCATCTTTTGCAGAAGCTCTTCTAATCTGGGATGTCTCGTTTCCAAAATTGCACACAAGCATGAACACAAGTTAATGTACTTTAAATATTTGTATCGTCTTAATGGGCCATGATTAATCGCGATAACCAGTGTCTATATAATCTTGATTATTTATAGAAGTCTATATATTAGACTTGTGCCAGTAAATATCCCTGTACACCAGACAAAACAGACAATTTTATTATTTTGATTCTAAAGTGTGTTAATGTGTGTGTTTAAATAAAAGTGTGTTAATGTGTGTGTTTAAATAAAAGTGTGTTAAAGTGTGTGTGTGTTTAAATAAAAGTGTTTTTGCTAATTATATGTCATATATTTGTCGTGACTTTTCCTCGTTCATAAATAAATCTTCAACAAGGAATTTTGCCAATTATGTCTTCTCCAGTTACACATTTGTAAATCAAAACCCCATGAGTAACTTTTATCTTTGTGGTTGATCAATAACAACAATTCGTTTAACAATGTTGTGGTAGAACTGAACTAAACTCTTGTGAAAGTGCTGCTAATTTAACAATCATGTTTCTAACGTGTGTGTGTGTGTGTGTGTGTGTGTGTGTGGTGGGGAAAGATGAAGGTTTACATGCATTAATTCATGCATGTCATAAACATAAACATTTCTCATTGTGTTTTAATACTAATGTCTGATGGAATTATGCAGGCTATGAGAAAGCAATATGACAAAATCATCACAACTGAAACTTTATTATGCCACCACTGACACATTCACACAAGTTATCAGAGTAATTAAAAGAGCATTAAAGCAAAACAGAAGTAGCTTATAATTAAAACAAACTAACTCATTTACTAACGACAGGCCACTGACAAATCATTGTCTGTAATCATGAAATGATATTGCTGTGAGCAAACTATTGAGCACATAAACAGTTAGGCTATCAATAAAAGAAGCTTAACTTCATTGGACGCTGAAACTAATATTTTTAGTGCACTTTAACACGAAACAGGAAACTCGTGAATATTCATGTAAGCTCCGCCCAGTGTCACAGAAAATCTCTGCCTATTTCAGAACACCTGTTAGAACTGACCACCCGTGATTTGTTAATATGCCATATATGGTAGGGGTTGATCTTTGAGTGCTGTGATTGGATGGCCTGGACTTCATTGATCAGCTCGATCTTGTGTATAAACATGAGGATTCTTCCTTAATAAACTCGAGAGTGTTGTGGGACTGCACTGTCTCTGTGTCTGCCTGATCATTCTCACAATCTGAAGATTCATCTCTCAATCAGGCCAGAGCTGTAGCAATGCATCACTTCTTTTCCATTGCGTTTTCACTGCTAGCCATTATTGGGCAGCATGTGAGCTCAGCCAGAGAACACCGATCAGTGCTGACTGTGCCGAATGGAGGGCCCTGGGGGACTTGGAGGGATGTTAGCATGTGTCCCCATGGAACGTACGCCTATGGGTTTAGCGTGAGGGTAAGTTGGGCATTGACTCTATTTTGCTAATATGGGGGTGTTTTAGTAGATTTGAGTTCGCCCTGCAGCTCAGGCTGGAAACCTGTACAATATATATCTATTTAAATCTTGATTCTGTTACAAATTTGCGGGGACCAATCACAAACCGGCTTATCCACCAGAGCTGCGTTGAACACCCTGTTCTGATGACGCAAGAGTTGCAACTAGGGCAGCTGAGAAGGCCATTCTTTGTGTAATATCTCCTGGTAATCAATTCTAATTTTATTTCTAGTTCTTACCTTTTTAATAGCTTGTATTTTCTCTCATTTTTATGTAAAGCACTTATAATTACCACATATGAAATTTGCCTTGCAATGAAGCTAAAAATATAAATAAATACATCATGATATATACTGTATAATTGTATTTTTTACGACCATCAACTCAAAATGTGATGTGGTGGTCCAGTGGGTTAAACCATGGAACTGATATGCAGAAGGTTGCTGGTTCGATCCCAGCGGTCACCACCAGTGTGTCCTTGAGCAAGGCACTTTACTCCATGTTGCTCCAGGGGATTGTCCCTGTAATAAGGGCACTGTAAGTCGCGTTGGATAAAAGCGTCTGATAAATGTAAAACAACTTTACTTGGACCCATTGTGTGAGCTGTCTCTTTAATATCGCGTTTTATATTCATGTTGCTGCTGACATTTTTGACATGCCCACCAAACGAGATAAACCGCATCTCAAACCTGTTGCACACCGTTGCAAGGAAACATGACGTTCAACCGGAAACCGTAGCAAAACGTTGAGCACCGGTTTGAGCTTTGAACTGCCCCTGGCGCGCGGTTGGCGGGTTTAACAGTGACGGATAGAGACGCGATGGATCGTTGGTCTGATTGGTTGAAGTAGTCATTTGAGCCGATGATCACTAGGCTAGATGATCACGCCTTTATGTGCAGTAAAATTACAGAGCAGACTCCCCAGACCAATGTTCAATCTTAAACACGAGTGCTTTAGTGCTTCAAAGGTTCACGAACTGTGGAGTTGCTTTTATTTTATTATCTCCAGGAAACTGCACCTGATTTTTAAAGTGTGTAATGCTAGAGAGCATGAAGAGAGATGCAGGGTTTCTGTGGGTCTAAAAGTCTTAATCTGACGTCCACAATTGAAGGTCTTAATGTCTTAAATTGAAGCAGAAACTCTTAAATTCAATATCATGTCTTTAAATTAGGTCCCTATGATTTCAGTGCAGAAAACGTGGACGGAATTATAGAATCATTCACAAAAATGGTATTTATTGTATAATGCAGAAACTGTAAAACAACGGATTTCATAGGACCCTACATTTAATGCTTCCTCAGGATTTGAGCTCCATGTCAAATCTTTAAATCAAGACCCCTTTACTTGACATCGACATGCAAAATGAAGACATTAACTCTTGTTTTCTGAGAAATTGAACATAATTAAGTGATTTTTATGCAAGAACAAATATCTGTCATTAGGTATGGAAATGACTTCCATTGGGATGAAGTTAAAACCACTGGCATGTGTTTTAATACTAAAATCACTTTCACAAGATTTCCAGAGGTTTCCGAGATCTCAAACTTTAAGCCTTTATTTGTAAAATAAGTTATGGGGGTCAGTTGTAAATTGTATTTTCAAACTTTGACGTCACTAATGCAACTCATTGGATATTGACATATTGCAGAGTTATGTTTCCTTAAATGTTAAATTTAAACTTGACGTACCTTCATAACCTGCAGAAACCCTGTAAATGTTACTATGGGTTGGGTTATCGTTAACTCTTTCAAATGGAAGATCGTCTCAATGTTGTTGTTTTTAAGGTGGAAGCTCCTGGGGGTGATGATACAGCGCTCAATGGGATTCGTCTTTACTGTACCGATCGGTCCGAAGGAGATTCATCCACAAATGGCGTCAGCTCGATTGAGTCCCACATAGGATAGTAATGGACTTTGATGAACAATTATTGTATTAAGTGTTTAAGCTAGAGAAGTAAATTGAGGATTTACTTGATTTGATTGTGAAACCTCTTTGTCTTCTTCAGCTGGGGTGAGTGGAAAGCTGTCAAAAATTGTCCTAAAGGATTATTGAGACAGTTCCAGCTGAGAGTCGAATCTGTACAACTAGGAGATGACACGGCCGCAAACAACATCAGGTGAGCATGTGGTGCTATAAGTCAACCTAGTTTTATTTAGCTATTTAAACACTCTGGTTTCCCTCATGCTGGTTGTTTTTTTTTAAGCCGATTGCAAGAGGCTGCAGGTGATCACATCACCATTATATTTTATCATTGTCATATTTAAATTTTCTCCAGGTTCGAATGCAGTGACGGTACTTTGCTGGAGGGTGACGGAACAACCTGGGGTGACTGGGGCGGGTGGAGCTCAAAGTGTGAGGGAAGAGGAATCTGTGGCATCAGCACGAAGATCGAAGAGCCACAGGGAAAAGGAGATGACACCGCTCTCAATGATGTTCACATGTTCTGCTGTATTTAAGGTGATGTGAATCTCACTCAAACACTCAGACTGACACACACTGCAGATCATCTAAATCTGTGTTTTCTCTTTCAGGTGTGTGAGGACGACAAGAACAGCAAGAAGATCAAATGAATTGTAGTAATTGATCATCATACTATGATAAACTAACATGAACCATGTCATTCAACAGTAAATCTAATGCACAGTCAGCCGGTCATTATCACAAAACAAAGCCTAACTGGACGATCAGGTCATTTACTGTTCATCCCGCCTATTATTGGAGTAAAGACTCCTGAACTTCTGCTGTCAGTCAAAACTGGTGCCAAATATAAGCATTAAAGTCTTTCTAAACAGTGCCTTGTTTAGTTTCATTGTTTTGCTCAACACTTGTACATCAGTAGTGCACGTGGCAGATGGTTCATCTAAAGCAAAGTAATTGTCTTATCCGTTCACACATTACCTGGGAATGACAGCACACTACATGAACACCACATTCAATTACATTTCTAGTGTGATTATTGACTCCTGTTACCTCAACTTTTTGCCTTTTTTATAAAGGTATAATTACACGCCAAAGTATAAAAATGAGTTAATATAATGGCTCACTGCAAATTCTGAATTATTTGATGCACTACAAATTCAAACCTCATACAATAAAAAACAAACCAACACTGGGTTAAACGACCCAATTTGGGTAACTATACACTAAAAAAAGATACGATTACAGCCTTTGCAACTGACACGTTCAATCAAATAAAAATGTAATAAAATGACATTTACAACAAACCTTTATTATTAAAACAGTAATGTTCAAAACAAAGTGAAGAATAAAAGTGTCTGTTTTGTCTGGTGTACAGGGATATTTACTGGCACAAGTCTAATATATAGACTTCTATAAATAATCAAGATTATATAGACACTGGTTATCGCGATTAATCATGGCCCATTAAGATGATACAAATATTTAAAGTACATTAACTTGTGTTCATGCTTGTGTGCAATTTTGGAAACGAGACATTCAAGTCTACCCAGATTAGAAGAGCTTCTGCAAAAGATGAAATTTCACTGCTACCTTCACCATAGGAGTTTATAATTAATATTATTATATACATTTCGGCAAATTTATAAAACGATCCGCTTTAAAGACTCTCAAGGTAAAACAGAAACATAAAAATACTTAAAGGCGATTGGCTCGTTTAGCTCAACGACACCTCTGGCAAATCATTGGCTGAAATCATATCAAACAGCTACAAACCACACGACATACCACAATATATAAATATTGTATAAATAAGTCAGAATATGAGCTTTACTTCGTTTAGCGCTGACTAATTATCTTCATTCAAGCCGAGGAGCGTGCATTAATGTTTTCAGTGGCAAAACAGGAAACTCGTGAATATTCATGAAATTAATTACTTTCAAACGAATGATTATTGTTTTGTTCGTTATTAGCCTAGTGTTAATGAAAATACAACAACAATAAAATAGAACAATAAAAAACGTTTATTAAAGAAACGAATAAGCTAAAACGGATGACATTAAAAAATAAACACAAAATAGGCTATATTTAAAAATTCCCCTTTAAAACGAATGCTGAGCTTGTGGTTCTCTATTATTTGATTGAAAACAACAACAACAATAAAACAAAGACAAACTCTTATATTAGCCTAGAGTCTAGACAAAGACATTTTTTTTAATTAACAAGTGATCTTGCCTTTTGCCTCCGCTATCATCCTGTCCATAATCTCTTGCGGCTATTAGATACAGTTACAGTCAAATTTAAATTCACCATCATCGGTTCCCCTCAGCCGATTTGCATAGTATTTGCAATGACCATCCCTTGTCTGAAACGGAGCGTATTGTAAAGAAAAGTTATGACTGCTGCGTATTTACACTTGTTTGAACATTGGTCTGTGTGCTCTCTCAGCTTCATCACAGATTTAACTCCGCACGGTTATATAAAACAGGCTGGGTCAGTGGTGTAGTCTACGTGATACGCAGTTATACGCGGTATACCCATTAGGAAAGGCCAAGGATTTCCGTATACCCACTTAAAAAAGCGTGAGGATACGTAACAACATCGTTTTGTGACAGAACTTTCATTCATAAATTCACCCCGTCTGTGTTGCGAACTTAGACTGTGGTTGCGATTGCGAATCTCTAACGCTTTTGGACCATTGGGGCTTCCGTGGCCTGTGACCTGGATCTGACGTCACCTACCAAGGAAAAGCACAGGTGCTTGGCGGTCTTTCTTGGTGCAAGTTTGTAAAAAGATATGAAACGAAAGCAGACTCAAACTACACTCTTTGAGTGTTTTCGGAAGCCTGCCCCTATATGGAATTAGATTTGTTTAAAAAAAAAATGAACGAAACTTTATGAAACGGAACTTTTTCAGAAACTATCACAAATATCCATTACAAAAGAAGAAAAACACATTGAAAATGAAAAAAATGAACTCAGTCGCACAAATCTAACAGGATATTCAAATATGCTTCATTCTTTGTTAATGTTTTTCAAAGATTCGTTTTCATTGCCACAGATTTCGCTTACGCTTCGCAGTTTTTCGTTTGCAGTTTTGACACAAACATCTCGTGGGGGCGGAGGAGGAAGATGCGGAGGAGGAAGATGATGAAGATGATGCCGCCGCCGCTCTGTGTCTCTCCTGAGAGCTCATCTTTACAAACTAATAAACTCAATTGTTTAGAAATTCTTTACAAACTTGTATAAACTTCATGCAAAGCAACGCGAAGGTTTTCCAATGTGTGCGCCACTGAGTGACGTCTATAGTTCCACCTGTCCGTCGAAAGCTCACTATCCAATCAGAGTAGATCACTGTTAAGCCCGTGTAACCCCTCCTGTTCGAACCGCCCCGCTCCAAGCGGGACTCGAACCCGGGTCCGCCGGCATGAGAGTCGGACGCTCTAACAAGGAGGCTAAAGGCTGCAACCCCTAGCGTCAGTCGCTAGAGCGTCTCTTGAGATCAGAGGAGTGAGGTTTACTTGCACAGCCACTACTAGCTGGCCTCCGTTACACTCACCCCCCTAAACCTCACTCCCATCCGGGTCACGGCACCAATGTAACCCCTCCTGTTCGAACCGCCCCGCTCCAAGCGGGACTCGAACCCGGGTCCGCCGGCATGAGAGTCGGACGCTCTAACAAGGAGGCTAAAGGCTGCAACCCCTAGCGTCAGTCGCTAGAGCGTCTCTTGAGATCAGAGGAGTGAGGTTTACTTGCACAGCCACTACTAGCTGGCCTCCGTTACACCCGCCCCCACGAGATGTTTGTGTCAAAACTGCAAACGAAAAACTGCGAAGCGTAAGCGAAATCTGTGGCAATGAAAACGAATCTTTGAAAAACATTAACAAAGAATGAAGCATATTTGAATATCCTGTTAGATTTGTGCGACTGAGTTCATTTTTTTCATTTTCAATGTGTTTTTCTTCTTTTGTAATGGATATTTGTGATAGTTTCTGAAAAAGTTTCGTTCAGTTTCATAAAGTTTCGTTCATTTTTTTTTAAACAAATCTAATTCCATACCCCTAAAGCTACAGCAGCAGAAGAGGGGAGATAGTGTGTGTGTGTGTGTGTGTGTGTGGTAAACAGAATACAATTTTTATATCTCCTTATTTCAGACGATGAGAGAAATGAGAGCTCCTGGCCAGCCGTGTGGACTGAAACTCAGGCTAGGGAATTTAAAAACAGGCATCCTTGGTTAGATTGGAGGGACAGTAAGTTAGGGAGAAATCAGCACACATGCAAATCTGATATATACAATTAACCCATGTGTGGCCACATTTTTCTGAATGGTTTCATGCATATAGTCATGTTAATAGTGTCCTATGTGAACATGTTCTGCATTTATTTTCCCCAAGTTTTTGTTTCTTTTTTCTTGAAAATCGTATTTGAATGTGCACTGATCTGCACTGATCTGTTGAAAGCAAATATGTTGTATGCTCCCCTTCAATGTCAAATTTGACTAAGAGGAGAACATTTGGCATCTAACTCAAAATAACTGCTTTCAACAGATCAGTCTTTACACAAACAAATGTTTTATGTATAAAAGTCGAAGAACATTCGATACAAACTCAAAAAAGCTGCATCTATCTTATAATCTGTTGAGTATGAAAATACAACAAACAACAAATACATTTGTCTTAAAGTGGTGGAACATAGTGCAGAACAAAGTAACTAACAGGGCATTGTGTATCAAAAAGTTAAATGAAAATAAATTAATATAATGACATCTATATAACAAAAATAAATAAATAGTCCCATAGTATTCAACGGCTGACTGTAGTAGGTGATTTCATATAATGTAAATGTAAATGTAAACTCATTACTTGTCTGAATTTCCACATTATAATGGAATCATAAGCTACTTGTCATAAAAAGAATTAGGGTCCTTGACCGATTAGAATGAAACGCAACCATTCCAAACTGGATGAAGGGTCCTCAATATTTTGGCCCTTACAACAAGAAAAATATTATATTTTTCCCTATCGAATAATGTTCTACTGTACAGTAGAGATGTCAGTTAAAGGGTTAATGTTTTAGGTGGGATATTATGAAAGCAAAAAGCAGTAAACAAGACCAAAAATCTTGATTTATTAACCTGTTAACACAGTATACCCCATTTAATTTGCCCACCGGCAAATAGTTGCTGCTTGGACTTTTGACTAAATATATAAAAAACTAATGATCTCTTGTAAGAATTGTTTTGTTTGGATGATTCTAGAGACCTTCACGATTATGTATGTATATATATATATATATATTTGGTGGTGCCTATGGGGTACGGGTCGCTCTGGAATAGGTGCGTATGAAGCTGGGAGGGAAAAAAATCACAGTATACTCACTACAAAAAACTAGACTACACAACTGACACAGACCAATGTTCAAACAAGTGTAAATACGCAGCAGTCATAACTTTTATTTACAATACGCTCCGTTTCAGACAAGGGATGGTCATTGCAAATACTATGCAAATCGGCTGAGGGGAACCGATGATGGTGAATTTAAATTTGACTGTAACTGTATCTAATAGCCGCAAGAGAGGATGATAGCGGAGGCAAAAGGCAAGATCACTTGTTAATTTAAAAAAATGTATTTGTCTAGGCTAATATAAGAGTTTGTCTCTGTTTTATTGTTGTTGTTGTTTTCAATCAAATAATAGAGAACCACAAGCTCAGCATTCGTTTTAAAGGGGAATTTTTAAATATATAATTTTTAATTTCATTAACATCAGGCTAATAACGAACAAAACAATAATCATTCGTTTGAAAGTAATTAATTTCATGAATATTCACGAGTTTCCTGTTTTGCCACTGAAAACATTAATGCACGCTCCTCGGCTTGAATGAAGATAATTAGTCAGCGTTAAACGAAGTAAAGCTCATATTCTGACTTATTTATGCACAATATTTATATATATATTGTGTTATGTCGTGTGGTTTGTAGCTGTTTGATATGATTTCAGCCAATGATTTGCCAGAGGTGTCGTTGAGCTAAACGAGCCAATCGCCTTTAAGTATTTTTATGTTTCTGTTTTACCTTGAGAGTCTTTAAAGCGGATCGTTTTATAAATTTGCCGAAATGTATATAATAATATTAATTATAAACTCCTATGGTGAAGGTAGCAGTGAAATTCCATCTTTTGCAGAAGCTCTTCTAATCTGGGTAGACTTGAATGTCTCGTTTCCAAAATTGCACACAAGCATGAACACAAATTAATGTACTTTAAATATTTGTATCGTCTTAATGGGACACGATTAATCGCGATAACCAGTGTCTATATAATCTTGATTATTTATAGAAGTCTATATATTAGACTTGTGCCAGTAAATATCCCTGTACACCAGACAAAACAGACACTTTTATTCTTTTTATTCTAAAGTGTGTTAATGTGTGTGTTTAAATAAAAGTGTGTTAACGTGTGTGTGTGTGTTTAAATAAAAGTGTGTTAATGTGTGTGTTTAAATAAAAGTGTTAATGTGTGTGTTTAAATAAAAGTGTGTTAATGTGTGTGTTTAAATAAAAGTGTGTTAATGTGTGTGTTTAAATAAAAGTGTGTTAAAGTGTGTGTGTGTTTAAATAAAAGTGTGTTAAAGTGTGTGTTTAAATAAAAGTGTTTTTGCTAATTATATGTCATATATTTGTCGTGACTTTTCCTCGTTCATAAATAAATCTTCAACGCAGAATTTTGCCAATTATGTCTTCTCCAGTTACACAATTGTAAATCAAAACCCCATGAGTAACTTTTATCTTTGTGGTTGATCAATAACAACAATTCTTTTAACAATGTTGTGGTAGAACTGAACTAAACTCTTGTGAAAGTGCTGCTAATTTCACAATCATGTTTCTAACCATATATAGAGAGAGAGAGAGAGAGAGAGAGAGAGAGAGAGAGAGAGAGAGAGAGAGAGAGAGAGAGAGAGAGAGAGTGTGTGTGTGTGTGTGTGTGTGTGTGTGTGTGTGTGTGTGTGTGTTTTGTGGGGAAAGATAAAGGTTTGCATGCATTAATTCATGCATGTCATAAACATAAACATTTCTCATTGTGTTTTAATACTAATGTCTGATGGAATTATGCAGGCTATGAGAAAGCAATATGACAAAATCATCACAACTGAAACTTTATTATGCCACCACTGACACATTCACACAAGTTATCAGAGTAATTAAAAGAGCATTAAAGCAAAACAGAAGTAGCCTATAATTAAAACAAACTAACTCATTTACTAACGACAGGCCACTGACAAATCATTGTCTGTAATCATGAAATGATATTGCTGTGAGCAAACTATTGAGCACATAAACAGTTAGGCTATCAATAAAAGAAGCTTAACTTCATTGGACGCTGAAACTAATATTTTTAGTGGCGCTTTAACACGAAACAGGAAACTCGTGAATATTCATGTAAGCTCCGCCCAGTGTCACAGAAAATCTCCGCCTATTTCAGAACACCTGTTAGAACTGACCACCCGTGATTTGTTAATATGCCATATATGGTAGGGGTTGATCTTTGAGTGCTGTGATTGGATGGCCTGGACTTCATTGATCAGCTCGATCTTGTGTATAAACATGAGGATTCTTCCTTAATAAACTCGAGAGTGTTGTGGTACTGCACTGTCTCTGTGTCTGCCTGATCATTCTCACAATCTGAAGATTCATCTCTCAATCAGGCCAGAGCTGTAGCAATGCATCACTTCTTTTCCATTGCGTTTTCACTGCTAGCCATTATTGGGCAGCATGTGAGCTCAGCCAGAGAACACCGATCAGTGCTGACTGTGCCGAATGGAGGGCCCTGGGGGACTTGGAGGGATGTTAGCATGTGTCCCCATGGAACGTACGCCTATGGGTTTAGCGTGAGGGTAAGTTGGGCATTGACTCTATTTTGCTAATATGGGGGTGTTTTAGTAGATTTGAGTTCGCCCTGCAGCTCAGGCTGGAAACCTGTACAATATATATCTATTTAAATCTTGATTCTGTTACAAATTTGCGGGGACCAATCACAAACCGGCTTATCCACCAGAGCTGCGTTGAACACCCTGTTCTGATGACGCAAGAGTTGCAACTAGGGCAGCTGAGAAGGCCATTCTTTGTGTAATATCTCCTGGTAATCAATTCTAATTTTATTTCTAGTTCTTACCTTTTTAATAGCTTGTATTTTCTCTCATTTTTATGTAAAGCACTTATAATTACCACATATGAAATTTGCCTTGCAATGAAGCTAAAAATATAAATAAATACATCATGATATATACTGTATAATTGTATTTTTTACGACCATCAACTCAAAATGTGATGTGGTGGTCCAGTGGGTTAAACCATGGAACTGATATGCAGAAGGTTGCTGGTTCGATCCCAGCGGTCACCACCAGTGTGTCCTTGAGCAAGGCACTTTACTCCATGTTGCTCCAGGGGATTGTCCCTGTAATAAGGGCACTGTAAGTCGCGTTGGATAAAAGCGTCTGATAAATGTAAAACAACTTTACTTGGACCCATTGTGTGAGCTGTCTCTTTAATATCGCGTTTTATATTCATGTTGCTGCTGACATTTTTGACATGCCCACCAAACGAGATAAACCGCATCTCAAACCTGTTGCACACCGTTGCAAGGAAACATGACGTTCAACCGGAAACCGTAGCAAAACGTTGAGCACCGGTTTGAGCTTTGAACTGCCCCTGGCGCGCGGTTGGCGGGTTTAACAGTGACGGATAGAGACGCGATGGATCGTTGGTCTGATTGGTTGAAGTAGTCATTTGATCATTTGAGCCGATGATCACTAGGCTAGATGATCACGCCTTTATGTGCAGTAAAATTACAGAGCAGACTCCCCAGACCAATGTTCAATCTTAAACACGAGTGCTTTAGTGCTTCAAAGGTTCATGAACTGTGGAGTTGCTTTTATTTTATTATCTCCAGGAAACTGCACCTGATTTTTAAAGTGTGTAATGCTAGAGAGCATGAAGAGAGATGCAGGCCTGTGGGTCTAAAAGTCTTAATCTGACGTCCACAATTGAAGGTCTTAATGTCTTAAATTGAAGCAGAAACTCTTAAATTCAATATCATGTCTTTAAATTAGGTCCCTATGATTTCAGTGCAGAAAACGTGGACGGAATTATAGAATCATTCACAAAAATGGTATTTATTGTATAATGCAGAAACTGTAAAACAACGGATTTCATAGGACCCTACATTTAATGCTTCCTCAGGATTTGAGCTCCATGTCAAATCTTTAAATCAAGACCCCTTTACTTGACATCGACATGCAAAATGAAGACATTAACTCTTGTTTTCTGAGAAATTGAACATAATTAAGTGATTTTTATGCAAGAACAAATATCTGTCATTAGGTATGGAAATGACTTCCATTGGGATGAAGTTAAAACCACTGGCATGTGTTTTAATACTAAAATCACTTTCACAAGATTTCCAGAGGTTTCCGAGATCTCAAACTTTAAGCCTTTATTTGTAAAATAAGTTATGGGGGTCAGTTGTAAATTGTATTTTCAAACTTTGACGTCACTAATGCAACTCATTGGATATTGACATATTGCAGAGTTATGTTTCCTTAAATGTTAAATTTAAACTTGACGTACCTTCATAACCTGCAGAAACCCTGTAAATGTTACTATGGGTTGGGTTATCGTTAACTCTTTCAAATGGAAGATCGTCTCAATGTTGTTGTTTTTAAGGTGGAAGCTCCTGGGGGTGATGATACAGCGCTCAATGGGATTCGTCTTTACTGTACCGATCGGTCCGAAGGAGATTCATCCACAAATGGCGTCAGCTCGATTGAGTCCCACATAGGATAGTAATGGACTTTGATGAACAATTATTGTATTAAGTGTTTAAGCTAGAGAAGTAAATTGAGGATTTACTTGATTTGATTGTGAAACCTCTTTGTCTTCTTCAGCTGGGGTGAGTGGAAAGCTGTCAAAAATTGTCCTAAAGGATTATTGAGACAGTTCCAGCTGAGAGTCGAATCTGTACAACTAGGAGATGACACGGCCGCAAACAACATCAGGTGAGCATGTGGTGCTATAAGTCAACCTAGTTTTATTTAGCTATTTAAACACTCTGGTTTCCCTCATGCTGGTTGTTTTTTTTTAAGCCGATTGCAAGAGGCTGCAGGTGATCACATCACCATTATATTTTATCATTGTCATATTTAAATTTTCTCCAGGTTCGAATGCAGTGACGGTACTTTGCTGGAGGGTGACGGAACAACCTGGGGTGACTGGGGCGGGTGGAGCTCAAAGTGTGAGGGAAGAGGAATCTGTGGCATCAGCACGAAGATCGAAGAGCCACAGGGAAAAGGAGATGACACCGCTCTCAATGATGTTCACATGTTCTGCTGTATTTAAGGTGATGTGAATCTCACTCAAACACTCAGACTGACACACACTGCAGATCATCTAAATCTGTGTTTTCTCTTTCAGGTGTGTGAGGACGACAAGAACAGCAAGAAGATCAAATGAATTGTAGTAATTGATCATCATACTATGATAAACTAACATGAACCATGTCATTCAACAGTAAATCTAATGCACAGTCAGCCGGTCATTATCACAAAACAAAGCCTAACTGGACGATCAGGTCATTTACTGTTCATCCCGCCTATTATTGGAGTAAAGACTCCTGAACTTCTGCTGTCAGTCAAAACTGGTGCCAAATATAAGCATTAAAGTCTTTCTAAACAGTGCCTTGTTTAGTTTCATTGTTTTGCTCAACACTTGTACATCAGTAGTGCACGTGGCAGACGGTTCATCTAAAGCAAAGTAATTGTCTTATCCGTTCACACATTACCTGGGAATGACAGCACACTACATGAACACCACATTCAATTACATTTCTAGTGTGATTATTGACTCCTGTTACCTCAACTTTTTGCCTTTTTTATAAAGGTATAATTACACGCCAAAGTATAAAAATGAGTTAATATAATGGCTCACTGCAAATTCTGAATTATTTGATGCACTACAAATTCAAACCTCATACAATAAAAAACAAACCAACACTGGGTTAAACGACCCAATTTGGGTAACTATACACTAAAAAAAGATACGATTACAGCCTTTGCAACTGACACGTTCAATCAAATAAAAATGTAATAAAATGACATTTACAACAAACCTTTATTATTAAAACAGTAATGTTCAAAACAAAGTGAAGAATAAAAGTGTCTGTTTTGTCTGGTGTACAGGGATATTTACTGGCACAAGTCTAATATATAGACTTCTATAAATAATCAAGATTATATAGACACTGGTTATCGCGATTAATCATGGCCCATTAAGATGATACAAATATTTAAAGTACATTAACTTGTGTTCATGCTTGTGTGCAATTTTGGAAACGAGACATTCAAGTCTACCCAGATTAGAAGAGCTTCTGCAAAAGATGAAATTTCACTGCTACCTTCACCATAGGAGTTTATAATTAATATTATTATATACATTTCGGCAAATTTATAAAACGATCCGCTTTAAAGACTCTCAAGGTAAAACAGAAACATAAAAATACTTAAAGGCGATTGGCTCGTTTAGCTCAACGACACCTCTGGCAAATCATTGGCTGAAATCATATCAAACAGCTACAAACCACACGACATACCACAATATATAAATATTGTATAAATAAGTCAGAATATGAGCTTTACTTCGTTTAGCGCTGACTAATTATCTTCATTCAAGCCGAGGAGCGTGCATTAATGTTTTCAGTGGCAAAACAGGAAACTCGTGAATATTCATGAAATTAATTACTTTCAAACGAATGATTATTGTTTTGTTCGTTATTAGCCTAGTGTTAATGAAAATACAACAACAATAAAATAGAACAATAAAAAACGTTTATTAAAGAAACGAATAAGCTAAAACGGATGACATTAAAAAATAAACACAAAATAGGCTATATTTAAAAATTCCCCTTTAAAACGAATGCTGAGCTTGTGGTTCTCTATTATTTGATTGAAAACAACAACAACAATAAAACAAAGACAAACTCTTATATTAGCCTAGAGTCTAGACAAAGACATTTTTTTTAATTAACAAGTGATCTTGCCTTTTGCCTCCGCTATCATCCTGTCCATAATCTCTTGCGGCTATTAGATACAGTTACAGTCAAATTTAAATTCACCATCATCGGTTCCCCTCAGCCGATTTGCATAGTATTTGCAATGACCATCCCTTGTCTGAAACGGAGCGTATTGTAAAGAAAAGTTATGACTGCTGCGTATTTACACTTGTTTGAACATTGGTCTGTGTGCTCTCTCAGCTTCATCACAGATTTAACTCCGCACGGTTATATAAAACAGGCTGGGTCAGTGGTGTAGTCTACGTGATACGCAGTTATACGCGGTATACCCATTAGGAAAGGCCAAGGATTTCCGTATACCCACTTAAAAAAGCGTGAGGATACGTAACAACATCGTTTTGTGACAGAACTTTCATTCATAAATTCACCCCGTCTGTGTTGCGAACTTAGACTGTGGTTGCGATTGCGAATCTCTAACGCTTTTGGACCATTGGGGCTTCCGTGGCCTGTGACCTGGATCTGACGTCACCTACCAAGGAAAAGCACAGGTGCTTGGCGGTCTTTCTTGGTGCAAGTTTGTAAAAAGATATGAAACGAAAGCAGACTCAAACTACACTCTTTGAGTGTTTTCGGAAGCCTGCCCCTATATGGAATTAGATTTGTTTAAAAAAAAAATGAACGAAACTTTATGAAACGGAACTTTTTCAGAAACTATCACAAATATCCATTACAAAAGAAGAAAAACACATTGAAAATGAAAAAAATGAACTCAGTCGCACAAATCTAACAGGATATTCAAATATGCTTCATTCTTTGTTAATGTTTTTCAAAGATTCGTTTTCATTGCCACAGATTTCGCTTACGCTTCGCAGTTTTTCGTTTGCAGTTTTGACACAAACATCTCGTGGGGGCGGAGGAGGAAGATGCGGAGGAGGAAGATGATGAAGATGATGCCGCCGCCGCTCTGTGTCTCTCCTGAGAGCTCATCTTTACAAACTAATAAACTCAATTGTTTAGAAATTCTTTACAAACTTGTATAAACTTCATGCAAAGCAACGCGAAGGTTTTCCAATGTGTGCGCCACTGAGTGACGTCTATAGTTCCACCTGTCCGTCGAAAGCTCACTATCCAATCAGAGTAGATCACTGTTAAGCCCGTGTAACCCCTCCTGTTCGAACCGCCCCGCTCCAAGCGGGACTCGAACCCGGGTCCGCCGGCATGAGAGTCGGACGCTCTAACAAGGAGGCTAAAGGCTGCAACCCCTAGCGTCAGTCGCTAGAGCGTCTCTTGAGATCAGAGGAGTGAGGTTTACTTGCACAGCCACTACTAGCTGGCCTCCGTTACACTCACCCCCCTAAACCTCACTCCCATCCGGGTCACGGCACCAATGTAACCCCTCCTGTTCGAACCGCCCCGCTCCAAGCGGGACTCGAACCCGGGTCCGCCGGCATGAGAGTCGGACGCTCTAACAAGGAGGCTAAAGGCTGCAACCCCTAGCGTCAGTCGCTAGAGCGTCTCTTGAGATCAGAGGAGTGAGGTTTACTTGCACAGCCACTACTAGCTGGCCTCCGTTACACCCGCCCCCACGAGATGTTTGTGTCAAAACTGCAAACGAAAAACTGCGAAGCGTAAGCGAAATCTGTGGCAATGAAAACGAATCTTTGAAAAACATTAACAAAGAATGAAGCATATTTGAATATCCTGTTAGATTTGTGCGACTGAGTTCATTTTTTTCATTTTCAATGTGTTTTTCTTCTTTTGTAATGGATATTTGTGATAGTTTCTGAAAAAGTTTCGTTCAGTTTCATAAAGTTTCGTTCATTTTTTTTTAAACAAATCTAATTCCATACCCCTAAAGCTACAGCAGCAGAAGAGGGGAGATAGTGTGTGTGTGTGTGTGTGTGGTAAACAGAATACAATTTTTATATCTCCTTATTTCAGACGATGAGAGAAATGAGAGCTCCTGGCCAGCCGTGTGGACTGAAACTCAGGCTAGGGAATTTAAAAACAGGCATCCTTGGTTAGATTGGAGGGACAGTAAGTTAGGGAGAAATCAGCACACATGCAAATCTGATATATACAATTAACCCATGTGTGGCCACATTTTTCTGAATGGTTTCATGCATATAGTCATGTTAATAGTGTCCTATGTGAACATGTTCTGCATTTATTTTCCCCAAGTTTTTGTTTCTTTTTTCTTGAAAATCGTATTTGAATGTGCACTGATCTGCACTGATCTGTTGAAAGCAAATATGTTGTATGCTCCCCTTCAATGTCAAATTTGACTAAGAGGAGAACATTTGGCATCTAACTCAAAATAACTGCTTTCAACAGATCAGTCTTTACACAAACAAATGTTTTATGTATAAAAGTCGAAGAACATTCGATACAAACTCAAAAAAGCTGCATCTATCTTATAATCTGTTGAATATGAAAATACAACAAACAACAAATACATTTGTCTTAAAGTGGTGGAACATAGTGCAGAACAAAGTAACTAACAGGGCATTGTGTATCAAAAAGTTAAATGAAAATAAATTAATATAATGACATCTATATAACAAAAATAAATAAATAGTCCCATAGTATTCAACGGCTGACTGTAGTAGGTGATTTCATATAATGTAAATGTAAATGTAAACTCATTACTTGTCTGAATTTCCACATTATAATGGAATCATAAGCTACTTGTCATAAAAAGAATTAGGGTCCTTGACCGATTAGAATGAAACGCAACCATTCCAAACTGGATGAAGGGTCCTCAATATTTTGGCCCTTACAACAAGAAAAATATTATATTTTTCCCTATCGAATAATGTTCTACTGTACAGTAGAGATGTCAGTTAAAGGGTTAATGTTTTAGGTGGGATATTATGAAAGCAAAAAGCAGTAAACAAGACCAAAAATCTTGATTTATTAACCTGTTAACACAGTATACCCCATTTAATTTGCCCACCGGCAAATAGTTGCTGCTTGGACTTTTGACTAAATATATAAAAAACTAATGATCTCTTGTAAGAATTGTTTTGTTTGGATGATTCTAGAGACCTTCACGATTATGTATGTATATATATATATATATATTTGGTGGTGCCTATGGGGTACGTGTCGCTCTGGAATAGGTGCGTATGAAGCTGGGAGGGAAAAAAATCACAGTATACTCACTACAAAAAACTAGACTACACAACTGACACAGACCAATGTTCAAACAAGTGTAAATACGCAGCAGTCATAACTTTTATTTACAATACGCTCCGTTTCAGACAAGGGATGGTCATTGCAAATACTATGCAAATCGGCTGAGGGGAACCGATGATGGTGAATTTAAATTTGACTGTAACTGTATCTAATAGCCGCAAGAGAGGATGATAGCGGAGGCAAAAGGCAAGATCACTTGTTAATTTAAAAAAATGTATTTGTCTAGGCTAATATAAGAGTTTGTCTCTGTTTTATTGTTGTTGTTGTTTTCAATCAAATAATAGAGAACCACAAGCTCAGCATTCGTTTTAAAGGGGAATTTTTAAATATATAATTTTTAATTTCATTAACATCAGGCTAATAACGAACAAAACAATAATCATTCGTTTGAAAGTAATTAATTTCATGAATATTCACGAGTTTCCTGTTTTGCCACTGAAAACATTAATGCACGCTCCTCGGCTTGAATGAAGATAATTAGTCAGCGTTAAACGAAGTAAAGCTCATATTCTGACTTTTTTATGCACAATATTTATATATATATTGTGTTATGTCGTGTGGTTTGTAGCTGTTTGATATGATTTCAGCCAATGATTTGCCAGAGGTGTCGTTGAGCTAAACGAGCCAATCGCCTTTAAGTATTTTTATGTTTCTGTTTTACCTTGAGAGTCTTTAAAGCGGATCGTTTTATAAATTTGCCGAAATGTATATAATAATATTAATTATAAACTCCTATGGTGAAGGTAGCAGTGAAATTTCATCTTTTGCAGAAGCTCTTCTAATCTGGGTAGACTTGAATGTCTCGTTTCCAAAATTGCACACAAGCATGAACACAAATTAATGTACTTTAAATATTTGTATCGTCTTAATGGGACACGATTAATCGCGATAACCAGTGTCTATATAATCTTGATTATTTATAGAAGTCTATATATTAGACTTGTGCCAGTAAAGATCCCTGTACACCAGACAAAACAGACACTTTTATTCTTTTTATTCTAAAGTGTGTTAATGTGTGTGTTTAAATAAAAGTGTGTTAACGTGTGTGTGTGTGTTTAAATAAAAGTGTGTTAATGTGTGTGTTTAAATAAAAGTGTTAATGTGTGTGTTTAAATAAAAGTGTGTTAATGTGTGTGTTTAAATAAAAGTGTGTTAATGTGTGTGTTTAAATAAAAGTGTGTTAAAGTGTGTGTGTGTTTAAATAAAAGTGTGTTAAAGTGTGTGTTTAAATAAAAGTGTTTTTGCTAATTATATGTCATATATTTGTCGTGACTTTTCCTCGTTCATAAATAAATCTTCAACGCAGAATTTTGCCAATTATGTCTTCTCCAGTTACACAATTCTAAATCAAAACCCCATGAGTAACTTTTATCTTTGTGGTTGATCAATAACAACAATTCTTTTAACAATGTTGTGGTAGAACTGAACTAAACTCTTGTGAAAGTGCTGCTAATTTCACAATCATGTTTCTAACCATATATATATATATATATATAGAGAGAGAGAGAGAGAGAGAGAGAGAGAGAGAGAGAGAGAGAGAGAGTGTGTGTGTGTGTGTGTGTGTGTGTGTGTGTTTTGTGGGGAAAGATAAAGGTTTGCATGCATTAATTCATGCATGTCATAAACATAAACATTTCTCATTGTGTTTTAATACTAATGTCTGATGGAATTATGCAGGCTATGAGAAAACAATATGACAAAATCATCACAACTGAAACTTTATTATGCCACCACTGACACATTCACACAAGTTATCAGAGTAATTAAAAGAGCATTAAAGCAAAACAGAAGTAGCCTATAATTAAAACAAACTAACTCATTTACTAACGACAGGCCACTGACAAATCATTGTCTGTAATCATGAAATGATATTGCTGTGAGCAAACTATTGAGCACATAAACAGTTAGGCTATCAATAAAAGAAGCTTAACTTCATTGGACGCTGAAACTAATATTTTTAGTGGCGCTTTAACACGAAACAGGAAACTCGTGAATATTCATGTAAGCTCCGCCCAGTGTCACAGAAAATCTCCGCCTATTTCAGAACACCTGTTAGAACTGACCACCCGTGATTTGTTAATATGCCATATATGGTAGGGGTTGATCTTTGAGTGCTGTGATTGGATGGCCTGGACTTCATTGATCAGCTCGATCTTGTGTATAAACATGAGGATTCTTCCTTAATAAACTCGAGAGTGTTGTGGTACTGCACTGTCTCTGTGTCTGCCTGATCATTCTCACAATCTGAAGATTCATCTCTCAATCAGGCCAGAGCTGTAGCAATGCATCACTTCTTTTCCATTGCGTTTTCACTGCTAGCCATTATTGGGCAGCATGTGAGCTCAGCCAGAGAACACCGATCAGTGCTGACTGTGCCGAATGGAGGGCCCTGGGGGACTTGGAGGGATGTTAGCATGTGTCCCCATGGAACGTACGCCTATGGGTTTAGCGTGAGGGTAAGTTGGGCATTGACTCTAATATGGGGGTGTTTTAGTAGATTTGAGTTCGCCCTGCAGCTCAGGCTGGAAACCTGTACAATATATATCTATTTAAATCTTGATTCTGTTACAAATTTGCGGGGACCAATCACAAACCGGCTTATCCACCAGAGCTGCGTTGAACACCCTGTTCTGATGACGCAAGAGTTGCAACTAGGGCAGCTGAGAAGGCCATTCTTTGTGTAATATCTCCTGGTAATCAATTCTAATTTTATTTCTAGTTCTTACCTTTTTAATAGCTTGTATTTTCTCTCATTTTTATGTAAAGCACTTATAATTACCACATATGAAATTTGCCTTGCAATGAAGCTAAAAATATAAATAAATACATCATGATATATACTGTATAATTGTATTTTTTACGACCATCAACTCAAAATGTGATGTGGTGGTCCAGTGGGTTAAACCATGGAACTGATATGCAGAAGGTTGCTGGTTCGATCCCAGCGGTCACCACCAGTGTGTCCTTGAGCAAGGCACTTTACTCCATGTTGCTCCAGGGGATTGTCCCTGTAATAAGGGCACTGTAAGTCGCGTTGGATAAAAGCGTCTGATAAATGTAAAACAACTTTACTTGGACCCATTGTGTGAGCTGTCTCTTTAATATCGCGTTTTATATTCATGTTGCTGCTGACATTTTTGACATGCCCACCAAACGAGATAAACCGCATCTCAAACCTGTTGCACACCGTTGCAAGGAAACATGACGTTCAACCGGAAACCGTAGCAAAACGTTGAGCACCGGTTTGAGCTTTGAACTGCCCCTGGCGCGCGGTTGGCGGGTTTAACAGTGACGGATAGAGACGCGATGGATCGTTGGTCTGATTGGTTGAAGTAGTCATTTGAGCCGATGATCACTAGGCTAGATGATCACGCCTTTATGTGCAGTAAAATTACAGAGCAGACTCCCCAGACCAATGTTCAATCTTAAACACGAGTGCTTTAGTGCTTCAAAGGTTCATGAACTGTGGAGTTGCTTTTATTTTATTATCTCCAGGAAACTGCACCTGATTTTTAAAGTGTGTAATGCTAGAGAGCATGAAGAGAGATGCAGGGTTTCTGTGGGTCTAAAAGTCTTAATCTGACGTCCACAATTGAAGGTCTTAATGTCTTAAATTGAAGCAGAAACTCTTAAATTCAATATCATGTCTTTAAATTAGGTCCCTATGATTTAAGTGCAGAAAACGTGGACGGAATTATAGAATCATTCACAAAAATGGTATTTATTGTATAATGCAGAAACTGTAAAACAACGGATTTCATAGGACCCTACATTTAATGCTTCCTCAGGATTTGAGCTCCATGTCAAATCTTTAAATCAAGACCCCTTTACTTGACATCGACATGCAAAATGAAGACATTAACTCTTGTTTTCTGAGAAATTGAACATAATTAAGTGATTTTTATGCAAGAACAAATATCTGTCATTAGGTATGGAAATGACTTCCATTGGGATGAAGTTAAAACCACTGGCATGTGTTTTAATACTAAAATCACTTTCACAAGATTTCCAGAGGTTTCCGAGATCTCAAACTTTAAGCCTTTATTTGTAAAATAAGTTATGGGGGTCAGTTGTAAATTGTATTTTCAAACTTTGACGTCACTAATGCAACTCATTGGATATTGACATATTGCAGAGTTATGTTTCCTTAAATGTTAAATTTAAACTTGACGTACCTTCATAACCTGCAGAAACCCTGTAAATGTTACTATGGGTTGGGTTATCGTTAACTCTTTCAAATGGAAGATCGTCTCAATGTTGTTGTTTTTAAGGTGGAAGCTCCTGGGGGTGATGATACAGCGCTCAATGGGATTCGTCTTTACTGTACCGATCGGTCCGAAGGAGATTCATCCACAAATGGCGTCAGCTCGATTGAGTCCCACATAGGATAGTAATGGACTTTGATGAACAATTATTGTATTAAGTGTTTAAGCTAGAGAAGTAAATTGAGGATTTACTTGATTTGATTGTGAAACCTCTTTGTCTTCTTCAGCTGGGGTGAGTGGAAAGCTGTCAAAAATTGTCCTAAAGGATTATTGAGACAGTTCCAGCTGAGAGTCGAATCTGTACAACTAGGAGATGACACGGCCGCAAACAACATCAGGTGAGCATGTGGTGCTATAAGTCAACCTAGTTTTATTTAGCTATTTAAACACTCTGGTTTCCCTCATGCTGGTTGTTTTTTTTAAGCCGATTGCAAGAGGCTGCAGGTGATCACATCACCATTATATTTTATCATTGTCATATTTAAATTTTCTCCAGGTTCGAATGCAGTGACGGTACTTTGCTGGAGGGTGACGGAACAACCTGGGGTGACTGGGGCGGGTGGAGCTCAAAGTGTGAGGGAAGAGGAATCTGTGGCATCAGCACGAAGATCGAAGAGCCACAGGGAAAAGGAGATGACACCGCTCTCAATGATGTTCACATGTTCTGCTGTATTTAAGGTGATGTGAATCTCACTCAAACACTCAGACTGACACACACTGCAGATCATCTAAATCTGCGTTTTCTCTTTCAGGTGTGTGAGGACGACAAGAACAGCAAGAAGATCAAATGAATTGTAGTAACTGATCGTCATACTATGATAAACTAACATGAACCATGTCATTCAACAGTAAATCTAATGCACAGTCAGCCGGTCATTATCACAAAACAAAGCCTAACTGGACGATCAGGTCATTTACTGTTCATCCCGCCTATTATTGGAGTAAAGACTCCTGAACTTCTGCTGTCAGTCAAAACTGGGGCCAAATATCAGCATTAAAGTCTTTCTAAACAGTGCCTTGTTTAGTTTCATTGTTTTGCTCAACACTTGTACATCAGTAGTGCACGTGGCAGATGGTTCATCTAAAGCAAAGTAATTGTCTTATCCGTTCACGCATTACCTGGGAATGACAGCACGCTACATGAACACCACATTCAATTACATTTCTAGTGTGATATTGACTCCTGTTACCTCAACTTTTTGCCTTTTTATAAAGGTATAATTACACGCCAATGTATAAAAATCCGTTAATTTGGCTAAAATGGCTCACTGCAAATTCTGAATTATTTGATGCAACTCAAATTCAAACCTCATACACTAAAAAACAAACCAACACTGTGTTAAACGACCCAATTTGGGTAAGCCAAATTACCAGCCTCACACATTACTAACCAGACTAACTGTAGGAGCCATTTATATTCACTTTTAGATGGATTAATTGAGTTATTACTTATTTTAGCCACTGGGGGGAGCATTGCACTAGGTGTGGCACTTCACTGGGAGTTGGGTATATTTACAGGTGTGGTAATTAGTTAGGCAAGGTGTGGATGGCGGGGAACACACGGTTCTTACCATAGCCGTGAGCGCCCTTTCCACCAACAGCACTTTATTTATAGCCACACTAGGTGAAGAATCATCTGATGAAAGATACCCTTTCTACTTTTATAATAAATGAGAAAAGAAAGATAATGCTTGGACTTGGATTCCTTTGCTATGAGTTGAGAACACCATGCCATCCACGCTGAGGCTCATAGGATTGCCTCAACACTAACTTTAATTTGTTATATTGAAAATAATAGTTGTTTGAATTCACCATGATGGTGTTCAGATTTTGTTGGGATCTTGACCCTTGACAAAACATTCTCTTGGCATTCCTTACCATAACAAATGTGCTTTCTAAACACACTGTTAAAGTAGCCAGAGAAAAAATAATGTTAAAGGTTTAATGGTCAAGAGCCCAACTAAAGCAAACACTCATCATCAATTAAACTATTATCATTAAAACAGAAATGACAGAAAGTCAGTCTGGTTAGTAATGTGTGACTCTGGTAGTGTTGTTTGTGGAGTTGTCACGCTGATTTAAGCAGAAATAGATGAGGATCCAATTGTCAGTAAATACTTATTTTCACTCGCTATGTAGTGAAGCCTCACTATCATCTATATTTTAACTGGTTGAGGCGGCCAAATATGGATCAGATTCCGATTAGAGAATCAGGAATGGAGAAGAGATTCTTGTTGATGAGGTATTTATTCACAGTCTTGTATACATCTGCGGTATGCAGCAGTGATATGTATGGTCTACCGAAAGAAATAAAGAGAAATAATTTACAAATGATATTCGTCTAACATGTATGTCTCATTGCACAATTACACTTAAGGAAATCAACTAAACAATACTAGAAATATATATTTAACCGAAATGTCAGTATTAATAATCACAAAGTTGACGAAAATACAGTAGTACACAGCTGTAAGCGATTGTAAACAAACACTCGCGCTGTATCGGAACGGAACACTAGTGCGTTGATGACTCGTGATGACTCAGCAGATTAGTATGGCAGATTACGGCGGAAATGAACGGAAAACTCGACCAATATAAACATCGTAGATTACCCATTACATGCCTAACACTTACAGTAAAGATGGATATATGTACTTACATGTATTGCATTCACGCATTAAACAGTGCATACCCCGCAGCATAAACAATGATTGACCGTCATCTTCTACCGGTGTGTCACTACTAACGGAACGTGCGGAAACAATAACATTAGTTCCTAGGAGGGCTTTCTGACACTGCCGCCCCCAATTATCTGCCAGGATAATTGAACACACTAAGAAAGTCTGTCTGAAGTATCCGTCTCATCATCCTCAAGGTGAGGAATTGGGATCAGGCGGACAACTGGACGGGTGTAGGTTTTCTCCTTAACCTTGACTCTGGCGATACGGATTCTACCATCAGCCCCAGCTAGAGTCTCCATCACTGTGCCAACAGGCCAGAGTGCCCGTGGAAGTTGCGGATCGACAATAAGCACGATTTGGCCTACTGTCAGTTCTTTGCCATCTGTCCTCCACTTGTCACGACCCTGCAAGCCTGGGAGGTAATGGCGAATGAAGGCAGTCCAGAAACGGTCAGCCAGCACCTGACTATGTCTCCACCTCCGTCTTCCGAGCAGGTTGTTGGAGTCATACAGGACCTGAGGTAGAGAGGCATCGCGGCGACCCATAAGGAGTAAGTTCGGAGTCACTGGATCAAAGTCTGCGACATCTGAGGATACATAACCAAGTGGCTTGGCATTCAAGATGCTTTCAACTTCTACCAGAAGGGTTTGCAGTACTGATTCGGGGACTGACTGCTCTCGCAGGATTACACGCAGTGCTGTCTTGACTGATTTCACTTCACGCTCCCAGGTTCCCCCGAAGTGAGGCGCACTTGGTGGATTATGGCGAAACCGGATCTTCTGCCCAGCTAGCAGCTCCTGGAGCCTTGGTGACATGGCATTGAAGGTCTCTCGAAGTTCTCGATCACCTCCAACAAAATTAGTGCCATTATCGCAAAGCAGTTCCATTGGCGTGCCTCGTCGTGCTATGAATCGGCGCATAGAGAGCAGAAATGCGTCAGTGTCCAAATGCTCCAATAGATCCAGATGCACGCACCGTGTCGTCATACATTTGTAAATGATCCCCCACCTTTTCTCTTGGCGACGACCAACTTTGACTGTAAATGGGCCGAAGCAGTCTACGCCAGTAGAATGGAAAGGTGGCTTATACAGGTTGAGCCTGCAGGGTGGTAGATCAGCCAGTCGCGGGGTTTGAGGCTTGGCGCGCCACCGCTGACATTCTTGACAGGTGCGTTGCTGTTTACGAATTGCTTCTCTGCCTCGAAGCACCCAATACTGGCGACGCAGTTCAGCCAAGACCCTTTCTGAGCCGGGGTGAAGGAGCCGCTGATCCGTCTCCTTAATTAACAGCTTGGTGACAGGATGGCTAGAGTCCAACACAATTGGATGAATAGTCTCCAGGTCAAGGTCACTAGCCCGACGTAGCCGGCCACCCACTCTAATGAGACCAGTGGGCCCATCATACTCAGGGGCGAGAGAGCTCAAACGACTGTCAGCTGGAATTGACTGTCCGGCCTTTAAAGCCCTGACTTCAAGCGGGAATGAGTCACTTTGAGCCTGTGCCAGGAGGAGCCTCTCTGCTTCAATATAATCAGAAGCCTCGACAGGAGAGTCAGTGTCTGTGCCGGCCGCCCCATGCAGGGATCTAACAGTTGCCTGGATGAGCTCGTGCCATGCGTGGAACTGGCTTGGATCAGGAATGGAACTACTAGGCTCGGAAACCATTCCAATAAAGGCAGCCTTCTTTAACTCACTGAAGTCTGGCTCTTCTTTAGTTTTAGGTGTAGATGGCCACTGGTCCAATGGCTGGTTTAGGAAAGCCGGTCCTGAGCTCCACTGATGCGGGCCTGTTATCTCGGTTAGTGTAAGCCCTCGTGTGATGTGGTCAGCAGGGTTGTGAACGGACTCAACATACCTCCATTCAGCCATATCGGTGAGGGTCTGTATTTCTGCTACACGCGTTCCTACAAACACCTTATAGCGGCAGGACTCTGATGTCAGCCAGTATAACACAGTGGTAGAGTCAGACCAGAAAGTAACCTTGTGAAGAGGAATGGTCAACTCCGTTTGGATCACCTTCGCTAACTGGGCACCAGTCAGTGCAGCACTCAGCTCCAAGCGAGGCATGGACAGGCATTTTCTTGGAGCCACTCTAGATCTGGCTAAGACGAAGGTTACTGTGACCTGTCCTTGACCATCTGTGGTACGCAAATAGGCTACCGAACCATAAGCTCTTTCTGATGCATCACTAAAGACATGCAGCTCTCGGATGACTGGAGAGTTGTCAATGGATGCCGAGGTGTATGTTCGAGGGAACTGCAACTGAATGAGAGTCGGGAGTTCTCCTACCCAGGTAAGCCACTGTTCTCTCAAATGCAGAGGTTCAATGGGGTCGTCCCACCCAAGCTTGTGCTTCCAGAGGTCTTGGATAAGAAGCTTGGCTCTGGTAGTGAATGGGATAATGAACCCCAAAGGGTCATATTGACTCGCCAAAGTCCTATACATGTTCCTCATGGTAGGGGCAGTGGTCTCCGTTGAGCGCAAGTTGTAACCCAGGGTGTCATTGATACAATTCCACCGCAGACCAAGAGTGGGTTCTTGGAGGTCAGTGCTGCTTTGTGCCAACCAGCGCTCGCTATTAGCAGACTTGGCATCTGTAGGAAGGTGTTGGATGACAGATGGCACGTTGCTTGTCCATTGTCTTATCTCGAAGCCTCCACCGGAGAGCATCTGACGCAGTCCATCCACTATTGCTTTAGCTTCATTTATGGTTGGCGTGCTGTGGAGGCAGTTATCAACGTAGAATGAATATTCTACTATGTCGACCAGGTCAGCCATGTCATCTTTGTGTCCTTGGGCGTGATGTTGAAGGGCGTAAATAGCACAACATGGGCTGCATGTAGTGCCGAACGGAAGCACCTGCCATTCATATGTATCAGGTTCCATCTCCCTGCACATGTCTCTCCACAGGAACCTCAGCACTGACCTGTCCCTGGGTAGCAGGCGTACCTGGTGGAACATACCTTTAATGTCCCCGCTGATTGCAACAGTGTGTTGGCGGAATCTCAGGAGGACACCTAGCAAGGAAGGTCCCAATGTCGGTCCAGGCAGCAGTTGATCATTCAAGGATTGTCCCTGGTGTTTAAAGGAACAGTTAAAGACAATCCTGTCTTTACCGTTGTGGTGTACCAGGTGGTGCGGGATGTACCAAGACTCTGCACTATCGTTTGCCTCCTCTGAAGTTATCTTAGCCACATAACCAGCCACCTCCAACTTCTGGATCTCAGTGCAGTAGGTTTTAGCCCTCTCGGGATCCCGGGCCAGCCTGCGCTCAGTGCTACGTAAACTGGGAAGCACAGTCTCTTTATTTGCATGGAGAAAACTCACCGGTGCTTGTCTCAGCAATGGTGTAGCGTAACGTTGAACACCGTCCACATTCACCCGGATTGTGGCATTCTGCAACAGAGTGTAAGCCTCTCGATCCTGTTTGGACCTGGTGACCATTTTCTCGTTGTAAGGGAGGGTGTCAACTTGCCAGAGCCTTTCTACATGGTGGATAAGTTCATCCCCGGTTGGGACTGTCATGATGTGGAGACACTGCTGATTCCCTCGTGAGGGTTGCATTGGACTCATCGGGCCCTGGAGAGACCATCCAAGTTGTGTGCAGACAGCAATGGGTCCTCCTATTGGGCCTTTGCGTATGGGCTGAATTGGAGTCAGAAGGTGGGTGAGCATAGCTGGAGCCAGTAGGTGGCATGGCGGAAGCCTGATAGCTGGTAATTGGAGGCTGCAGCAGACGTGTGCGCGTTGCCACTGGAGGGGTTACTGTCTGCGGTGCCGCATATGGCATTGTAAGTGGTGGCAGTGTTGCTGTGGTAGGCCGCTGTGGCACAGATGGCATGCTTGTACTCAAAGGCTGTGCAGCATTAGACATGACTATGGTTCCTGAGTGAAGTTGAGGTACCACATTCGATCGTGATAGCACTGTACGAGCTGGAGCAGCTATAGGGGTAGTCTGAAATACATTGGAGACGGGTGATGAGACTGCTTGTGGTAACAGGTGGTCCGCTGCAGGTGGCGCACTCTTAGATTCAGCTGTCAACTGCAGAGGTCTAAGTGATGGCTGAGACGCCCAAGAGTTATCAGGAATATTCTGTTCAGATGGACAGATTTGTATGGTTGAGGTCATAGCTGGTGATTGAGTAGCGGGCTGCTGGAGAGAGGATGATGGATGAGGTGGACTTATGGCTGGACTAATGTGTACAAGCTGAGGTGGAGGCAAAAGGCTGTCCGGTAAGCCTGGAGGCACAGGAGTTGTTGAACCAGAGTCTGTAATTAGCATGGAGGATACTAGCTTCGCTACCTCAAGCTCAGTCTCTGCTTGTTGCAGCTTACGCTGTCTTTCTAGATGTTTGGATAAAGCCTCCTTTGCTGTGAGAGCTTCCTCTTGAATGCGCTGGGCTTCTTTCGCTTGTGTCTGTAGCCGTTGGTATTCAACATCAGCCAGTGAGTCCTCCTCAACCTGCTGGCGGAGACTGTCTAACTGCCTCTGTTTAATCTTCTCCTCCAAAATAGCAGTCTGGACACTAGAGAGTTCAGGTGGAAGATAAACGCCAGTGGAGGTTATAGAACGCCTACTTGTCCTGGAATGAGAGCTTGCACCACTACGAGACGTTTTCCTCGAGTTGCTTCTTGATTGACTGGGACAGTGGGAAGAAGCGTTAGGAGGAGGGTCCTCAGCGGGTCGGTAGTCAACCTCATAATCGTCCAAGTGAGACGGCAGATTAGTCCTGCGGCGTGGTCTGTCCATTGTCTCTAATGTGTCACTTTCAGCTGGATCCATATTGGTTTAAACTTGCTCTCAATCCGGCTCGAAGGACCATAATAATGTAGTGAAGCCTCACTATCATCTATATTTTAACTGGTTGAGGCGGCCAAATATGGATCAGATTCCGATTAGAGAATCAGGAATGGAGAAGAGATTCTTGTTGATGAGGTATTTATTCACAGTCTTGTATACATCTGCGGTATGCAGCAGTGATATGTATGGTCTACCGAAAGAAATAAAGAGAAATAATTTACAAATGATATTCGTCTCACTCTAACATGTATGTCTCATTGCACAATTACACTTAAGGAAATCAACTAAACAATACTAGAAATATATATTTAACCGAAATGTCAGTATTAATAATCACAAAGTTGACGAAAATACAGTAGTACACAGCTGTAAGCGATTGTAAACAAACAACTCGCTAGTACGATGTCAGAGGCTGTTTATTGTTCTGGTCCGCTCCCCGTTAGAAGGAGTGATGAGATAGTTAGCAGGCTATCATCACTCAATGGCTGGTTGTCTAAGTGGTGTCTGCAAAATAACATAGGGTTCATAGACAATTGGAAAAGTTTTTGGGGCAGACCTGACCTGTTGAAGAAGGATGGCATCCATCCCTCCTGGGGTGGCGCCGCTCTTCTCTCTAGTAATTTGGCACATAGTCTTAGAGCTAAACCTTGACTCACTAGGGCCCAGGTCAGGAAGCAGACAAACTGGCTAAACCGACCGTCTGCTAGCTGTCTCACGTCACCGGAGTCAGATAAATCCCAGCACATAGAGACTCTTTCACCGAGATATTATCATATAGAGACTGTGTCTGTTCCCCGAATTAGTAAATACAAAAAAACATCAAAACCATTCAACAGTAAAAATTTAATTGATGTCCAACAAATAAACAAAAGATATAATACAGATGAACAATTGATAAAGCTTGGGTTGCTGAATATTAGATCCCTTTCCCCAAAAGCGCTTATTGTTAATGATATTATTAAAGATAATAATCTAAATGTGCTCTGTTTGACAGAAACCTGGCTAAAACCTGACGACTACATTACCTTAAATGAGTCCACCCCCCAAGATTATTGTTATAAACATGAGCCGCGTCTGAAAGGTAAAGGGGGAGGGGTTGCTGTAATTTATAATAATATCTTCAGTATTACTCAGAAGTCTAGTTTCAAATATAATTCCTTCGAAGTTTTGCTGCTTTATGTAACGCTATGTAGTGTACATGACAAAACCCGTTCAACATTGGTGTTAGCTACTGTATACAGGCCACCAGGGCATAATACAGACTTTATCAAAGAATTTGCTGACTTTCTATCAGAATTAGTACTGGCCGTAGATAAAGTACTAATTGTTGGTGATTTTAATATCCATGTAGACAACGAAAAAGACGTATTAGGATTAGCATTTAAAGATACACTAAACTCTATTGGAGTTAGGCAACACGTGTCAGGACCCACTCATCGCCATAATCATACTTTAGACCTAATATTGTCACATGGAATTAATGTTGATATCGTTGAAATTCTGCAGCAGAGCGATGACATCTCTGATCATTACTTAGTATCTTGTATACTTAATTTAGCTAAAGTTGCAAAGCCGCCCCCTCGTTTCAAAAATGGCAGGACAATCACTGCCGCTACTAAAGATTGCTTTTTAAATACTCTTCCTCATCAGTATCATCTCCTCAGCAACCCAGATAGCATAGAAGAACTCGATGTTGCAACAGAAACTATTGACTCTCTCTTTTCCAGTACTTTAGACACAGTTGCTCCTCTGCGCTTAAAGAAGATTAAAGAAAATAGTCCAACGCCGTGGTACAACGAGCACACCCGGGCCCTTAAAACAGCAGCCAGAAAAATGGAGCGCAGCTGGAAGAAAACAAAACTAGAGGTCTTTCGAAATTCGTGGAAAGAGCACATGATCGCATACAGAAAGGCCGTAAAAACTGCTAGATCCGCTTATTTCTCAACTCTCTTGGAAGAAAACAAACACAACCCAAGGTATTTATTCGATACTGTGGCTAAATTAACCAAAAATAAAGCTTCAACTTCTGATGATTGTAAACAGCACAGCAGTAATGACTTTATGAACTTCTTCACATGTAAAATTGATAATATTAGGAAGAAAATTTTAACCATGCAGCTGTCTACTACAGTATCACATCAGACAGAGCATTGTAGTGTCACTGAGGAAAAATTACAATCATTCACTGCTATAGGAGAAGAAGAATTGGCTAAACTCATTAAATCATCAAAATCAACAACATGTATGCTTGACCCTGTACCGACTAGGCTATTAAAAGAGATGCTACCAGAGGTCATAGATCCTCTTCTTAATATCATTAATTCATCTTTGTCATTAGGATATGTACCGAAAACTTTTAAGTTGGCTATTATTAAACCACTTATTAAAAAACCGCAACTTGATCCTACAGAATTAGTCAATTATAGACCAATCTCAAATCTACCCTTTCTGTCAAAAATACTTGAAAAGGCAGTGTCTTCACAATTATGTTCCTTTTTAGAAAGAAATGGTATCTGTGAGGATTTCCAGTCAGGATTTAGACCGTATCATAGTACTGAGACTGCTCTCATCAGAGTTACAAATGATTTACTCTTATCATCCGATCGTGGCTGTATCTCTCTATTAGTGTTACTCGATCTTAGCGCTGCATTTGATACCATCGACCACAACATTCTTTTGAATAGACTCGAAAATTATGTAGGTATTAGTGGAATTGCTTTATCATGGTTTAAATCATACCTATGCGACCGTTATCAGTTTGTAGCAGTAAATGAAGAGATGTCACACCGATCGCAAGTTCAGTATGGAGTACCACAAGGCTCAGTGCTAGGACCGCTACTCTTCACCCTGTACATGCTACCACTGGGAGATATTATTAGGAAGCATGGCATTAGTTTTCATTGTTATGCTGACGATACTCAGCTCTATATTTCTTCAAGCCCTGAAGAAACTTACCAATTCACAAGATTAACGGAATGCATAGCCGCCATAAAACATTGGATGACTGGTAATTTCCTGCAACTCAATTCAGAAAAAACTGAATTTTTAATTATTGGACAAAAAAGCTCCACAAGTAGTAACCTAGAATACTGTCTAACACTTGATGGCTGCTCTGTCAAGTCTTCGTCGTCAGTGAGGAACCTGGGTGTGCTCTTTGATACCAATCTTTCGTTTGAAAGCCACGTTTCTAGCATCTGTAAAACTGCTTTCTACCATCTTAAAAATATATCAAAATTACGGCACATGCTCTCAATGCAAAATGCTGAACAGTTAGTTCATGCGTTCATGACCTCAAGGCTAGATTATTGTAATGCTCTATTGGGTGGTTGCCCTGCTCGCTTAATAAATAAACTCCAGCTGGTCCAAAACGCAGCAGCTCGAGTACTTACTAGAACCAGGAAGTATGACCATATTAGCCCAGTTCTGTCAACATTGCACTGGCTACCTATTAAACATCGCATACATTTTAAAATCTTGCTTATTACTTACAAAGCACTAAATGGTTTAGCTCCCCAATACTTGAGCGAGCTCTTAACATATTATACTCCATCACGTCTACTGCGATCTCTAAATTCTGGCCAGCTGATCATACCGAGAATATCCAAATCAACTGCAGGCGGTCGATCCTTTTCCTATTTAGCTCCTAAACTCTGGAACAGTCTTCCTAGCACTGTTCGGGAAGCAGACACACTCTGTCAGTTTAAATCTAGACTAAAAACACATCTCTTTACTGTGGCATACACATAAAACACTTTATCAATTAATTGATTGTTAGGCTGCATTAACTAGGTCAGCCGGAACCGGGAACACTTCCCATAACACCTGATGTACTCGTTACATCATCAGAAGAATGGCATCTACGCTAATGATATTCTCTCTGTTTTATCCCGAGGTTTACTGCAGTCAGCCGGATCCGGGCCGTATCCTAATCAGATGGTGGACCAGAGAAGACCAACACAGGACCCCGAAGTGTCTGCAGAGACCGTGTCAATTATCCTCCCCCTGCAACTGCCTCATCGACACGGCATCTCAATAAACCCGTCACCAGTGTGATGACTCCGATTGTTCGAATATTACCATTAAATAATACTTAAATCGATATGTCATCTGCAATAAACCCGTCTCCAGCGTGTTGCCTCCGATCATTCGAATATTGCACTTTAATAATTATTTAATCAACATCATCCTTAATAAACCCGTCTCCAGCGTGTTGCCTCCGGTCCTTTGAATATTCCGATCTATTATGACCTCTGACCTGTAAAGCAGCCAGAATAATAATAATAATAATAATAATAATAATAATACGTTGTTTGTAAATTGGCCAGAGGAGAACTGCCCCCCCGACTGAGCCTGGTTTCTCCCAAGGTTTATTTTTCTCCATTAGGTCACCTGATGGGGTTTTGGTTTCCTTGCCACTGTTGCCTCTGGCTTGGCGTGCTCAGTTGGGGACACTATATTTTTCAACTAAACATCGAAACAAATCTAATTAATAAACTAATTTAACCATGTAAACTAAATTACTGATCTAATTATTGATCTAAAGCCCACACTGTCACCGTATGGAAATTGAAATGAACTGATGACATCAAATGGCTATACAGCTGAATAAAATTAGGCTGCATTATTTTGCTGTTTAACACTGTAAAGCTGCTTTGAAACAATCTACATTGTTAAAAGCGCTATATAAATAAAGTTGACTTGACTTGACTTGACTTGACTCGCGCTGTATCGGAACGGAACACTAGTGCGTTGATGACTCGTGATGACTCAGCAGATTAGTATGGCAGATTACGGCGGAAATGAACGGAAAACTCGACCAATATAAACATCGTAGATTACCCATTACATGCCTAACACTTACAGTAAAGATATAACTGGATATATGTACTTACATGTATTGCATTCACGTATTAAACAGTGCATACCCCGCAGCATAAACAATGATTGACCGTCATCTTCTACCGGTGTGTCACTACTAACGGAACGTGCGGAAACAATAACATTAGTTCCTAGGAGGGCTTTCTGACAGACAAGGACTCAAGGAATGACAAACAGTCCAAACACTAGAGTCCCAGAAGAATGTCCGATGCAGGCAGAGAGATGGAGACAGACTTGGTGCAGCGAGGCGTGACACAGGGATGCACTGGGCAAGACCAGGCGATGGGAACTCAAAGAAGCGGAATCCTCAACACAAGAACACCAGGGAAGACGACTGCTCAGAAAACACACCGGGACAGCAGCTGACAGTGCTGATGATTGCTGTGATCAGTGACCACGCCTCCAACACAACCAAACACACATCTAAAGAGAAATGAGCCACTGAATCTGTAATGGGGATCTACTGGTTATGAAAATTAGTCACCAATATGGGCTGTCTAGTCAGGACACGGATGGCAGGGATATTCATTGAAGGGTTTAATATATATTTAAAATACAGATGCACAGGCACTATTCTCTTTGGTGCTTTACAGTGTAAGTATGGTTCTAAAGGAAAGGAATAAACATAGATATTAACTATCATAAGCACAATTGAGGCTAATAACTCTCCCTAGCTACTTAAATAAACAGAGCTAAACATGTCCTCAAATGTAAACTACAATAAGAATAGCATACAAGCTACACATACAGTACAACAGAGATAAAGGCTGTCCCTGACTGTAAAACTCAACCATAAATTACTTATATTAACTTATCTATATATGTGATATAATTATGACTTACTTGTGTTCACTGACGCACGAACACAACCTGGAGCTTAACTTATAAAGTGAAACTAAACTGGCTATTCTCTGCAAACCAGGACATGTCGCAACATGTCTGAAAGGGGGCGTGGTCTGAGCGAACACTCGCTCTACATGCTCCGTTCGGATTCACATCACTTGAGCCTTTTGCACAGAATCCATGAATCATGACAGTTGTTTAATCCTCCTCTGATGAGATCTTCAGAGATTTAATGTCTTATTTTATCTTCTGTTATTTCATCTAAAGCTGTGGCTTAAGTCAGTTGTAGTTCTTGTGTTTCTCTTTCCTTCAGAGATTCTGCTCATTATCATCAGGTGTTCATCACTAATGCTCAATCATCACTTAATTAATCACTTAATTTCTTGATTGCAATGAGTGTCTTATTTTAGTGAACTCAATTGAAATAAGTTCAAAGTACTCATAACTATTGTTTTCTAAAAAGTAAAAAAATTAAGGTAATCAGTGTCTTCAAATTTAATGAGTTAGCTTAACTTATTTGACTTTGTGTGTGCTATTGTGAGCTAGCAGTAACTGCAAGCACTCTGAGTTCATTTAAAGGTTATAATTTCAGCTGTTTTACTCAATATAGGGAAGGTTCAGCTATATCAATTATTTGAATGCAGTGTAAAATTTAACTGTATTTTAAGAAATATCCTTTTTTAGTGGACTTAATTAAAATAAGTGCAGAGTACTCATAACTATTGTTTTTTTATCAACCTAAATGGTTTGAGGTAATCGGTGTCCTCAAATGAAATGAGTTAGCTGAACTTGTTGGGTTTTACAGTGTACGGTTTGTCTGGAGCACTCTTAGCTATAGGCCTACCTTATCTCTATTGACAGTTCATTCCGATAGTGGCCACCACTAATTCTTTACATCTCAGTCTATACCAGTATAATTTTGTTAATTGGAGTGTTTTCATGCAAAGAATACAATTGTCATTACACTGATGGTTGTTATCTTTTTAATTTTATTATCCAAAGGTAGACTACATCAGCTGGCAAACCATTATGGAGTCTATTTAAAGGGAATGATTGTGGGGGGGAGTTTGGTCAAACTATGGCTATTTGGTCTCCTCTATAGCAGTGGCTAGCGCTTCTTAAACTGTACAGGGCGGGTCCTAGACTGGGCATTCTTCTGTAGCTACAAATCAACGCGTTTCACAGAAGAAAAATAATCAGCACCCAGCCTGTTTTATTTAACCGTGCGGAGTTAAATCTGTGATGAAGCTGAGAGAGAGCACACAGACCAATGTTCAAACAAGTGTAAATACGCAGCAGTCATAACTTTTCTTTACAATACGCTCCGTTTCAGACAAGGGATGGTCATTGCAAATACTATGCAAATCGGCTGAGGGGAACCGATGATGGTGAATTTAAATTTGACTGTAACTGTATCTAATAGCCGCAAGAGATTATGGACAGGATGATAGCGGAGGCAAAAGGCAAGATCCCTTGTTAATTTAATAAATGTCTTTGTCTAGGCTAATATAAGAGTTTGTCTTTGTTTTATTGTTGTTGTTGTTGTTGTTTTCAATCAAATAATAGAGAACCACAAGCTCAGCATTCGTTTTAAAGGGGATTTTTTAAATATAGCCTATTTTGTGTTTATTTTTTAATGTCATCCGTTTTAGCCTATTCGTTTCTTTAATAAACGTTTTTTATTGTTCTATTTTATTGTTGTTGTATTTTCATTAACATCAGGCTAATAACGAACAAAACAATAATCATTCGTTTGAAAGTAATTAATTTCATGAATATTCACGAGTTTCCTGTTTTGCCACTGAAAACATTAATGCACGCTCCTCGGCTTGAATGAAGATAATTAGTCAGCGTTAAACGAAGTAAAGCTCATATTCTGACTTATTTATGCACAATATTTATATATATATTGTGTTATGTCGTGTGGTTTGTAGCTGTTTGATATGATTTCAGCCAATGATTTGCCAGAGGTGTCGTTGAGCTAAACGAGCCAATCGCCTTTAAGTATTTTTATGTTTCTGTTTTACCTTGATAGCCTTTAAAGCGGATCGTTTTATAAATTTGCCGAAATGTATATAATAATATTAATTATAAACTCCTATGGTGAAGGTAGCAGTGAAATTTCATCTTTTGCAGAAGCTCTTCTAATCTGGGATGTCTCGTTTCCAAAATTGCACACAAGCATGAACACAAGTTAATGTACTTTAAATATTTGTATCGTCTTAATGGGCCATGATTAATCGCGATAACCAGTGTCTATATAATCTTGATTATTTATAGAAGTCTATATATTAGACTTGTGCCAGTAAATATCCCTGTACACCAGACAAAACAGACACTTTTATTATTTTGATTCTAAAGTGTGTTAATGTGTGTGTTTAAATAAAAGTGTGTTAATGTGTGTGTTTAAATAAAAGTGTGTTAAAGTGTGTGTGTGTTTAAATAAAAGTGTTTTTGCTAATTATATGTCATATATTTGTCGTGACTTTTCCTCGTTCATAAATAAATCTTCAACACAGAATTTTGCCAATTATGTCTTCTCCAGTTACACATTTGTAAATCAAAACCCCATGAGTAACTTTTATCTTTGTGGTTGATCAATAACAACAATTCTTTTAACAATGTTGTGGTAGAACTGAACTAAACTCTTGTGAAAGTGCTGCTAATTTAACAATCATGTTTCTAACCATATAGAGTGTGTGTGTGTGTGTGTGTGTGTGTGTGTGTGTGTGTTTTGTGGGGAAAGATGAAGGTTTACATGCATTAATTCATGCATGTCATAAACATAAACATTTCTCATTGTGTTTTAATACTAATGTCTGATGGAATTATGCAGGCTATGAGAAAGCAATATGACAAAATCATCACAACTGAAACTTTATTATGCCACCACTGACACATTCACACAAGTTATCAGAGTAATTAAAAGAGCATTAAAGCAAAACAGAAGTAGCCTATAATTAAAACAAACTAACTAATTTACTAACGACAGGCCACTGACAAATCATTGTCTGTAATCATGAAATGATATTACTGTGAGCAAACTATTGAGCACATAAACAGTTAGGCTATCAATAAAAGAAGCTTAACTTCATTGGACGCTGAAACTAATATTTTTAGTGGCGCTTTAACACGAAACAGGAAACTCGTGAATATTCATGTAAGCTCCGCCCAGTGTCACAGAAAATCTCCGCCTATTTCAGAACACCTGTTAGAACTGACCACCCGTGATTTGTTAATATGCCATATATGGTAGGGGTTGATCTTTGAGTGCTGTGATTGGATGGCCTGGACTTCATTGATCAGCTCGATCTTGTGTATAAACATGAGGATTCTTCCTTAATAAACTCGAGAGTGTTGTGGTACTGCACTGTCTCTGTGTCTGCCTGATCATTCTCACAATCTGAAGATTCATCTCTCAATCAGGCCAGAGCTGTAGCAATGCATCACTTCTTTTCCATTGCGTTTTCACTGCTAGCCATTATTGGGCAGCATGTGAGCTCAGCCAGAGGATTCAGATCATTGCTGACTGTGCCGAATGGAGGGCCCTGGGGGACTTGGAGGGATATTAGCATGTGTCCCCATGGAACGTACGCCTATGGGTTTAGCGTGAGGGTAAGTTGGGCATTGACTCTATTTTGCTAATATGGGGGTGTTTTAGTAGATTTAAGTTCGCCCTGCAGCTCAGGCTGGAAACCTGTACAATATATATTTTTTTTAAATCCTGCTTCTGTTACAAATTTGCGGGGACCAATCACAAACCGGCTTATCCACCTGAGCTGCGTTCAGCCACAACAAATGTTTTTTAAACGGGAACGGTGCTACGATGAACACCCTGTTCTGATGACGCAAAAGTTGCAACTATGGCAGCTGAGAAGGCCATTCTTTGTGTAATATCTCCTGGTAATCAATTTTAATTTTTATTTCTAGTTCTTACTTTTTTTTTTTTTAATAGCTTGTATTTTCTCATTTTTATGTAAAACACTTATAATTACCATATATGAAATTTGCTTTGCAATGAAGCTAAACGCATCATCATGATATATACTGTATAATTGTATTTTTTACGACCATCAACTCAAAATGTGAGATGGTGGTCCAGTGGGTTAAACCATGGAACTGATATGCAGAAGGTTGCTGGTTCGATCCCAGCGGTCACCACCAGTGTGTCCTTGAGCAAGGCACTTTACTCCATGTTGCTCCAGGGGATTGTCCCTGTAATAAGGGCACTGTAAGTCGCGTTGGATAAAGGCGTCTGATAAATGTAAAACAACTTTACTTGGACCCATTGTGTGAGCTGTCTCTTTAATACCGCGTGTTTTATATACCCACCAAACGAGATAAAACGCATCTCAAACCTGTTGCAAGCAAACATGACGTTCAACCGGAAACCGTAGCAAAACGTTGAGCACCGGTTTGAGCTTTGAACTGCCCCTGGCGCGTGGTTGGCGGGTTTAACAGTGACGGATAGAGACGCGATGGATCGTTGGTCTGATTGGTTGAAGTATAATTTGATCATTTGAGCCGATGATCACTAGGCTAGATGATCACGCCTTTATGTGCAGTAAAATTACAGAGCAGACTCCCCAGACCAATGTTCAATCTTAAACACGAGTGCTTTAGTGCTTCAAAGGTTCATGAACTGTGGATTTGCTTTTATTTTATTATCTCCAGGAAACTGCACCTGATTTTTAAAGTGTGTAATGCTAGAGAGCATGAAGAGAGATGCAGGGTTTCTGTGGGTCTAAAAGTCTTAATCTGACGTCCACAATTGAAGGTCTTAATGTCTTAAATTGAAGCAGAAACTCTTAAATTCAATATCATCTTTAAATTAGGTCCCTATGATTTCAGTGCAGAAAATGTGGACGGAATTATAGAATCATTCACAAAAATGGTATTTACTGTATAATGTCATTTTTTTCATTTATTTTTTGGACGAATAAATCAAAAGGAGGTCGGAACACTTGAAGGGACAGTTCACCCAAAAGTTAAATTCTGTCTTCATTTCCTCGCCCTAATGTCTTTCTGAACCCGTAAGACTTTCCTTCATCAAATAAAGCGACCGAGTCTCTTCAGTCAAATTGGAACAAACCGCTTGATTCCTATCATTTATGAGCGGTTACCCGCGGTTAGGAGTCCTCCAAAAATATTTTTAATGATATTCGGGTCGTTAATAAATCCTTATTTACCTTTTGAATGTTGAGCGTTATTAACTTTTCAATAAATGCTGACGCGGGACAAAATGCCCGATTTCCCAACACGTTGAACTGAGCAATGCCATTGTACCATTTTAATAGGCTACTTTTAAACGCATATTTAGCTCCGAAAAGTCACACTTCGATTAGACTGGATTAACACATGCAGCATCTTAATTGTTAAGAAAATGAAACAAAATAAATGAATAAATCAAGCCTGTATTACATAACATTAGGCTATAGCATACAGCATTCAGTTTGCGCTCCTAAGGGCTTTCTCACTTCTCTCAGTTGACCTGCTGATGAATTCTTCTAGCCGGGTCGAAACATAAACATCGCGTTCATCAATAATCTGCATCTAGAGCTGAAATGGAAAATGATGGGCCGCCTCAAGAACGGCCTGCTCTCGCCGCTGCACCTCTGAGCGCAACACGTCAGGGCCTGAAACATTTTCTCAATGGCCCGAATGACGCTAAGATGAGCATTTACTACTTAAAAAAAAATGCAGGTCATGAAGCGGGTCGGGTACAATATTTTCTTTTTTTTTTGCGGTCCGAGTTGCGGGCGGGTTCGTTGAAAACGTCGGTCGGGTGCGGGCTGTTTATACATTGACCCGCGCATCAATGATTCCTATGGATTAGTCTTACGATCTCTAGCATCAAAATAGTTGCTCTCTCTCCGATTTCATTAAATGTGTTCGTTTGTGTACCGTAGATGAAAGCCAGTATGATTTAATTCAGCATAAATGCGGAGTCCAGAAATGAGAAGAACTGTAAAACTCCAGATTTCCTACATTTAATGCTTCCTCAGGATTTGAGCTCCATGTCAAATCTTTAAATCAAGACCCCTTTACATGACATCGACATGCAAAATGAAGACATTAACTCTTGTTTTCTGAGAAATTGAACATAATTAAGTGATTTTTATGCAAGAACAAATATCTGTCATTAGGTATGGAAATGACTTCCATTGGGATGAAGTTAAAACCACTGGCATGTGTTTTAATGCTAAAATCACTCACAAGATTTCCCGAGGTTTCCGAGATCTCAAACTTTAAGCCTTTATTTGTAAAATAAGTTATGGGGGTCAGTTGTAAATTGTATTTTCAAACTTTGACGTCACTAATGCAACTCATTGGATATTGACATATTGCAGAGTTATGTTTCCTTAAATGTTAAATTTAAACTTGACGTACCTTCATAACCTGCAGAAACCCTGTAAATGTTACTATGGGTTGGGTTATCGTTAACTCTTTCAAATGGAAGATCGTCTCAATGTTGTTGTTTTTAAGGTGGAAGCTCCTGGGGGTGATGATACAGCGCTCAATGGGATTCATCTTTTCTGTACCGATCGGTCCGAAGAAGATTCATCCACAAATGACATCAGCCCGATTGAGTCCCACATAGGATAGTAATGGACTTTGATGAACAATTATTGTATTAAGTGTTTAAGCTAGAGAAGTAAATTGAGGATTTACTTGATTTGATTATGAAACCTCTTTGTCTTCTTCAGCTGGGGTGAGTGGAAAGCTGTCAAAAATTGTCCTAAAGGATTATTGAAAGAGTTCCAGCTGAGAGTCGAATCTATACAACTAGGAGATGACACGGCCGCAAACAACATCAGGTGAGCATGTGGTGCTAAAAGTCAACCTTGTTTTATTGCTATTTAAACACTCTGGTTTCCCTCATGCGGGTTGTTTTTTTTTTTAAAGCCGAATGCAAGAGGCTGCAGGTGATCACATCACCATTATATTTTATCATTGTCACATTTAAATTTTCTCCAGGTTCGAATGCAGTGACGGTACTTTGCTGGAGGGTGACGGAACAACCTGGGGTGACTGGGGCGGGTGGAGCTCAACGTGTGAGGGAACAGGAATCTGCGGCATCAGCACGAAGATCGAAGAGCCACAGGGAGATGGAGATGACACCGCTCTCAATGATGTTCGCATGTACTGCTGTGATTAAGGTGATGTGAATCTCAATCAAACACTCAGACTGACACACACTGCAGATCATCTAAATCTGTGTTTTCTCTTTCAGGTGTGTGAGGACGACAAGAACAGCAAGAAGATCAAATGAATTGTAGTAACTGATCGTCATACTATGATAAACTAACATGAACCATGTCATTCAACAGTAAATCTAATGCACAGTCAGCCGGTCATTATCACAAAACAAAGCCTAACTGGACGATCAGGTCATTTACTGTTCATCCCGCCTATTATTGGAGTAAAGACTCCTGAACTTCTGCTGTCAGTCAAAACTGGTGCCAAATATCAGCATTAAAGTCTTTCTAAACAGTGCCTTGTTTAGTTTCATTGTTTTGCTCAACACTTGTACATCAGTAGTGCACGTGGCAGACGGTTCATCTAAAGCAAAGTAATTGTCTTATCCGTTCACGCATTACCTGGGAATGACAGCACGCTACATGAACACCACATTCAATTAAATTTCTAGTGTGATATTGACTCCTGTTACCTCAACTTTTTGCCTTTTTATAAAGGTATAATTACACGCCAATGTCTAAAAATCCGTTAATTTGGCTAAAATGGCTCACTGCAAATTCTGAATTATTTGATACAACTCAAATTCAAACCTCATACACTAAAAAACAAACCAACACTGTGTTAAACGACCCAATTTGGGTAAGCCAAATTACCAGCCTCACACATTACTAACCAGACTAACTGTAGGAGCCATTTATATTCACTTTTAGATGGATTAATTGAGTTATTACTTATTTTAGCCACTGGGGGGAGCATTGCACTAGGTGTGGCACTTCACTGGGAGTTGGGTATATTTACAGGTGTGGTAATTAGTTAGGCAAGGTGTGGATGGCGGGGAACACACGGTTCTTACCATAGCCGTGAGCGCCCTTTCCACCAACAGCACTTTATTTATAGCCACACTAGGTGAAGAATCATCTGATGAAAGATACCCTTTCTACTTTTATAATAAATGAGAAAAGAAAGATAATGCTTGGACTTGGATTCCTTTGCTATGAGTTGAGAACACCATGCCATCCACGCTGAGGCTCATAGGATTGCCTCAACACTAACTTTAATTTGTTATATTGAAAATAATAGTTGTTTGAATTCACCATGATGGTGTTCAGATTTTGTTGGGATCTTGACCCTTGACAAAACATTCTCTTGGCATTCCTTACCATAACAAATGTGCTTTCTAAACACACTGTTAAAGTAGCCAGAGAAAAAATAATGTTAAAGGTTTAATGGTCAAGAGCCCAACTAAAGCAAACACTCATCATCAATTAAACTATTATCATTAAAACAGAAATGACAGAAAGTCAGTCTGGTTAGTAATGTGTGACTCTGGTAGTGTTGTTTGTGGAGTTGTCACGCTGATTTAAGCAGAAATAGATGAGGATCCAATAGCGAGTGAAAATAAGTATTTATTTACTGACAATGTAGTGAAGCCTCACTATCATCTATATTTTAACTGGTTGAGGCGGCCAAATATGGATCAGATTCCGATTAGAGAATCAGGAATGGAGAAGAGATTCTTGTTGATGAGGTATTTATTCACAGTCTTGTATACATCTGCGGTATGCAGCAGTGATATGTATGGTCTACCGAAAGAAATAAAGAGAAATAATTTACAAATGATATTCGTCTAACATGTATGTCTCATTGCACAATTACACTTAAGGAAATCAACTAAACAATACTAGAAATATATATTTAACCGAAATGTCAGTATTAATAATCACAAAGTTGACGAAAATACAGTAGTACACAGCTGTAAGCGATTGTAAACAAACACTCGCGCTGTATCGGAACGGAACACTAGTGCGTTGATGACTCGTGATGACTCAGCAGATTAGTATGGCAGATTACGGCGGAAATGAACGGAAAACTCGACCAATATAAACATCGTAGATTACCCATTACATGCCTAACACTTACAGTAAAGATATAACTGGATATATGTGCTTACATGTATTGCATTCACGCATTAAACAGTGCATACCCCGCAGCATAAACAATGATTGACCGTCATCTTCTACCGGTGTGTCACTACTAACGGAACGTGCGGAAACAATAACATTAGTTCCTAGGAGGGCTTTCTGACACTGCCGCCCCCAATTATCTGCCAGGATAATTGAACACACTAAGAAAGTCTGTCTGAAGTATCCGTCTCATCATCCTCAAGGTGAGGAATTGGGATCAGGCGGACAACTGGACGGGTGTAGGTTTTCTCCTTAACCTTGACTCTGGCGATACGGATTCTACCATCAGCCCCAGCTAGAGTCTCCATCACTGTGCCAACAGGCCAGAGTGCCCGTGGAAGTTGCGGATCGACAATAAGCACGATTTGGCCTACTGTCAGTTCTTTGCCATCTGTCCTCCACTTGTCACGACCCTGCAAGCCTGGGAGGTAATGGCGAATGAAGGCAGTCCAGAAACGGTCAGCCAGCACCTGACTATGTCTCCACCTCCGTCTTCCGAGCAGGTTGTTGGAGTCATACAGGACCTGAGGTAGAGAGGCATCGCGGCGACCCATAAGGAGTAAGTTCGGAGTCACTGGATCAAAGTCTGCGACATCTGAGGATACATAACCAAGTGGCTTGGCATTCAAGATGCTTTCAACTTCTACCAGAAGGGTTTGCAGTACTGATTCGGGGACTGACTGCTCTCGCAGGATTACACGCAGTGCTGTCTTGACTGATTTCACTTCACGCTCCCAGGTTCCCCCGAAGTGAGGCGCACTTGGTGGATTATGGCGAAACCGGATCTTCTGCCCAGCCAGCAGCTCCTGGAGCCTTGGTGACATGGCATTGAAGGTCTCTCGAAGTTCTCGATCACCTCCAACAAAATTAGTGCCATTATCGCAAAGCAGTTCCATTGGCGTGCCTCGTCGTGCTATGAATCGGCGCATAGAGAGCAGAAATGCATCAGTGTCCAAATGCTCCAATAGATCCAGATGCACGCACCGTGTCGTCATACATTTGTAAATGATCCCCCACCTTTTCTCTTGGCGACGACCAACTTTGACTGTAAATGGGCCGAAGCAGTCTACGCCAGTAGAATGGAAAGGTGGCTTATACAGGTTGAGCCTGCAGGGTGGTAGATCAGCCAGTCGCGGGGTTTGAGGCTTGGCGCGCCGCCGCTGACATTCTTGACAGGTGCGTTGCTGTTTACGAATTGCTTCTCTGCCTCGAAGCACCCAATACTGGCGACGCAGTTCAGCCAAGACCCTTTCTGAGCCGGGGTGAAGGAGCCGCTGATCCGTCTCCTTAATTAACAGCTTGGTGACAGGATGGCTAGAGTCCAACACAATTGGATGAATAGTCTCCAGGTCAAGGTCACTAGCCCGACGTAGCCGGCCACCCACTCTAATGAGACCAGTGGGCCCATCATACTCAGGGGCGAGAGAGCTCAAACGACTGTCAGCTGGAATTGACTGTCCGGCCTTTAAAGCCCTGACTTCAAGCGGGAATGAGTCACTTTGAGCCTGTGCCAGGAGGAGCCTCTCTGCTTCAATATAATCAGAAGCCTCGACAGGAGAGTCAGTGTCTGTGCCGGCCGCCCCATGCAGGGATCTAACAGTTGCCTGGATGAGCTCGTGCCATGCGTGGAACTGGCTTGGATCAGGAATGGAACTACTAGGCTCGGAAACCATTCCAATAAAGGCAGCCTTCTTTAACTCACTGAAGTCTGGCTCTTCTTTAGTTTTAGGTGTAGATGGCCACTGGTCCAATGGCTGGTTTAGGAAAGCCGGTCCTGAGCTCCACTGATGCGGGCCTGTTATCTCGGTTAGTGTAAGCCCTCGTGTGATGTGGTCAGCAGGGTTGTGAACGGACTCAACATACCTCCATTCAGCCATATCGGTGAGGGTCTGTATTTCTGCTACACGCGTTCCTACAAACACCTTATAGCGGCAGGACTCTGATGTCAGCCAGTATAACACAGTGGTAGAGTCAGACCAGAAAGTAACCTTGTGAAGAGGAATGGTCAACTCCGTTTGGATCACCTTCGCTAACTGGGCACCAGTCAGTGCAGCACTCAGCTCCAAGCGAGGCATGGACAGGCATTTTCTTGGAGCCACTCTAGATCTGGCTAAGACGAAGGTTACTGTGACCTGTCCTTGACCATCTGTGGTACGCAAATAGGCTACCGAACCATAAGCTCTTTCTGATGCATCACTAAAGACATGCAGCTCTCGGATGACTGGAGAGTTGTCAATGGATGCCGAGGTGTATGTTCGAGGGAACTGCAACTGAATGAGAGTCGGGAGTTCTCCTACCCAGGTAAGCCACTGTTCTCTCAAATGCAGAGGTTCAATGGGGTCGTCCCACCCAAGCTTGTGCTTCCAGAGGTCTTGGATAAGAACCTTGGCTCTGGTAGTGAATGGGATAATGAACCCCAAAGGGTCATATTGACTCGCCAAAGTCCTATACATGTTCCTCATGGTAGGGGCAGTGGTCTCCGTTGAGCGCAAGTTGTAACCCAGGGTGTCATTGATACAATTCCACCGCAGACCAAGAGTGGGTTCTTGGAGGTCAGTGCTGCTTTGTGCCAACCAGCGCTCGCTATTAGCAGACTTGGCATCTGTAGGAAGGTGTTGGATGACAGATGGCACGTTGCTTGTCCATTGTCTTATCTCGAAGCCTCCACCGGAGAGCATCTGACGCAGTCCATCCACTATTGCTTTAGCTTCATTTATGGTTGGCGTGCTGTGGAGGCAGTTATCAACGTAGAATGAATGTTCTACTATGTCGACCAGGTCAGCCATGTCATCTTTGTGTCCTTGGGCGTGATGTTGAAGGGCGTAAATAGCACAACATGGGCTGCATGTAGTGCCGAACGGAAGCACCTGCCATTCATATGTATCAGGTTCCATCTCCCTGCACATGTCTCTCCACAGGAACCTCAGCACTGACCTGTCCCTGGGCAGCAGGCGTACCTGGTGGAACATACCTTTAATGTCCCCGCTGATTGCAACAGTGTGTTGGCGGAATCTCAGGAGGACACCTAGCAAGGAAGGTCCCAATGTCGGTCCAGGCAGCAGTTGATCATTCAAGGATTGTCCCTGGTGTTTAAAGGAACAGTTAAAGACAATCCTGTCTTTACCGTTGTGGTGTACCAGGTGGTGCGGGATGTACCAAGACTCTGCACTATCGTTTGCCTCCTCTGAAGTTATCTTAGCCACATAACCAGCCACCTCCAACTTCTGGATCTCAGTGCAGTAGGTTTTAGCCCTCTCGGGATCCCGGGCCAGCCTGCGCTCAGTGCTACGTAAACTGGGAAGCACAGTCTCTTTATTTGCATGGAGAAAACTCACCGGTGCTTGTCTCAGCAATGGTGTAGCGTAACGTTGAACACCGTCCACATTCACCCGGATTGTGGCATTCTGCAACAGAGTGTAAGCCTCTCGATCCTGTTTGGACCTGGTGACCATTTTCTCGTTGTAAGGGAGGGTGTCAACTTGCCAGAGCCTTTCTACATGGTGGATAAGTTCATCCCCGGTTGGGACTGTCATGATGTGGAGACACTGCTGATTCCCTCGTGAGGGTTGCATTGGACTCATCGGGCCCTGGAGAGACCATCCAAGTTGTGTGCAGACAGCAATGGGTCCTCCTATTGGGCCTTTGCGTATGGGCTGAATTGGAGTCAGAAGGTGGGTGAGCATAGCTGGAGCCAGTAGGTGGCATGGCGGAAGCCTGATAGCTGGTAATTGGAGGCTGCAGCAGACGTGTGCGCGTTGCCACTGGAGGGGTTACTGTCTGCGGTGCCGCATATGGCATTGTAAGTGGTGGCAGTGTTGCTGTGGTAGGCCGCTGTGGCACAGATGGCATGCTTGTACTCAAAGGCTGTGCAGCATTAGACATGACTATGGCTCCTGAGTGAAGTTGAGGTACCACATTCGATCGTGATAGCACTGTACGAGCTGGAGCAGCTATAGGGGTAGTCTGAAATACATTGGAGACGGGTGATGAGACTGCTTGTGGTAACAGGTGGTCCGCTGCAGGTGGCGCACTCTTAGATTCAGCTGTCAACTGCAGAGGTCTAAGTGATGGCTGAGACGCCCAAGAGTTATCAGGAATATTCTGTTCAGATGGACAGATTTGTATGGTTGAGGTCATAGCTGGTGATTGAGTAGCGGGCTGCTGGAGAGAGGATGATGGATGAGGTGGACTTATGGCTGGACTAATGTTTTCAAGCTGAGGTGGAGGCAAAAGGCTGTCCGGTAAGCCTGGAGGCACAGGAGTTGTTGAACCAGAGTCTGTAATTAGCATGGAGGATACTAGCTTCGCTACCTTAAACTCAGTCTCTGCTTGTTGCAGCTTACGCTGTCTTTCTAGATGTTTGGATAAAGCCTCCTTTGCTGTGAGAGCTTCCTCTTGAATGCGCTGGGCTTCTTTCGCTTGTGTCTGTAGCCGTTGGTATTCAACATCAGCCAGTGAGTCCTCCTCAACCTGCTGGCGGAGACTGTCTAACTGCCTCTGTTTAATCTTCTCCTCCAAAATAGCAGTCTGGACACTAGAGAGTTCAGGTGGAAGATAAACGCCAGTGGAGGTTATAGAACGCCTACTTGTCCTGGAATGAGAGCTTGCACCACTACGAGACGTTTTCCTCGAGTTGCTTCTTGATTGACTGGGACAGTGGGAAGAAGCGTTAGGAGGAGGGTCCTCAGCGGGTCGGTAGTCAACCTCATAATCGTCCAAGTGAGACGGCAGATTAGTCCTGCGGCGTGGTCTGTCCATTGTCTCTAATGTTTCACTTTCAGCTGGATCCATATTGGTTTAAACTTGCTCTCAATCCGGCTCGAAGGACCATAATAATGTAGTGAAGCCTCACTATCATCTATATTTTAACTGGTTGAGGCGGCCAAATATGGATCAGATTCCGATTAGAGAATCAGGAATGGAGAAGAGATTCTTGTTGATGAGGTATTTATTCACAGTCTTGTATACATCTGCGGTATGCAGCAGTGATATGTATGGTCTACCGAAAGAAATAAAGAGAAATAATTTACAAATGATATTCGTCTCACTCTAACATGTATGTCTCATTGCACAATTACACTTAAGGAAATCAACTAAACAATACTAGAAATATATATTTAACCGAAATGTCAGTATTAATAATCACAAAGTTGACGAAAATACAGTAGTACACAGCTGTAAGCGATTGTAAACAAACACTCGCGCTGTATCGGAACGGAACACTAGTGCGTTGATGACTCGTGATGACTCAGCAGATTAGTATGGCAGATTACGGCGGAAATGAACGGAAAACTCGACCAATATAAACATCGTAGATTACCCATTACATGCCTAACACTTACAGTAAAGATATAACTGGATATATGTACTTACATGTATTGCATTCACGTATTAAACAGTGCATACCCCGCAGCATAAACAATGATTGACCGTCATCTTCTACCGGTGTGTCACTACTAACAGAACGTGCGGAAACAATAACATTAGTTCCTAGGAGGGCTTTCTGACAGACAGTAGCTGTGTCCCAATTCGGGGGCTGCATCCTTCAAAGGCCGCATTTGAAGGCCGATTGCGTCACTGCAGCGCGACGAAGGCTGTCCCAATTCGAAGGGGCCTTCAAATGCAGCCTGCCGTCCGTGTTGCCAAGTCCGCGGTTTTCCAGCCGAATTAGGCTACTTTTAAGTTGTTGCCGCGGGTGAAAAATTATTTCCAAGGGTTTGTTTCTACCCCATAAGTACGGTTTCGCCGCTCCAACACCCCCAAACGTACAACTCCAGTGGAGAATTCAGCCGCTCGATGGAGAAAATCGCATTGGGAGTTTTGGACTACTTTTGTTGCAAAGACCTGGCAACCCTACCCACCGTCCTTCTCCCGGCCGCGGAGGATAGAACCAACCAGGACAAGTGGATCCTTCGCAGATAAATGTAAGTATTGTGTTTTAATTTACTCAAATAACCAACGAAACGTTTTAAAAGCCGGTGGTCTTTATTTCTGTGTTACCACTGCACGGCTTTATTCGTTAAGTGATCTGACGTAATATTTCGTTTTGTTTTATGGATAAAGTAGCAGACAGCTTTATTAAAATGAGGGCAGCAAATGAGTATTTATTTACTGGGCCGAAAAACTCGGCCAGTGTGGATCTGAGTAGGCTACGACCCTTTTGAAGTATTTCCATAGGTTCTCGTGTAGGTAGGCTATAGGGAGGCTTTATCCTATACAAAGCCCACAACAAAAATAATATAGAATTTGAGTATCTATAAATATGATTTCTGGAGTTTTGTATGTTTGTAGGCTACTGATGCTTCATTTTTTTTTTCTTAAGATTGCACCCCTGCCTTGCAGGTAAAAAAAAAAAAACTTATTACAACTTTAAAAAAAAAAAAAAGTATGCAAGTTAATTATTGACAGACATGTTTATTTCCTCTGCCTTAGTATTGAAAGTGTCCTGGGACAGGTGAGGGAGTGGGAAACTTGGCCATGGTTTGTCTTCATGAATGAGGTGTTGGGACAACCCCACTGTCCTCATTGCCTCCGTCCCTGAGGACACACCAGGGCCAAGTTCAGCAGTGGATGAGCAAGATGAGGAGGAGCAACTCCAGCCAAGAGGAAGCGAGACCGAGAGGATGAGCTGATGGAGAGACTGAGGGAGGACATGAAGATTCAGCGAGAGACAGAGGAGAGCAGGGAGAGAACGGACTGATTGTTTTCTCTTCTTGAGAGAAACTAAGATTTTGGTTTTGTAAATTAAAATGTGTAAATTAAATAGTATCGTTCTACACGTTATTTTTGTTATGCAAGTTATAATTTGTAAATGAAATAAATAATTCTGTACATTTATTTTTGTCATGTCAATTAATTTGTAAATGAAACAATAAATTGTTCTATACATTTTTATTTACAGTACTTTTTACAACTATTTACATAAGTTACGTTTAAGATTAGAAAAACTAAATAAATTTGAAAATGAACAGTACATAAAACAGATGGAAGAAAATGTTTTTATGTAGTCATTTATTGAGCTGGGCTGGCAGACCCTGGTGAAGCCTCTCTGGGTCAGCGGGACATCATCTGGGATCAGTGCATTTTCCACTGTCTGCCAACAGACTTGCAGTGCTGACTTATTCGACGGCTGCAATGTAGCTAAGATGTTTCAGAAAGAGGGAACCATAAAATATTTTAACATGCATAACTGTTCTATGAGCTGAACTCTGACTGCAGGACAGCGGCCCTCAAAGACCAACGGTGCCTATCCCTAATCTAGAAGACTTATTTATTTAAGACAGTGTATTTTATTTTTACATTCTTTTTTAAACGATGACTACTATCAAAATGTAATAATCATGTGTAAAAAGTCAGTTTTTCATAAAACCACATTATCTGCCTCAGATGAAGTTGAATAAAAATCTGAGTTACTTCACAATTATACTCAAATACAGAGTAAATGCATTTCATTACATTATTAGTAATATTTAGCAACTGTTGACAGCTGCTGTTGAAGAGAACCCAAATAAACATTTATACTGGACTTTAAAGTTATATTCAACTGCCTAAAAACAAAACCACTAAATATGTAGTATAAACTATATAAAATCGTATGTTGGTAACATATTTAGTCAACATTTTCTTTTTATCAGTAGATACATTCGATTACTGGAGTAAATTGAAACCCAATACTTGCATTTAAAAGTGTAATCTGGCAATTTCTCTTCAAAAATCTGACGTCGCGGCGCGCAATGAATTCTGGGGTAGGCAAGGCTGCGAAGCATCCATCCAACTATCCTTCATTTCATGGGAAAAGAAGGACGCATTTGCAGGCCGTATTTTGAAGGAGCCTTCGAAGGACCTACGAATTGGGACAGCCTTCGTCGCGCCGCGGTGACGCAATCCGCTATACCTTCCACTGTAAACGAGTCTCGGTGCGTCCTTTGAAGGCCGCGTCGGCCGCGCACTACAAAGGACACGGCCAAGGACTCAAGGAATGACAAACAGTCCAAACACTAGAGTCCCAGAAGAATGTCCGATGCAGGCAGAGAGATGGAGACAGACTTGGTGCAGCGAGGCGTGACACAGGGATGCACTGGGCAAGACCAGGCGATGGGAACTCAAAGAAGCGGAATCCTCAACACAAGAACACCAGGGAAGACGACTGCTCAGAAAACACACCGGGACAGCAGCTGACAGTGCTGATAATTGCTGTGATCAGTGACCACGCCTCCAACACAACCAAACACACATCTAAAGAGAAATGAGCCAGTGAATCTGTAATGGGGATCTACTGGTTATGAAAATTAGTCACCAATATGGGCTGTCTAGTCAGGACACGGAAGGCAGGGATATTTATTGAAGGGTTTAATATATATCATTTAAAATACAGATGCACAGGCACTATTCTCTTTGGTGCTTTACAGTGTAAGTATGGTTCTAAAGGAAAGGAATAAAATTAACTAGGGGATTTTTTAAATATAGCCTATTTTGTGTTTATTTTTTAATGTCATCCGTTTTAGCCTATTCGTTTCTTTAATAAACGTTTTTTATTGTTCTATTTTATTGTTGTTGTATTTTCATTAACATCAGGCTAATAACGAACAAAACAATAATCATTCGTTTGAAAGTAATTAATTTCATGAATATTCACGAGTTTCCTGTTTTGCCACTGAAAACATTAATGCACGCTCCTCGGCTTGAATGAAGATAATTAGTCAGCGTTAAACGAAGTAAAGCTCATATTCTGACTTATTTATGCACAATATTTATATATATATTGTGTTATGTCGTGTGGTTTGTAGCTGTTTGATATGATTTCAGCCAATGATTTGCCAGAGGTGTCGTTGAGCTAAACGAGCCAATCGCCTTTAAGTATTTTTATGTTTCTGTTTTACCTTGAGAGTCTTTAAAGCGGATCGTTTTATAAATTTGCCGAAATGTATATAATAATATTAATTATAAACTCCTATGGTGAAGGTAGCAGTGAAATTTCATCTTTTGCAGAAGCTCTTCTAATCTGGGATGTCTCGTTTCCAAAATTGCACACAAGCATGAACACAAGTTAATGTACTTTAAATATTTGTATCGTCTTAATGGGCCATGATTAATCGCGATAACCAGTGTCTATATAATCTTGATTATTTATAGAAGTCTATATATTAGACTTGTGCCAGTAAATATCCCTGTACACCAGACAAAACAGACAATTTTATTATTTTGATTCTAAAGTGTGTTAATGTGTGTGTTTAAATAAAAGTGTGTTAATGTGTGTGTTTAAATAAAAGTGTGTTAAAGTGTGTGTGTGTTTAAATAAAAGTGTTTTTGCTAATTATATGTCATATATTTGTCGTGACTTTTCCTCGTTCATAAATAAATCTTCAACACAGAATTTTGCCAATTATGTCTTCTCCAGTTACACATTTGTAAATCAAAACCCCATGAGTAACTTTTATCTTTGTGGTTGATCAATAACAACAATTCGTTTAACAATGTTGTGGTAGAACTGAACTAAACTCTTGTGAAAGTGCTGCTAATTTAACAATCATGTTTCTAACGTGTGTGTGTGTGTGTGTGTGTGTGTGTGTGTGTGTGTGGTGGGGAAAGATGAAGGTTTACATGCATTAATTCATGCATGTCATAAACATAAACATTTCTCATTGTGTTTTAATACTAATGTCTGATGGAATTATGCAGGCTATGAGAAAGCAATATGACAAAATCATCACAACTGAAACTTTATTATGCCACCACTGACACATTCACACAAGTTATCAGAGTAATTAAAAGAGCATTAAAGCAAAACAGAAGTAGCTTATAATTAAAACAAACTAACTCATTTACTAACGACAGGCCACTGACAAATCATTGTCTGTAATCATGAAATGATATTGCTGTGAGCAAACTATTGAGCACATAAACAGTTAGGCTATCAATAAAAGAAGCTTAACTTCATTGGACGCTGAAACTAATATTTTTAGTGCACTTTAACACGAAACAGGAAACTCGTGAATATTCATGTAAGCTCCGCCCAGTGTCACAGAAAATCTCTGCCTATTTCAGAACACCTGTTAGAACTGACCACCCGTGATTTGTTAATATGCCATATATGGTAGGGGTTGATCTTTGAGTGCTGTGATTGGATGGCCTGGACTTCATTGATCAGCTCGATCTTGTGTATAAACATGAGGATTCTTCCTTAATAAACTCGAGAGTGTTGTGGTACTGCACTGTCTCTGTGTCTGCCTGATCATTCTCACAATCTGAAGATTCATCTCTCAATCAGGCCAGAGCTGTAGCAATGCATCACTTCTTTTCCATTGCGTTTTCACTGCTAGCCATTATTGGGCAGCATGTGAGCTCAGCCAGAGAACACCGATCAGTGCTGACTGTGCCGAATGGAGGGCCCTGGGGGACTTGGAGGGATGTTAGCATGTGTCCCCATGGAACGTACGCCTATGGGTTTAGCGTGAGGGTAAGTTGGGCATTGACTCTATTTTGCTAATATGGGGGTGTTTTAGTAGATTTGAGTTCGCCCTGCAGCTCAGGCTGGAAACCTGTACAATATATATCTATTTAAATCTTGATTCTGTTACAAATTTGCGGGGACCAATCACAAACCGGCTTATCCACCAGAGCTGCGTTGAACACCCTGTTCTGATGACGCAAGAGTTGCAACTAGGGCAGCTGAGAAGGCCATTCTTTGTGTAATATCTCCTGGTAATCAATTCTAATTTTATTTCTAGTTCTTACCTTTTTAATAGCTTGTATTTTCTCTCATTTTTATGTAAAGCACTTATAATTACCACATATGAAATTTGCCTTGCAATGAAGCTAAAAATATAAATAAATACATCATGATATATACTGTATAATTGTATTTTTTACGACCATCAACTCAAAATGTGATGTGGTGGTCCAGTGGGTTAAACCATGGAACTGATATGCAGAAGGTTGCTGGTTCGATCCCAGCGGTCACCACCAGTGTGTCCTTGAGCAAGGCACTTTACTCCATGTTGCTCCAGGGGATTGTCCCTGTAATAAGGGCACTGTAAGTCGCGTTGGATAAAAGCGTCTGATAAATGTAAAACAACTTTACTTGGACCCATTGTGTGAGCTGTCTCTTTAATATCGTGTTTTATATTCATGTTGCTGCTGACATTTTTGACATGCCCACCAAACGAGATAAACCGCATCTCAAACCTGTTGCACACCGTTGCAAGGAAACATGACGTTCAACCGGAAACCGTAGCAAAACGTTGAGCACCGGTTTGAGCTTTGAACTGCCCCTGGCGCGCGGTTGGCGGGTTTAACAGTGACGGATAGAGACGCGATGGATCGTTGGTCTGATTGGTTGAAGTAGTCATTTGAGCCGATGATCACTAGGCTAGATGATCACGCCTTTATGTGCAGTAAAATTACAGAGCAGACTCCCCAGACCAATGTTCAATCTTAAACACGAGTGCTTTAGTGCTTCAAAGGTTCATGAACTGTGGAGTTGCTTTTATTTTATTATCTCCAGGAAACTGCACCTGATTTTTAAAGTGTGTAATGCTAGAGAGCATGAAGAGAGATGCAGGGTTTCTGTGGGTCTAAAAGTCTTAATCTGACGTCCACAATTGAAGGTCTTAATGTCTTAAATTGAAGCAGAAACTCTTAAATTCAATATCATGTCTTTAAATTAGGTCCCTATGATTTCAGTGCAGAAAACGTGGACGGAATTATAGAATCATTCACAAAAATGGTATTTATTGTATAATGCAGAAACTGTAAAACAACGGATTTCATAGGACCCTACATTTAATGCTTCCTCAGGATTTGAGCTCCATGTCAAATCTTTAAATCAAGACCCCTTTACTTGACATCGACATGCAAAATGAAGACATTAACTCTTGTTTTCTGAGAAATTGAACATAATTAAGTGATTTTTATGCAAGAACAAATATCTGTCATTAGGTATGGAAATGACTTCCATTGGGATGAAGTTAAAACCACTGGCATGTGTTTTAATACTAAAATCACTTTCACAAGATTTCCAGAGGTTTCCGAGATCTCAAACTTTAAGCCTTTATTTGTAAAATAAGTTATGGGGGTCAGTTGTAAATTGTATTTTCAAACTTTGACGTCACTAATGCAACTCATTGGATATTGACATATTGCAGAGTTATGTTTCCTTAAATGTTAAATTTAAACTTGACGTACCTTCATAACCTGCAGAAACCCTGTAAATGTTACTATGGGTTGGGTTATCGTTAACTCTTTCAAATGGAAGATCGTCTCAATGTTGTTGTTTTTAAGGTGGAAGCTCCTGGGGGTGATACAGCGCTCAATGGGATTCGTCTTTACTGTACCGATCGGTCCGAAGGAGATTCATCCACAAATGGCGTCAGCTCGATTGAGTCCCACATAGGATAGTAATGGACTTTGATGAACAATTATTGTATTAAGTGTTTAAGCTAGAGAAGTAAATTGAGGATTTACTTGATTTGATTGTGAAACCTCTTTGTCTTCTTCAGCTGGGGTGAGTGGAAAGCTGTCAAAAATTGTCCTAAAGGATTATTGAGACAGTTCCAGCTGAGAGTCGAATCTGTACAACTAGGAGATGACACGGCCGCAAACAACATCAGGTGAGCATGTGGTGCTATAAGTCAACCTAGTTTTATTTAGCTATTTAAACACTCTGGTTTCCCTCATCATGCTGGTTGTTTTTTTTTAAGCCGATTGCAAGAGGCTGCAGGTGATCACATCACCATTATATTTTATCATTGTCATATTTAAATTTTCTCCAGGTTCGAATGCAGTGACGGTACTTTGCTGGAGGGTGACGGAACAACCTGGGGTGACTGGGGCGGGTGGAGCTCAAAGTGTGAGGGAAGAGGAATCTGTGGCATCAGCACGAAGATCGAAGAGCCACAGGGAAAAGGAGATGACACCGCTCTCAATGATGTTCACATGTTCTGCTGTATTTAAGGTGATGTGAATCTCACTCAAACACTCAGACTGACACACACTGCAGATCATCTAAATCTGTGTTTTCTCTTTCAGGTGTGTGAGGACGACAAGAACAGCAAGAAGATCAAATGAATTGTAGTAATTGATCATCATACTATGATAAACTAACATGAACCATGTCATTCAACAGTAAATCTAATGCACAGTCAGCCGGTCATTATCACAAAACAAAGCCTAACTGGACGATCAGGTCATTTACTGTTCATCCCGCCTATTATTGGAGTAAAGACTCCTGAACTTCTGCTGTCAGTCAAAACTGGTGCCAAATATAAGCATTAAAGTCTTTCTAAACAGTGCCTTGTTTAGTTTCATTGTTTTGCTCAACACTTGTACATCAGTAGTGCACGTGGCAGATGGTTCATCTAAAGCAAAGTAATTGTCTTATCCGTTCACACATTACCTGGGAATGACAGCACACTACATGAACACCACATTCAATTACATTTCTAGTGTGATTATTGACTCCTGTTACCTCAACTTTTTGCCTTTTTTATAAAGGTATAATTACACGCCAAAGTATAAAAATGAGTTAATATAATGGCTCACTGCAAATTCTGAATTATTTGATGCACTACAAATTCAAACCTCATACAATAAAAAACAAACCAACACTGGGTTAAACGACCCAATTTGGGTAACTATACACTAAAAAAAGATACGATTACAGCCTTTGCAACTGACACGTTCAATCAAATAAAAATGTAATAAAATGACATTTACAACAAACCTTTATTATTAAAACAGTAATGTTCAAAACAAAGTGAAGAATAAAAGTGTCTGTTTTGTCTGGTGTACAGGGATATTTACTGGCACAAGTCTAATATATAGACTTCTATAAATAATCAAGATTATATAGACACTGGTTATCGCGATTAATCATGGCCCATTAAGATGATACAAATATTTAAAGTACATTAACTTGTGTTCATGCTTGTGTGCAATTTTGGAAACGAGACATTCAAGTCTACCCAGATTAGAAGAGCTTCTGCAAAAGATGAAATTTCACTGCTACCTTCACCATAGGAGTTTATAATTAATATTATTATATACATTTCGGCAAATTTATAAAACGATCCGCTTTAAAGACTCTCAAGGTAAAACAGAAACATAAAAATACTTAAAGGCGATTGGCTCGTTTAGCTCAACGACACCTCTGGCAAATCATTGGCTGAAATCATATCAAACAGCTACAAACCACACGACATACCACAATATATAAATATTGTATAAATAAGTCAGAATATGAGCTTTACTTCGTTTAGCGCTGACTAATTATCTTCATTCAAGCCGAGGAGCGTGCATTAATGTTTTCAGTGGCAAAACAGGAAACTCGTGAATATTCATGAAATTAATTACTTTCAAACGAATGATTATTGTTTTGTTCGTTATTAGCCTAGTGTTAATGAAAATACAACAACAATAAAATAGAACAATAAAAAACGTTTATTAAAGAAACGAATAAGCTAAAACGGATGACATTAAAAAATAAACACAAAATAGGCTATATTTAAAAATTCCCCTTTAAAACGAATGCTGAGCTTGTGGTTCTCTATTATTTGATTGAAAACAACAACAACAATAAAACAAAGACAAACTCTTATATTAGCCTAGAGTCTAGACAAAGACATTTTTTTTAATTAACAAGTGATCTTGCCTTTTGCCTCCGCTATCATCCTGTCCATAATCTCTTGCGGCTATTAGATACAGTTACAGTCAAATTTAAATTCACCATCATCGGTTCCCCTCAGCCGATTTGCATAGTATTTGCAATGACCATCCCTTGTCTGAAACGGAGCGTATTGTAAAGAAAAGTTATGACTGCTGCGTATTTACACTTGTTTGAACATTGGTCTGTGTGCTCTCTCAGCTTCATCACAGATTTAACTCCGCACGGTTATATAAAACAGGCTGGGTCAGTGGTGTAGTCTACGTGATACGCAGTTATACGCGGTATACCCATTAGGAAAGGCCAAGGATTTCCGTATACCCACTTAAAAAAGCGTGAGGATACGTAACAACATCGTTTTGTGACAGAACTTTCATTCATAAATTCACCCCGTCTGTGTTGCGAACTTAGACTGTGGTTGCGATTGCGAATCTCTAACGCTTTTGGACCATTGGGGCTTCCGTGGCCTGTGACCTGGATCTGACGTCACCTACCAGGGAAAAGCACAGGTGCTTGGCGGTCTTTCTTGGTGCAAGTTTGTAAAAAGATATGAAACGAAAGCAGACTCAAACTACACTCTTTGAGTGTTTTCGGAAGCCTGCCCCTATATGGAATTAGATTTGTTTAAAAAAAAAATGAACGAAACTTTATGAAACGGAACTTTTTCAGAAACTATCACAAATATCCATTACAAAAGAAGAAAAACACATTGAAAATGAAAAAAATGAACTCAGTCGCACAAATCTAACAGGATATTCAAATATGCTTCATTCTTTGTTAATGTTTTTCAAAGATTCGTTTTCATTGCCACAGATTTCGCTTACGCTTCGCAGTTTTTCGTTTGCAGTTTTGACACAAACATCTCGTGGGGGCGGAGGAGGAAGATGCGGAGGAGGAAGATGATGAAGATGATGCCGCCGCCGCTCTGTGTCTCTCCTGAGAGCTCATCTTTACAAACTAATAAACTCAATTGTTTAGAAATTCTTTACAAACTTGTATAAACTTCATGCAAAGCAACGCGAAGGTTTTCCAATGTGTGCGCCACTGAGTGACGTCTATAGTTCCACCTGTCCGTCGAAAGCTCACTATCCAATCAGAGTAGATCACTGTTAAGCCCGTGTAACCCCTCCTGTTCGAACCGCCCCGCTCCAAGCGGGACTCGAACCCGGGTCCGCCGGCATGAGAGTCGGACGCTCTAACAAGGAGGCTAAAGGCTGCAACCCCTAGCGTCAGTCGCTAGAGCGTCTCTTGAGATCAGAGGAGTGAGGTTTACTTGCACAGCCACTACTAGCTGGCCTCCGTTACACTCACCCCCCTAAACCTCACTCCCATCCGGGTCACGGCACCAATGTAACCCCTCCTGTTCGAACCGCCCCGCTCCAAGCGGGACTCGAACCCGGGTCCGCCGGCATGAGAGTCGGACGCTCTAACAAGGAGGCTAAAGGCTGCAACCCCTAGCGTCAGTCGCTAGAGCGTCTCTTGAGATCAGAGGAGTGAGTTTTACTTGCACAGCCACTACTAGCTGGCCTCCGTTACACCCGCCCCCACGAGATGTTTGTGTCAAAACTGCAAACGAAAAACTGCGAAGCGTAAGCGAAATCTGTGGCAATGAAAACGAATCTTTGAAAAACATTAACAAAGAATGAAGCATATTTGAATATCCTGTTAGATTTGTGCGACTGAGTTCATTTTTTTCATTTTCAATGTGTTTTTCTTCTTTTGTAATGGATATTTGTGATAGTTTCTGAAAAAGTTTCGTTCAGTTTCATAAAGTTTCGTTCATTTTTTTTTAAACAAATCTAATTCCATACCCCTAAAGCTACAGCAGCAGAAGAGGGGAGATAGTGTGTGTGTGTGTGTGTGTGTGTGGTAAACAGAATACAATTTTTATATCTCCTTATTTCAGACGATGAGAGAAATGAGAGCTCCTGGCCAGCCGTGTGGACTGAAACTCAGGCTAGGGAATTTAAAAACAGGCATCCTTGGTTAGATTGGAGGGACAGTAAGTTAGGGAGAAATCAGCACACATGCAAATCTGATATATACAATTAACCCATGTGTGGCCACATTTTTCTGAATGGTTTCATGCATATAGTCATGTTAATAGTGTCCTATGTGAACATGTTCTGCATTTATTTTCCCCAAGTTTTTGTTTCTTTTTTCTTGAAAATCGTATTTGAATGTGCACTGATCTGCACTGATCTGTTGAAAGCAAATATGTTGTATGCTCCCCTTCAATGTCAAATTTGACTAAGAGGAGAACATTTGGCATCTAACTCAAAATAACTGCTTTCAACAGATCAGTCTTTACACAAACAAATGTTTTATGTATAAAAGTTGAAGAACATTCGATACAAACTCAAAAAAGCTGCATCTATCTTATAATCTGTTGAATATGAAAATACAACAAACAACAAATACATTTGTCTTAAAGTGGTGGAACATAGTGCAGAACAAAGTAACTAACAGGGCATTGTGTATCAAAAAGTTAAATGAAAATAAATTAATATAATGACATCTATATAACAAAAATAAATAAATAGTCCCATAGTATTCAACGGCTGACTGTAGTAGGTGATTTCATATAATGTAAATGTAAATGTAAACTCATTACTTGTCTGAATTTCCACATTATAATGGAATCATAAGCTACTTGTCATAAAAAGAATTAGGGTCCTTGACCGATTAGAATGAAACGCAACCATTCCAAACTGGATGAAGGGTCCTCAATATTTTGGCCCTTACAACAAGAAAAATATTATATTTTTCCCTATCGAATAATGTTCTACTGTACAGTAGAGATGTCAGTTAAAGGGTTAATGTTTTAGGTGGGATATTATGAAAGCAAAAAGCAGTAAACAAGACCAAAAATCTTGATTTATTAACCTGTTAACACAGTATACCCCATTTAATTTGCCCACCGGCAAATAGTTGCTGCTTGGACTTTTGACTAAATATATAAAAAACTAATGATCTCTTGTAAGAATTGTTTTGTTTGGATGATTCTAGAGACCTTCACGATTATGTATGTATATATATATATATATATATATATATATATATATATATATATATATATATATATATATATATATATATATATATATATATATATATATATATATATATATATTTGGTGGTGCCTATGGGGTACGTGTCGCTCTGGAATAGGTGCGTATGAAGCTGGGAGGGAAAAAAATCACAGTATACTCACTACAAAAAACTAGACTACACAACTGACACAGACCAATGTTCAAACAAGTGTAAATACGCAGCAGTCATAACTTTTATTTACAATACGCTCCGTTTCAGACAAGGGATGGTCATTGCAAATACTATGCAAATCGGCTGAGGGGAACCGATGATGGTGAATTTAAATTTGACTGTAACTGTATCTAATAGCCGCAAGAGAGGATGATAGCGGAGGCAAAAGGCAAGATCACTTGTTAATTTAAAAAAATGTATTTGTCTAGGCTAATATAAGAGTTTGTCTCTGTTTTATTGTTGTTGTTGTTTTCAATCAAATAATAGAGAACCACAAGCTCAGCATTCGTTTTAAAGGGGAATTTTTAAATATATAATTTTTAATTTCATTAACATCAGGCTAATAACGAACAAAACAATAATCATTCGTTTGAAAGTAATTAATTTCATGAATATTCACGAGTTTCCTGTTTTGCCACTGAAAACATTAATGCACGCTCCTCGGCTTGAATGAAGATAATTAGTCAGCGTTAAACGAAGTAAAGCTCATATTCTGACTTATTTATGCACAATATTTATATATATATTGTGTTATGTCGTGTGGTTTGTAGCTGTTTGATATGATTTCAGCCAATGATTTGCCAGAGGTGTCGTTGAGCTAAACGAGCCAATCGCCTTTAAGTATTTTTATGTTTCTGTTTTACCTTGATAGTCTTTAAAGCGGATCGTTTTATAAATTTGCCGAAATGTATATAATAATATTAATTATAAACTCCTATGGTGAAGGTAGCAGTGAAATTTCATCTTTTGCAGAAGCTCTTCTAATCTGGGATGTCTCGTTTCCAAAATTGCACACAAGCATGAACACAAGTTAATGTACTTTAAATATTTGTATCGTCTTAATGGGCCATGATTAATCGCGATAACCAGTGTCTATATAATCTTGATTATTTATAGAAGTCTATATATTAGACTTGTGCCAGTAAATATCCCTGTACACCAGACAAAACAGACAATTTTATTATTTTGATTCTAAAGTGTGTTAATGTGTGTGTTTAAATAAAAGTGTGTTAATGTGTGTGTTTAAATAAAAGTGTGTTAAAGTGTGTGTGTGTTTAAATAAAAGTGTTTTTGCTAATTATATGTCATATATTTGTCGTGACTTTTCCTCGTTCATAAATAAATCTTCAACAAGGAATTTTGCCAATTATGTCTTCTCCAGTTACACATTTGTAAATCAAAACCCCATGAGTAACTTTTATCTTTGTGGTTGATCAATAACAACAATTCGTTTAACAATGTTGTGGTAGAACTGAACTAAACTCTTGTGAAAGTGCTGCTAATTTAACAATCATGTTTCTAACGTGTGTGTGTGTGTGTGTGTGTGTGTGTGTGGTGGGGAAAGATGAAGGTTTACATGCATTAATTCATGCATGTCATAAACATAAACATTTCTCATTGTGTTTTAATACTAATGTCTGATGGAATTATGCAGGCTATGAGAAAGCAATATGACAAAATCATCACAACTGAAACTTTATTATGCCACCACTGACACATTCACACAAGTTATCAGAGTAATTAAAAGAGCATTAAAGCAAAACAGAAGTAGCTTATAATTAAAACAAACTAACTCATTTACTAACGACAGGCCACTGACAAATCATTGTCTGTAATCATGAAATGATATTGCTGTGAGCAAACTATTGAGCACATAAACAGTTAGGCTATCAATAAAAGAAGCTTAACTTCATTGGACGCTGAAACTAATATTTTTAGTGCACTTTAACACGAAACAGGAAACTCGTGAATATTCATGTAAGCTCCGCCCAGTGTCACAGAAAATCTCTGCCTATTTCAGAACACCTGTTAGAACTGACCACCCGTGATTTGTTAATATGCCATATATGGTAGGGGTTGATCTTTGAGTGCTGTGATTGGATGGCCTGGACTTCATTGATCAGCTCGATCTTGTGTATAAACATGAGGATTCTTCCTTAATAAACTCGAGAGTGTTGTGGGACTGCACTGTCTCTGTGTCTGCCTGATCATTCTCACAATCTGAAGATTCATCTCTCAATCAGGCCAGAGCTGTAGCAATGCATCACTTCTTTTCCATTGCGTTTTCACTGCTAGCCATTATTGGGCAGCATGTGAGCTCAGCCAGAGAACACCGATCAGTGCTGACTGTGCCGAATGGAGGGCCCTGGGGGACTTGGAGGGATGTTAGCATGTGTCCCCATGGAACGTACGCCTATGGGTTTAGCGTGAGGGTAAGTTGGGCATTGACTCTATTTTGCTAATATGGGGGTGTTTTAGTAGATTTGAGTTCGCCCTGCAGCTCAGGCTGGAAACCTGTACAATATATATCTATTTAAATCTTGATTCTGTTACAAATTTGCGGGGACCAATCACAAACCGGCTTATCCACCAGAGCTGCGTTGAACACCCTGTTCTGATGACGCAAGAGTTGCAACTAGGGCAGCTGAGAAGGCCATTCTTTGTGTAATATCTCCTGGTAATCAATTCTAATTTTATTTCTAGTTCTTACCTTTTTAATAGCTTGTATTTTCTCTCATTTTTATGTAAAGCACTTATAATTACCACATATGAAATTTGCCTTGCAATGAAGCTAAAAATATAAATAAATACATCATGATATATACTGTATAATTGTATTTTTTACGACCATCAACTCAAAATGTGATGTGGTGGTCCAGTGGGTTAAACCATGGAACTGATATGCAGAAGGTTGCTGGTTCGATCCCAGCGGTCACCACCAGTGTGTCCTTGAGCAAGGCACTTTACTCCATGTTGCTCCAGGGGATTGTCCCTGTAATAAGGGCACTGTAAGTCGCGTTGGATAAAAGCGTCTGATAAATGTAAAACAACTTTACTTGGACCCATTGTGTGAGCTGTCTCTTTAATATCGCGTTTTATATTCATGTTGCTGCTGACATTTTTGACATGCCCACCAAACGAGATAAACCGCATCTCAAACCTGTTGCACACCGTTGCAAGGAAACATGACGTTCAACCGGAAACCGTAGCAAAACGTTGAGCACCGGTTTGAGCTTTGAACTGCCCCTGGCGCGCGGTTGGCGGGTTTAACAGTGACGGATAGAGACGCGATGGATCGTTGGTCTGATTGGTTGAAGTAGTCATTTGAGCCGATGATCACTAGGCTAGATGATCACGCCTTTATGTGCAGTAAAATTACAGAGCAGACTCCCCAGACCAATGTTCAATCTTAAACACGAGTGCTTTAGTGCTTCAAAGGTTCACGAACTGTGGAGTTGCTTTTATTTTATTATCTCCAGGAAACTGCACCTGATTTTTAAAGTGTGTAATGCTAGAGAGCATGAAGAGAGATGCAGGGTTTCTGTGGGTCTAAAAGTCTTAATCTGACGTCCACAATTGAAGGTCTTAATGTCTTAAATTGAAGCAGAAACTCTTAAATTCAATATCATGTCTTTAAATTAGGTCCCTATGATTTCAGTGCAGAAAACGTGGACGGAATTATAGAATCATTCACAAAAATGGTATTTATTGTATAATGCAGAAACTGTAAAACAACGGATTTCATAGGACCCTACATTTAATGCTTCCTCAGGATTTGAGCTCCATGTCAAATCTTTAAATCAAGACCCCTTTACTTGACATCGACATGCAAAATGAAGACATTAACTCTTGTTTTCTGAGAAATTGAACATAATTAAGTGATTTTTATGCAAGAACAAATATCTGTCATTAGGTATGGAAATGACTTCCATTGGGATGAAGTTAAAACCACTGGCATGTGTTTTAATACTAAAATCACTTTCACAAGATTTCCAGAGGTTTCCGAGATCTCAAACTTTAAGCCTTTATTTGTAAAATAAGTTATGGGGGTCAGTTGTAAATTGTATTTTCAAACTTTGACGTCACTAATGCAACTCATTGGATATTGACATATTGCAGAGTTATGTTTCCTTAAATGTTAAATTTAAACTTGACGTACCTTCATAACCTGCAGAAACCCTGTAAATGTTACTATGGGTTGGGTTATCGTTAACTCTTTCAAATGGAAGATCGTCTCAATGTTGTTGTTTTTAAGGTGGAAGCTCCTGGGGGTGATGATACAGCGCTCAATGGGATTCGTCTTTACTGTACCGATCGGTCCGAAGGAGATTCATCCACAAATGGCGTCAGCTCGATTGAGTCCCACATAGGATAGTAATGGACTTTGATGAACAATTATTGTATTAAGTGTTTAAGCTAGAGAAGTAAATTGAGGATTTACTTGATTTGATTGTGAAACCTCTTTGTCTTCTTCAGCTGGGGTGAGTGGAAAGCTGTCAAAAATTGTCCTAAAGGATTATTGAGACAGTTCCAGCTGAGAGTCGAATCTGTACAACTAGGAGATGACACGGCCGCAAACAACATCAGGTGAGCATGTGGTGCTATAAGTCAACCTAGTTTTATTTAGCTATTTAAACACTCTGGTTTCCCTCATCATGCTGGTTGTTTTTTTTTAAGCCGATTGCAAGAGGCTGCAGGTGATCACATCACCATTATATTTTATCATTGTCATATTTAAATTTTCTCCAGGTTCGAATGCAGTGACGGTACTTTGCTGGAGGGTGACGGAACAACCTGGGGTGACTGGGGCGGGTGGAGCTCAAAGTGTGAGGGAAGAGGAATCTGTGGCATCAGCACGAAGATCGAAGAGCCACAGGGAGATGGAGATGACACCGCTCTCAATGATGTTCACATGTTCTGCTGTATTTAAGGTGATGTGAATCTCACTCAAACACTCAGACTGACACACACTGCAGATCATCTAAATCTGTGTTTTCTCTTTCAGGTGTGTGAGGACGACAAGAACAGCAAGAAGATCAAATGAATTGTAGTAATTGATCATCATACTATGATAAACTAACATGAACCATGTCATTCAACAGTAAATCTAATGCACAGTCAGCCGGTCATTATCACAAAACAAAGCCTAACTGGACGATCAGGTCATTTACTGTTCATCCCGCCTATTATTGGAGTAAAGACTCCTGAACTTCTGCTGTCAGTCAAAACTGGTGCCAAATATCAGCATTAAAGTCTTTCTAAACAGTGCCTTGTTTAGTTTCATTGTTTTGCTCAACACTTGTACATCAGTAGTGCACGTGGCAGACGGTTCATCTAAAGCAAAGTAATTGTCTTATCCGTTCACACATTACCTGGGAATGACAGCACACTACATGAACACCACATTCAATTACATTTCTAGTGTGATTATTGACTCCTGTTACCTCAACTTTTTGCCTTTTTTATAAAGGTATAATTACACGCCAAAGTATAAAAATGAGTTAATATAATGGCTCACTGCAAATTCTGAATTATTTGATGCACTACAAATTCAAACCTCATACAATAAAAAACAAACCAACACTGGGTTAAACGACCCAATTTGGGTAACTATACACTAAAAAAAGATACGATTACAGCCTTTGCAACTGACACGTTCAATCAAATAAAAATGTAATAAAATGACATTTACAACAAACCTTTATTATTAAAACAGTAATGTTCAAAACAAAGTGAAGAATAAAAGTGTCTGTTTTGTCTGGTGTACAGGGATATTTACTGGCACAAGTCTAATATATAGACTTCTATAAATAATCAAGATTATATAGACACTGGTTATCGCGATTAATCATGGCCCATTAAGATGATACAAATATTTAAAGTACATTAACTTGTGTTCATGCTTGTGTGCAATTTTGGAAACGAGACATTCAAGTCTACCCAGATTAGAAGAGCTTCTGCAAAAGATGAAATTTCACTGCTACCTTCACCATAGGCGTTTATAATATTATATACATTTCGGCAAATTTATAAAACGATCCGCTTTAAAGACTCTCAAGGTAAAACAGAAACATAAAAATACTTAAAGGCGATTGGCTCGTTTAGCTCAACGACACCTCTGGCAAATCATTGGCTGAAATCATATCAAACAGCTACAAACCACACGACATACCACAATATATAAATATTGTATAAATAAGTCAGAATATGAGCTTTACTTCGTTTAGCGCTGACTAATTATCTTCATTCAAGCCGAGGAGCGTGCATTAATGTTTTCAGTGGCAAAACAGGAAACTCGTGAATATTCATGAAATTAATTACTTTCAAACGAATGATTATTGTTTTGTTCGTTATTAGCCTAGTGTTAATGAAAATACAACAACAATAAAATAGAACAATAAAAAACGTTTATTAAAGAAACGAATAAGCTAAAACGGATGACATTAAAAAATAAACACAAAATAGGCTATATTTAAAAATTCCCCTTTAAAACGAATGCTGAGCTTGTGGTTCTCTATTATTTGATTGAAAACAACAACAACAATAAAACAAAGACAAACTCTTATATTAGCCTAGAGTCTAGACAAAGACATTTTTTTTAATTAACAAGTGATCTTGCCTTTTGCCTCCGCTATCATCCTGTCCATAATCTCTTGCGGCTATTAGATACAGTTACAGTCAAATTTAAATTCACCATCATCGGTTCCCCTCAGCCGATTTGCATAGTATTTGCAATGACCATCCCTTGTCTGAAACGGAGCGTATTGTAAAGAAAAGTTATGACTGCTGCGTATTTACACTTGTTTGAACATTGGTCTGTGTGCTCTCTCAGCTTCATCACAGATTTAACTCCGCACGGTTATATAAAACAGGCTGGGTCAGTGGTGTAGTCTACGTGATACGCAGTTATACGCGGTATACCCATTAGGAAAGGCCAAGGATTTCCGTATACCCACTTAAAAAAGCGTGAGGATACGTAACAACATCGTTTTGTGACAGAACTTTCATTCATAAATTCACCCCGTCTGTGTTGCGAACTTAGACTGTGGTTGCGATTGCGAATCTCTAACGCTTTTGTACCATTGGGGCTTCCGTGGCCTGTGACCTGGATCTGACGTCACCTACCAAGGAAAAGCACAGGTGCTTGGCGGTCTTTCTTGGTGCAAGTTTGTAAAAAGATATGAAACGAAAGCAGACTCAAACTACACTCTTTGAGTGTTTTCGGAAGCCTGCCCCTATATGGAATTAGATTTGTTTAAAAAAAAAATGAACGAAACTTTATGAAACGGAACTTTTTCAGAAACTATCACAAATATCCATTACAAAAGAAGAAAAACACATTGAAAATGAAAAAAATGAACTCAGTCGCACAAATCTAACAGGATATTCAAATATGCTTCATTCTTTGTTAATGTTTTTCAAAGATTCGTTTTCATTGCCACAGATTTCGCTTACGCTTTGCAGTTTTTCGTTTGCAGTTTTGACACAAACATCTCGTGGGGGCGGAGGAGGAAGATGCGGAGGAGGAAGATGATGAAGATGATGCCGCCGCCGCTCTGTGTCTCTCCTGAGAGCTCATCTTTACAAACTAATAAACTCAATTGTTTAGAAATTCTTTACAAACTTGTATAAACTTCATGCAAAGCAACGCGAAGGTTTTCCAATGTGTGCGCCACTGAGTGACGTCTATAGTTCCACCTGTCCGTCGAAAGCTCACTATCCAATCAGAGTAGATCACTGTTAAGCCCGTGTAACCCCTCCTGTTCGAACCGCCCCGCTCCAAGCGGGACTCGAACCCGGGTCCGCCGGCATGAGAGTCGGACGCTCTAACAAGGAGGCTAAAGGCTGCAACCCCTAGCGTCAGTCGCTAGAGCGTCTCTTGAGATCAGAGGAGTGAGGTTTACTTGCACAGCCACTACTAGCTGGCCTCCGTTACACCCGCCCCCACGAGATGTTTGTGTCAAAACTGCAAACGAAAAACTGCGAAGCGTAAGCGAAATCTGTGGCAATGAAAACGAATCTTTGAAAAACATTAACAAAGAATGAAGCATATTTGAATATCCTGTTAGATTTGTGCGACTGAGTTCATTTTTTTCATTTTCAATGTGTTTTTCTTCTTTTGTAATGGATATTTGTGATAGTTTCTGAAAAAGTTTCGTTCAGTTTCATAAAGTTTCGTTCATTTTTTTTTAAACAAATCTAATTCCATACCCCTAAAGCTACAGCAGCAGAAGAGGGGAGATAGTGTGTGTGTGTGTGTGTGTGTGTGTGTGGTAAACAGAATACAATTTTTATATCTCCTTATTTCAGACGATGAGAGAAATGAGAGCTCCTGGCCAGCCGTGTGGACTGAAACTCAGGCTAGGGAATTTAAAAACAGGCATCCTTGGTTAGATTGGAGGGACAGTAAGTTAGGGAGAAATCAGCACACATGCAAATCTGATATATACAATTAACCCATGTGTGGCCACATTTTTCTGAATGGTTTCATGCATATAGTCATGTTAATAGTGTCCTATGTGAACATGTTCTGCATTTATTTTCCCCAAGTTTTTGTTTCTTTTTTCTTGAAAATCGTATTTGAATGTGCACTGATCTGCACTGATCTGTTGAAAGCAAATATGTTGTATGCTCCCCTTCAATGTCAAATTTGACTAAGAGGAGAACATTTGGCATCTAACTCAAAATAACTGCTTTCAACAGATCAGTCTTTACACAAACAAATGTTTTATGTATAAAAGTCGAAGAACATTCGATACAAACTCAAAAAAGCTGCATCTATCTTATAATCTGTTGAATATGAAAATACAACAAACAACAAATACATTTGTCTTAAAGTGGTGGAACATAGTGCAGAACAAAGTAACTAACAGGGCATTGTGTATCAAAAAGTTAAATGAAAATAAATTAATATAATGACATCTATATAACAAAAATAAATAAATAGTCCCATAGTATTCAACGGCTGACTGTAGTAGGTGATTTCATATAATGTAAATGTAAATGTAAACTCATTACTTGTCTGAATTTCCACATTATAATGGAATCATAAGCTACTTGTCATAAAAAGAATTAGGGTCCTTGACCGATTAGAATGAAACGCAACCATTCCAAACTGGATGAAGGGTCCTCAATATTTTGGCCCTTACAACAAGAAAAATATTATATTTTTCCCTATCGAATAATGTTCTACTGTACAGTAGAGATGTCAGTTAAAGGGTTAATGTTTTAGGTGGGATATTATGAAAGCAAAAAGCAGTAAACAAGACCAAAAATCTTGATTTATTAACCTGTTAACACAGTATACCCCATTTAATTTGCCCACCGGCAAATAGTTGCTGCTTGGACTTTTGACTAAATATATAAAAAACTAATGATCTCTTGTAAGAATTGTTTTGTTTGGATGATTCTAGAGACCTTCACGATTATGTATGTATATATATATATATATATATATATATATATATATATATATATATATATATATATATATATATATATATATATATATATATATATATATATATATATATATATATATATATATATATTTGGTGGTGCCTATGGGGTACGTGTCGCTCTGGAATAGGTGCGTATGAAGCTGGGAGGGAAAAAAATCACAGTATACTCACTACAAAAAACTAGACTACACAACTGACACAGACCAATGTTCAAACAAGTGTAAATACGCAGCAGTCATAACTTTTATTTACAATACGCTCCGTTTCAGACAAGGGATGGTCATTGCAAATACTATGCAAATCGGCTGAGGGGAACCGATGATGGTGAATTTAAATTTGACTGTAACTGTATCTAATAGCCGCAAGAGAGGATGATAGCGGAGGCAAAAGGCAAGATCACTTGTTAATTTAAAAAAATGTATTTGTCTAGGCTAATATAAGAGTTTGTCTCTGTTTTATTGTTGTTGTTGTTTTCAATCAAATAATAGAGAACCACAAGCTCAGCATTCGTTTTAAAGGGGAATTTTTAAATATATAATTTTTAATTTCATTAACATCAGGCTAATAACGAACAAAACAATAATCATTCGTTTGAAAGTAATTAATTTCATGAATATTCACGAGTTTCCTGTTTTGCCACTGAAAACATTAATGCACGCTCCTCGGCTTGAATGAAGATAATTAGTCAGCGTTAAACGAAGTAAAGCTCATATTCTGACTTATTTATGCACAATATTTATATATATATTGTGTTATGTCGTGTGGTTTGTAGCTGTTTGATATGATTTCAGCCAATGATTTGCCAGAGGTGTCGTTGAGCTAAACGAGCCAATCGCCTTTAAGTATTTTTATGTTTCTGTTTTACCTTGATAGTCTTTAAAGCGGATCGTTTTATAAATTTGCCGAAATGTATATAATAATATTAATTATAAACTCCTATGGTGAAGGTAGCAGTGAAATTTCATCTTTTGCAGAAGCTCTTCTAATCTGGGATGTCTCGTTTCCAAAATTGCACACAAGCATGAACACAAGTTAATGTACTTTAAATATTTGTATCGTCTTAATGGGCCATGATTAATCGCGATAACCAGTGTCTATATAATCTTGATTATTTATAGAAGTCTATATATTAGACTTGTGCCAGTAAATATCCCTGTACACCAGACAAAACAGACAATTTTATTATTTTGATTCTAAAGTGTGTTAATGTGTGTGTTTAAATAAAAGTGTGTTAATGTGTGTGTTTAAATAAAAGTGTGTTAAAGTGTGTGTGTGTTTAAATAAAAGTGTTTTTGCTAATTATATGTCATATATTTGTCGTGACTTTTCTTCGTTCATAAATAAATCTTCAACAAGGAATTTTGCCAATTATGTCTTCTCCAGTTACACATTTGTAAATCAAAACCCCATGAGTAACTTTTATCTTTGTGGTTGATCAATAACAACAATTCGTTTAACAATGTTGTGGTAGAACTGAACTAAACTCTTGTGAAAGTGCTGCTAATTTAACAATCATGTTTCTAACGTGTGTGTGTGTGTGTGTGTGTGTGTGTGTGGTGGGGAAAGATGAAGGTTTACATGCATTAATTCATGCATGTCATAAACATAAACATTTCTCATTGTGTTTTAATACTAATGTCTGATGGAATTATGCAGGCTATGAGAAAGCAATATGACAAAATCATCACAACTGAAACTTTATTATGCCACCACTGACACATTCACACAAGTTATCAGAGTAATTAAAAGAGCATTAAAGCAAAACAGAAGTAGCTTATAATTAAAACAAACTAACTCATTTACTAACGACAGGCCACTGACAAATCATTGTCTGTAATCATGAAATGATATTGCTGTGAGCAAACTATTGAGCACATAAACAGTTAGGCTATCAATAAAAGAAGCTTAACTTCATTGGACGCTGAAACTAATATTTTTAGTGCACTTTAACACGAAACAGGAAACTCGTGAATATTCATGTAAGCTCCGCCCAGTGTCACAGAAAATCTCTGCCTATTTCAGAACACCTGTTAGAACTGACCACCCGTGATTTGTTAATATGCCATATATGGTAGGGGTTGATCTTTGAGTGCTGTGATTGGATGGCCTGGACTTCATTGATCAGCTCGATCTTGTGTATAAACATGAGGATTCTTCCTTAATAAACTCGAGAGTGTTGTGGGACTGCACTGTCTCTGTGTCTGCCTGATCATTCTCACAATCTGAAGATTCATCTCTCAATCAGGCCAGAGCTGTAGCAATGCATCACTTCTTTTCCATTGCGTTTTCACTGCTAGCCATTATTGGGCAGCATGTGAGCTCAGCCAGAGAACACCGATCAGTGCTGACTGTGCCGAATGGAGGGCCCTGGGGGACTTGGAGGGATGTTAGCATGTGTCCCCATGGAACGTACGCCTATGGGTTTAGCGTGAGGGTAAGTTGGGCATTGACTCTATTTTGCTAATATGGGGGTGTTTTAGTAGATTTGAGTTCGCCCTGCAGCTCAGGCTGGAAACCTGTACAATATATATCTATTTAAATCTTGATTCTGTTACAAATTTGCGGGGACCAATCACAAACCGGCTTATCCACCAGAGCTGCGTTGAACACCCTGTTCTGATGACGCAAGAGTTGCAACTAGGGCAGCTGAGAAGGCCATTCTTTGTGTAATATCTCCTGGTAATCAATTCTAATTTTATTTCTAGTTCTTACCTTTTTAATAGCTTGTATTTTCTCTCATTTTTATGTAAAGCACTTATAATTACCACATATGAAATTTGCCTTGCAATGAAGCTAAAAATATAAATAAATACATCATGATATATACTGTATAATTGTATTTTTTACGACCATCAACTCAAAATGTGATGTGGTGGTCCAGTGGGTTAAACCATGGAACTGATATGCAGAAGGTTGCTGGTTCGATCCCAGCGGTCACCACCAGTGTGTCCTTGAGCAAGGCACTTTACTCCATGTTGCTCCAGGGGATTGTCCCTGTAATAAGGGCACTGTAAGTCGCGTTGGATAAAAGCGTCTGATAAATGTAAAACAACTTTACTTGGACCCATTGTGTGAGCTGTCTCTTTAATATCGCGTTTTATATTCATGTTGCTGCTGACATTTTTGACATGCCCACCAAACGAGATAAACCGCATCTCAAACCTGTTGCACACCGTTGCAAGGAAACATGACGTTCAACCGGAAACCGTAGCAAAACGTTGAGCACCGGTTTGAGCTTTGAACTGCCCCTGGCGCGCGGTTGGCGGGTTTAACAGTGACGGATAGAGACGCGATGGATCGTTGGTCTGATTGGTTGAAGTAGTCATTTGAGCCGATGATCACTAGGCTAGATGATCACGCCTTTATGTGCAGTAAAATTACAGAGCAGACTCCCCAGACCAATGTTCAATCTTAAACACGAGTGCTTTAGTGCTTCAAAGGTTCACGAACTGTGGAGTTGCTTTTATTTTATTATCTCCAGGAAACTGCACCTGATTTTTAAAGTGTGTAATGCTAGAGAGCATGAAGAGAGATGCAGGGTTTCTGTGGGTCTAAAAGTCTTAATCTGACGTCCACAATTGAAGGTCTTAATGTCTTAAATTGAAGCAGAAACTCTTAAATTCAATATCATGTCTTTAAATTAGGTCCCTATGATTTCAGTGCAGAAAACGTGGACGGAATTATAGAATCATTCACAAAAATGGTATTTATTGTATAATGCAGAAACTGTAAAACAACGGATTTCATAGGACCCTACATTTAATGCTTCCTCAGGATTTGAGCTCCATGTCAAATCTTTAAATCAAGACCCCTTTACTTGACATCGACATGCAAAATGAAGACATTAACTCTTGTTTTCTGAGAAATTGAACATAATTAAGTGATTTTTATGCAAGAACAAATATCTGTCATTAGGTATGGAAATGACTTCCATTGGGATGAAGTTAAAACCACTGGCATGTGTTTTAATACTAAAATCACTTTCACAAGATTTCCAGAGGTTTCCGAGATCTCAAACTTTAAGCCTTTATTTGTAAAATAAGTTATGGGGGTCAGTTGTAAATTGTATTTTCAAACTTTGACGTCACTAATGCAACTCATTGGATATTGACATATTGCAGAGTTATGTTTCCTTAAATGTTAAATTTAAACTTGACGTACCTTCATAACCTGCAGAAACCCTGTAAATGTTACTATGGGTTGGGTTATCGTTAACTCTTTCAAATGGAAGATCGTCTCAATGTTGTTGTTTTTAAGGTGGAAGCTCCTGGGGGTGATGATACAGCGCTCAATGGGATTCGTCTTTACTGTACCGATCGGTCCGAAGGAGATTCATCCACAAATGGCGTCAGCTCGATTGAGTCCCACATAGGATAGTAATGGACTTTGATGAACAATTATTGTATTAAGTGTTTAAGCTAGAGAAGTAAATTGAGGATTTACTTGATTTGATTGTGAAACCTCTTTGTCTTCTTCAGCTGGGGTGAGTGGAAAGCTGTCAAAAATTGTCCTAAAGGATTATTGAGACAGTTCCAGCTGAGAGTCGAATCTGTACAACTAGGAGATGACACGGCCGCAAACAACATCAGGTGAGCATGTGGTGCTATAAGTCAACCTAGTTTTATTTAGCTATTTAAACACTCTGGTTTCCCTCATCATGCTGGTTGTTTTTTTTTAAGCCGATTGCAAGAGGCTGCAGGTGATCACATCACCATTATATTTTATCATTGTCATATTTAAATTTTCTCCAGGTTCGAATGCAGTGACGGTACTTTGCTGGAGGGTGACGGAACAACCTGGGGTGACTGGGGCGGGTGGAGCTCAAAGTGTGAGGGAAGAGGAATCTGTGGCATCAGCACGAAGATCGAAGAGCCACAGGGAAAAGGAGATGACACCGCTCTCAATGATGTTCACATGTACTGCTGTATTTAAGGTGATGTGAATCTCACTCAAACACTCAGACTGACACACACTGCAGATCATCTAAATCTGTGTTTTCTCTTTCAGGTGTGTGAGGACGACAAGAACAGCAAGAAGATCAAATGAATTGTAGTAATTGATCATCATACTATGATAAACTAACATGAACCATGTCATTCAACAGTAAATCTAATGCACAGTCAGCCGGTCATTATCACAAAACAAAGCCTAACTGGACGATCAGGTCATTTACTGTTCATCCCGCCTATTATTGGAGTAAAGACTCCTGAACTTCTGCTGTCAGTCAAAACTGGTGCCAAATATAAGCATTAAAGTCTTTCTAAACAGTGCCTTGTTTAGTTTCATTGTTTTGCTCAACACTTGTACATCAGTAGTGCACGTGGCAGATGGTTCATCTAAAGCAAAGTAATTGTCTTATCCGTTCACACATTACCTGGGAATGACAGCACACTACATGAACACCACATTCAATTACATTTCTAGTGTGATTATTGACTCCTGTTACCTCAACTTTTTGCCTTTTTTATAAAGGTATAATTACACGCCAAAGTATAAAAATGAGTTAATATAATGGCTCACTGCAAATTCTGAATTATTTGATGCACTACAAATTCAAACCTCATACAATAAAAAACAAACCAACACTGGGTTAAACGACCCAATTTGGGTAACTATACACTAAAAAAAGATACGATTACAGCCTTTGCAACTGACACGTTCAATCAAATAAAAATGTAATAAAATGACATTTACAACAAACCTTTATTATTAAAACAGTAATGTTCAAAACAAAGTGAAGAATAAAAGTGTCTGTTTTGTCTGGTGTACAGGGATATTTACTGGCACAAGTCTAATATATAGACTTCTATAAATAATCAAGATTATATAGACACTGGTTATCGCGATTAATCATGGCCCATTAAGATGATACAAATATTTAAAGTACATTAACTTGTGTTCATGCTTGTGTGCAATTTTGGAAACGAGACATTCAAGTCTACCCAGATTAGAAGAGCTTCTGCAAAAGATGAAATTTCACTGCTACCTTCACCATAGGCGTTTATAATATTATATACATTTCGGCAAATTTATAAAACGATCCGCTTTAAAGACTCTCGGTAAAACAGAAACATAAAAATACTTAAAGGCGATTGGCTCGTTTAGCTAAACGACACCTCTGGCAAATCATTGGCTGAAATCATATCAAACAGCTACAAACCACACGACATACCACAATATATAAATATTGTATAAATAAGTCAGAATATGAGCTTTACTTCGTTTAGCGCTGACTAATTATCTTCATTCAAGCCGAGGAGCGTGCATTAATGTTTTCAGTGGCAAAACAGGAAACTCGTGAATATTCATGAAATTAATTACTTTCAAACGAATGATTATTGTTTTGTTCGTTATTAGCCTAGTGTTAATGAAAATACAACAACAATAAAATAGAACAATAAAAAACGTTTATTAAAGAAACGAATAAGCTAAAACGGATGACATTAAAAAATAAACACAAAATAGGCTATATTTAAAAATTCCCCTTTAAAACGAATGCTGAGCTTGTGGTTCTCTATTATTTGATTGAAAACAACAACAACAATAAAACAAAGACAAACTCTTATATTAGCCTAGAGTCTAGACAAAGACATTTTTTTTAATTAACAAGTGATCTTGCCTTTTGCCTCCGCTATCATCCTGTCCATAATCTCTTGCGGCTATTAGATACAGTTACAGTCAAATTTAAATTCACCATCATCGGTTCCCCTCAGCCGATTTGCATAGTATTTGCAATGACCATCCCTTGTCTGAAACGGAGCGTATTGTAAAGAAAAGTTATGACTGCTGCGTATTTACACTTGTTTGAACATTGGTCTGTGTGCTCTCTCAGCTTCATCACAGATTTAACTCCGCACGGTTATATAAAACAGGCTGGGTCAGTGGTGTAGTCTACGTGATACGCAGTTATACGCGGTATACCCATTAGGAAAGGCCAAGGATTTCCGTATACCCACTTAAAAAAGCGTGAGGATACGTAACAACATCGTTTTGTGACAGAACTTTCATTCATAAATTCACCCCGTCTGTGTTGCGAACTTAGACTGTGGTTGCGATTGCGAATCTCTAACGCTTTTGTACCATTGGGGCTTCCGTGGCCTGTGACCTGGATCTGACGTCACCTACCAAGGAAAAGCACAGGTGCTTGGCGGTCTTTCTTGGTGCAAGTTTGTAAAAAGATATGAAACGAAAGCAGACTCAAACTACACTCTTTGAGTGTTTTCGGAAGCCTGCCCCTATATGGAATTAGATTTGTTTAAAAAAAAAATGAACGAAACTTTATGAAACGGAACTTTTTCAGAAACTATCACAAATATCCATTACAAAAGAAGAAAAACACATTGAAAATGAAAAAAATGAACTCAGTCGCACAAATCTAACAGGATATTCAAATATGCTTCATTCTTTGTTAATGTTTTTCAAAGATTCGTTTTCATTGCCACAGATTTCGCTTACGCTTTGCAGTTTTTCGTTTGCAGTTTTGACACAAACATCTCGTGGGGGCGGAGGAGGAAGATGCGGAGGAGGAAGATGATGAAGATGATGCCGCCGCCGCTCTGTGTCTCTCCTGAGAGCTCATCTTTACAAACTAATAAACTCAATTGTTTAGAAATTCTTTACAAACTTGTATAAACTTCATGCAAAGCAACGCGAAGGTTTTCCAATGTGTGCGCCACTGAGTGACGTCTATAGTTCCACCTGTCCGTCGAAAGCTCACTATCCAATCAGAGTAGATCACTGTTAAGCCCGTGTAACCCCTCCTGTTCGAACCGCCCCGCTCCAAGCGGGACTCGAACCCGGGTCCGCCGGCATGAGAGTCGGACGCTCTAACAAGGAGGCTAAAGGCTGCAACCCCTAGCGTCAGTCGCTAGAGCGTCTCTTGAGATCAGAGGAGTGAGGTTTACTTGCACAGCCACTACTAGCTGGCCTCCGTTACACTCACCCCCCTAAACCTCACTCCCATCCGGGTCACGGCACCAATGTAACCCCTCCTGTTCGAACCGCCCCGCTCCAAGCGGGACTCGAACCCGGGTCCGCCGGCATGAGAGTCGGACGCTCTAACAAGGAGGCTAAAGGCTGCAACCCCTAGCGTCAGTCGCTAGAGCGTCTCTTGAGATCAGAGGAGTGAGGTTTACTTGCACAGCCACTACTAGCTGGCCTCCGTTACACCCGCCCCCACGAGATGTTTGTGTCAAAACTGCAAACGAAAAACTGCGAAGCGTAAGCGAAATCTGTGGCAATGAAAACGAATCTTTGAAAAACATTAACAAAGAATGAAGCATATTTGAATATCCTGTTAGATTTGTGCGACTGAGTTCATTTTTTTCATTTTCAATGTGTTTTTCTTCTTTTGTAATGGATATTTGTGATAGTTTCTGAAAAAGTTTCGTTCAGTTTCATAAAGTTTCGTTCATTTTTTTTTAAACAAATCTAATTCCATACCCCTAAAGCTACAGCAGCAGAAGAGGGGAGATAGTGTGTGTGTGTGTGTGTGTGTGTGTGTGGTAAACAGAATACAATTTTTATATCTCCTTATTTCAGACGATGAGAGAAATGAGAGCTCCTGGCCAGCCGTGTGGACTGAAACTCAGGCTAGGGAATTTAAAAACAGGCATCCTTGGTTAGATTGGAGGGACAGTAAGTTAGGGAGAAATCAGCACACATGCAAATCTGATATATACAATTAACCCATGTGTGGCCACATTTTTCTGAATGGTTTCATGCATATAGTCATGTTAATAGTGTCCTATGTGAACATGTTCTGCATTTATTTTCCCCAAGTTTTTGTTTCTTTTTTCTTGAAAATCGTATTTGAATGTGCACTGATCTGCACTGATCTGTTGAAAGCAAATATGTTGTATGCTCCCCTTCAATGTCAAATTTGACTAAGAGGAGAACATTTGGCATCTAACTCAAAATAACTGCTTTCAACAGATCAGTCTTTACACAAACAAATGTTTTATGTATAAAAGTCGAAGAACATTCGATACAAACTCAAAAAAGCTGCATCTATCTTATAATCTGTTGAATATGAAAATACAACAAACAACAAATACATTTGTCTTAAAGTGGTGGAACATAGTGCAGAACAAAGTAACTAACAGGGCATTGTGTATCAAAAAGTTAAATGAAAATAAATTAATATAATGACATCTATATAACAAAAATAAATAAATAGTCCCATAGTATTCAACGGCTGACTGTAGTAGGTGATTTCATATAATGTAAATGTAAATGTAAACTCATTACTTGTCTGAATTTCCACATTATAATGGAATCATAAGCTACTTGTCATAAAAAGAATTAGGGTCCTTGACCGATTAGAATGAAACGCAACCATTCCAAACTGGATGAAGGGTCCTCAATATTTTGGCCCTTACAACAAGAAAAATATTATATTTTTCCCTATCGAATAATGTTCTACTGTACAGTAGAGATGTCAGTTAAAGGGTTAATGTTTTAGGTGGGATATTATGAAAGCAAAAAGCAGTAAACAAGACCAAAAATCTTGATTTATTAACCTGTTAACACAGTATACCCCATTTAATTTGCCCACCGGCAAATAGTTGCTGCTTGGACTTTTGACTAAATATATAAAAAACTAATGATCTCTTGTAAGAATTGTTTTGTTTGGATGATTCTAGAGACCTTCACGATTATGTATGTATATATATATATATATATTTGGTGGTGCCTATGGGGTACGTGTCGCTCTGGAATAGGTGCGTATGAAGCTGGGAGGGAAAAAAATCACAGTATACTCACTACAAAAAACTAGACTACACAACTGACACAGACCAATGTTCAAACAAGTGTAAATACGCAGCAGTCATAACTTTTATTTACAATACGCTCCGTTTCAGACAAGGGATGGTCATTGCAAATACTATGCAAATCGGCTGAGGGGAACCGATGATGGTGAATTTAAATTTGACTGTAACTGTATCTAATAGCCGCAAGAGAGGATGATAGCGGAGGCAAAAGGCAAGATCACTTGTTAATTTAAAAAAATGTATTTGTCTAGGCTAATATAAGAGTTTGTCTCTGTTTTATTGTTGTTGTTGTTTTCAATCAAATAATAGAGAACCACAAGCTCAGCATTCGTTTTAAAGGGGAATTTTTAAATATATAATTTTTAATTTCATTAACATCAGGCTAATAACGAACAAAACAATAATCATTCGTTTGAAAGTAATTAATTTCATGAATATTCACGAGTTTCCTGTTTTGCCACTGAAAACATTAATGCACGCTCCTCGGCTTGAATGAAGATAATTAGTCAGCGTTAAACGAAGTAAAGCTCATATTCTGACTTATTTATGCACAATATTTATATATATATTGTGTTATGTCGTGTGGTTTGTAGCTGTTTGATATGATTTCAGCCAATGATTTGCCAGAGGTGTCGTTGAGCTAAACGAGCCAATCGCCTTTAAGTATTTTTATGTTTCTGTTTTACCTTGAGAGTCTTTAAAGCGGATCGTTTTATAAATTTGCCGAAATGTATATAATAATATTAATTATAAACTCCTATGGTGAAGGTAGCAGTGAAATTTCATCTTTTGCAGAAGCTCTTCTAATCTGGGTAGACTTGAATGTCTCGTTTCCAAAATTGCACACAAGCATGAACACAAATTAATGTACTTTAAATATTTGTATCGTCTTAATGGGACACGATTAATCGCGATAACCAGTGTCTATATAATCTTGATTATTTATAGAAGTCTATATATTAGACTTGTGCCAGTAAATATCCCTGTACACCAGACAAAACAGACACTTTTATTCTTTTTATTCTAAAGTGTGTTAATGTGTGTGTTTAAATAAAAGTGTGTTAACGTGTGTGTGTGTGTTTAAATAAAAGTGTGTTAATGTGTGTGTTTAAATAAAAGTGTTAATGTGTGTGTTTAAATAAAAGTGTGTTAATGTGTGTGTTTAAATAAAAGTGTGTTAATGTGTGTGTTTAAATAAAAGTGTGTTAAAGTGTGTGTGTGTTTAAATAAAAGTGTGTTAAAGTGTGTGTTTAAATAAAAGTGTTTTTGCTAATTATATGTCATATATTTGTCGTGACTTTTCTTCGTTCATAAATAAATCTTCAACGCAGAATTTTGCCAATTATGTCTTCTCCAGTTACACAATTGTAAATCAAAACCCCATGAGTAACTTTTATCTTTGTGGTTGATCAATAACAACAATTCTTTTAACAATGTTGTGGTAGAACTGAACTAAACTCTTGTGAAAGTGCTGCTAATTTCACAATCATGTTTCTAACCATATATATATATAGAGAGAGAGAGAGAGAGAGAGAGAGAGAGAGAGAGAGAGTGTGTGTGTGTGTGTGTGTGTGTGTGTGTGTGTGTGTGTGTGTGTGTGTGTGTGTGTGTGTGTGTGTGTGTGTGTGTGTGTGTGTGTTTTGTGGGGAAAGATAAAGGTTTGCATGCATTAATTCATGCATGTCATAAACATAAACATTTCTCATTGTGTTTTAATACTAATGTCTGATGGAATTATGCAGGCTATGAGAAAGCAATATGACAAAATCATCACAACTGAAACTTTATTATGCCACCACTGACACATTCACACAAGTTATCAGAGTAATTAAAAGAGCATTAAAGCAAAACAGAAGTAGCCTATAATTAAAACAAACTAACTCATTTACTAACGACAGGCCACTGACAAATCATTGTCTGTAATCATGAAATGATATTGCTGTGAGCAAACTATTGAGCACATAAACAGTTAGGCTATCAATAAAAGAAGCTTAACTTCATTGGACGCTGAAACTAATATTTTTAGTGGCGCTTTAACACGAAACAGGAAACTCGTGAATATTCATGTAAGCTCCGCCCAGTGTCACAGAAAATCTCCGCCTATTTCAGAACACCTGTTAGAACTGACCACCCGTGATTTGTTAATATGCCATATATGGTAGGGGTTGATCTTTGAGTGCTGTGATTGGATGGCCTGGACTTCATTGATCAGCTCGATCTTGTGTATAAACATGAGGATTCTTCCTTAATAAACTCGAGAGTGTTGTGGGACTGCACTGTCTCTGTGTCTGCCTGATCATTCTCACAATCTGAAGATTCATCTCTCAATCAGGCCAGAGCTGTAGCAATGCATCACTTCTTTTCCATTGCGTTTTCACTGCTAGCCATTATTGGGCAGCATGTGAGCTCAGCCAGAGAACACCGATCAGTGCTGACTGTGCCGAATGGAGGGCCCTGGGGGACTTGGAGGGATGTTAGCATGTGTCCCCATGGAACGTACGCCTATGGGTTTAGCGTGAGGGTAAGTTGGGCATTGACTCTATTTTGCTAATATGGGGGTGTTTTAGTAGATTTGAGTTCGCCCTGCAGCTCAGGCTGGAAACCTGTACAATATATATCTATTTAAATCTTGATTCTGTTACAAATTTGCGGGGACCAATCACAAACCGGCTTATCCACCAGAGCTGCGTTGAACACCCTGTTCTGATGACGCAAGAGTTGCAACTAGGGCAGCTGAGAAGGCCATTCTTTGTGTAATATCTCCTGGTAATCAATTCTAATTTTATTTCTAGTTCTTACCTTTTTAATAGCTTGTATTTTCTCTCATTTTTATGTAAAGCACTTATAATTACCACATATGAAATTTGCCTTGCAATGAAGCTAAAAATATAAATAAATACATCATGATATATACTGTATAATTGTATTTTTTACGACCATCAACTCAAAATGTGATGTGGTGGTCCAGTGGGTTAAACCATGGAACTGATATGCAGAAGGTTGCTGGTTCGATCCCAGCGGTCACCACCAGTGTGTCCTTGAGCAAGGCACTTTACTCCATGTTGCTCCAGGGGATTGTCCCTGTAATAAGGGCACTGTAAGTCGCGTTGGATAAAAGCGTCTGATAAATGTAAAACAACTTTACTTGGACCCATTGTGTGAGCTGTCTCTTTAATATCGCGTTTTATATTCATGTTGCTGCTGACATTTTTGACATGCCCACCAAACGAGATAAACCGCATCTCAAACCTGTTGCACACCGTTGCAAGGAAACATGACGTTCAACCGGAAACCGTAGCAAAACGTTGAGCACCGGTTTGAGCTTTGAACTGCCCCTGGCGCGCGGTTGGCGGGTTTAACAGTGACGGATAGAGACGCGATGGATCGTTGGTCTGATTGGTTGAAGTAGTCATTTGAGCCGATGATCACTAGGCTAGATGATCACGCCTTTATGTGCAGTACAGAGCAGACTCCCCAGACCAATGTTCAATCTTAAACACGAGTGCTTTAGTGCTTCAAAGGTTCACGAACTGTGGAGTTGCTTTTATTTTATTATCTCCAGGAAACTGCACCTGATTTTTAAAGTGTGTAATGCTAGAGAGCATGAAGAGAGATGCAGGGTTTCTGTGGGTCTAAAAGTCTTAATCTGACGTCCACAATTGAAGGTCTTAATGTCTTAAATTGAAGCAGAAACTCTTAAATTCAATATCATGTCTTTAAATTAGGTCCCTATGATTTCAGTGCAGAAAACGTGGACGGAATTATAGAATCATTCACAAAAATGGTATTTATTGTATAATGCAGAAACTGTAAAACAACGGATTTCATAGGACCCTACATTTAATGCTTCCTCAGGATTTGAGCTCCATGTCAAATCTTTAAATCAAGACCCCTTTACTTGACATCGACATGCAAAATGAAGACATTAACTCTTGTTTTCTGAGAAATTGAACATAATTAAGTGATTTTTATGCAAGAACAAATATCTGTCATTAGGTATGGAAATGACTTCCATTGGGATGAAGTTAAAACCACTGGCATGTGTTTTAATACTAAAATCACTTTCACAAGATTTCCAGAGGTTTCCGAGATCTCAAACTTTAAGCCTTTATTTGTAAAATAAGTTATGGGGGTCAGTTGTAAATTGTATTTTCAAACTTTGACGTCACTAATGCAACTCATTGGATATTGACATATTGCAGAGTTATGTTTCCTTAAATGTTAAATTTAAACTTGACGTACCTTCATAACCTGCAGAAACCCTGTAAATGTTACTATGGGTTGGGTTATCGTTAACTCTTTCAAATGGAAGATCGTCTCAATGTTGTTGTTTTTAAGGTGGAAGCTCCTGGGGGTGATGATACAGCGCTCAATGGGATTCGTCTTTACTGTACCGATCGGTCCGAAGGAGATTCATCCACAAATGGCGTCAGCTCGATTGAGTCCCACATAGGATAGTAATGGACTTTGATGAACAATTATTGTATTAAGTGTTTAAGCTAGAGAAGTAAATTGAGGATTTACTTGATTTGATTGTGAAACCTCTTTGTCTTCTTCAGCTGGGGTGAGTGGAAAGCTGTCAAAAATTGTCCTAAAGGATTATTGAGACAGTTCCAGCTGAGAGTCGAATCTGTACAACTAGGAGATGACACGGCCGCAAACAACATCAGGTGAGCATGTGGTGCTATAAGTCAACCTAGTTTTATTTAGCTATTTAAACACTCTGGTTTCCCTCATCATGCTGGTTGTTTTTTTTTAAGCCGATTGCAAGAGGCTGCAGGTGATCACATCACCATTATATTTTATCATTGTCATATTTAAATTTTCTCCAGGTTCGAATGCAGTGACGGTACTTTGCTGGAGGGTGACGGAACAACCTGGGGTGACTGGGGCGGGTGGAGCTCAAAGTGTGAGGGAAGAGGAATCTGTGGCATCAGCACGAAGATCGAAGAGCCACAGGGAAAAGGAGATGACACCGCTCTCAATGATGTTCACATGTTCTGCTGTATTTAAGGTGATGTGAATCTCACTCAAACACTCAGACTGACACACACTGCAGATCATCTAAATCTGTGTTTTCTCTTTCAGGTGTGTGAGGACGACAAGAACAGCAAGAAGATCAAATGAATTGTAGTAATTGATCATCATACTATGATAAACTAACATGAACCATGTCATTCAACAGTAAATCTAATGCACAGTCAGCCGGTCATTATCACAAAACAAAGCCTAACTGGACGATCAGGTCATTTACTGTTCATCCCGCCTATTATTGGAGTAAAGACTCCTGAACTTCTGCTGTCAGTCAAAACTGGTGCCAAATATCAGCATTAAAGTCTTTCTAAACAGTGCCTTGTTTAGTTTCATTGTTTTGCTCAACACTTGTACATCAGTAGTGCACGTGGCAGACGGTTCATCTAAAGCAAAGTAATTGTCTTATCCGTTCACACATTACCTGGGAATGACAGCACACTACATGAACACCACATTCAATTACATTTCTAGTGTGATTATTGACTCCTGTTACCTCAACTTTTTGCCTTTTTTATAAAGGTATAATTACACGCCAAAGTATAAAAATGAGTTAATATAATGGCTCACTGCAAATTCTGAATTATTTGATGCACTACAAATTCAAACCTCATACAATAAAAAACAAACCAACACTGGGTTAAACGACCCAATTTGGGTAACTATACACTAAAAAAAGATACGATTACAGCCTTTGCAACTGACACGTTCAATCAAATAAAAATGTAATAAAATGACATTTACAACAAACCTTTATTATTAAAACAGTAATGTTCAAAACAAAGTGAAGAATAAAAGTGTCTGTTTTGTCTGGTGTACAGGGATATTTACTGGCACAAGTCTAATATATAGACTTCTATAAATAATCAAGATTATATAGACACTGGTTATCGCGATTAATCATGGCCCATTAAGATGATACAAATATTTAAAGTACATTAACTTGTGTTCATGCTTGTGTGCAATTTTGGAAACGAGACATTCAAGTCTACCCAGATTAGAAGAGCTTCTGCAAAAGATGAAATTTCACTGCTACCTTCACCATAGGCGTTTATAATATTATATACATTTCGGCAAATTTATAAAACGATCCGCTTTAAAGACTCTCAAGGTAAAACAGAAACATAAAAATACTTAAAGGCGATTGGCTCGTTTAGCTCAACGACACCTCTGGCAAATCATTGGCTGAAATCATATCAAACAGCTACAAACCACACGACATACCACAATATATAAATATTGTATAAATAAGTCAGAATATGAGCTTTACTTCGTTTAGCGCTGACTAATTATCTTCATTCAAGCCGAGGAGCGTGCATTAATGTTTTCAGTGGCAAAACAGGAAACTCGTGAATATTCATGAAATTAATTACTTTCAAACGAATGATTATTGTTTTGTTCGTTATTAGCCTAGTGTTAATGAAAATACAACAACAATAAAATAGAACAATAAAAAACGTTTATTAAAGAAACGAATAAGCTAAAACGGATGACATTAAAAAATAAACACAAAATAGGCTATATTTAAAAATTCCCCTTTAAAACGAATGCTGAGCTTGTGGTTCTCTATTATTTGATTGAAAACAACAACAACAATAAAACAAAGACAAACTCTTATATTAGCCTAGAGTCTAGACAAAGACATTTTTTTTAATTAACAAGTGATCTTGCCTTTTGCCTCCGCTATCATCCTGTCCATAATCTCTTGCGGCTATTAGATACAGTTACAGTCAAATTTAAATTCACCATCATCGGTTCCCCTCAGCCGATTTGCATAGTATTTGCAATGACCATCCCTTGTCTGAAACGGAGCGTATTGTAAAGAAAAGTTATGACTGCTGCGTATTTACACTTGTTTGAACATTGGTCTGTGTGCTCTCTCAGCTTCATCACAGATTTAACTCCGCACGGTTATATAAAACAGGCTGGGTCAGTGGTGTAGTCTACGTGATACGCAGTTATACGCGGTATACCCATTAGGAAAGGCCAAGGATTTCCGTATACCCACTTAAAAAAGCGTGAGGATACGTAACAACATCGTTTTGTGACAGAACTTTCATTCATAAATTCACCCCGTCTGTGTTGCGAACTTAGACTGTGGTTGCGATTGCGAATCTCTAACGCTTTTGGACCATTGGGGCTTCCGTGGCCTGTGACCTGGATCTGACGTCACCTACCAAGGAAAAGCACAGGTGCTTGGCGGTCTTTCTTGGTGCAAGTTTGTAAAAAGATATGAAACGAAAGCAGACTCAAACTACACTCTTTGAGTGTTTTCGGAAGCCTGCCCCTATATGGAATTAGATTTGTTTAAAAAAAAAATGAACGAAACTTTATGAAACGGAACTTTTTCAGAAACTATCACAAATATCCATTACAAAAGAAGAAAAACACATTGAAAATGAAAAAAATGAACTCAGTCGCACAAATCTAACAGGATATTCAAATATGCTTCATTCTTTGTTAATGTTTTTCAAAGATTCGTTTTCATTGCCACAGATTTCGCTTACGCTTCGCAGTTTTTCGTTTGCAGTTTTGACACAAACATCTCGTGGGGGCGGAGGAGGAAGATGCGGAGGAGGAAGATGATGAAGATGATGCCGCCGCCGCTCTGTGTCTCTCCTGAGAGCTCATCTTTACAAACTAATAAACTCAATTGTTTAGAAATTCTTTACAAACTTGTATAAACTTCATGCAAAGCAACGCGAAGGTTTTCCAATGTGTGCGCCACTGAGTGACGTCTATAGTTCCACCTGTCCGTCGAAAGCTCACTATCCAATCAGAGTAGATCACTGTTAAGCCCGTGTAACCCCTCCTGTTCGAACCGCCCCGCTCCAAGCGGGACTCGAACCCGGGTCCGCCGGCATGAGAGTCGGACGCTCTAACAAGGAGGCTAAAGGCTGCAACCCCTAGCGTCAGTCGCTAGAGCGTCTCTTGAGATCAGAGGAGTGAGGTTTACTTGCACAGCCACTACTAGCTGGCCTCCGTTACACTCACCCCCCTAAACCTCACTCCCATCCGGGTCACGGCACCAATGTAACCCCTCCTGTTCGAACCGCCCCGCTCCAAGCGGGACTCGAACCCGGGTCCGCCGGCATGAGAGTCGGACGCTCTAACAAGGAGGCTAAAGGCTGCAACCCCTAGCGTCAGTCGCTAGAGCGTCTCTTGAGATCAGAGGAGTGAGGTTTACTTGCACAGCCACTACTAGCTGGCCTCCGTTACACCCGCCCCCACGAGATGTTTGTGTCAAAACTGCAAACGAAAAACTGCGAAGCGTAAGCGAAATCTGTGGCAATGAAAACGAATCTTTGAAAAACATTAACAAAGAATGAAGCATATTTGAATATCCTGTTAGATTTGTGCGACTGAGTTCATTTTTTTCATTTTCAATGTGTTTTTCTTCTTTTGTAATGGATATTTGTGATAGTTTCTGAAAAAGTTTCGTTCAGTTTCATAAAGTTTCGTTCATTTTTTTTTAAACAAATCTAATTCCATACCCCTAAAGCTACAGCAGCAGAAGAGGGGAGATAGTGTGTGTGTGTGTGTGTGTGTGTGTGGTAAACAGAATACAATTTTTATATCTCCTTATTTCAGACGATGAGAGAAATGAGAGCTCCTGGCCAGCCGTGTGGACTGAAACTCAGGCTAGGGAATTTAAAAACAGGCATCCTTGGTTAGATTGGAGGGACAGTAAGTTAGGGAGAAATCAGCACACATGCAAATCTGATATATACAATTAACCCATGTGTGGCCACATTTTTCTGAATGGTTTCATGCATATAGTCATGTTAATAGTGTCCTATGTGAACATGTTCTGCATTTATTTTCCCCAAGTTTTTGTTTCTTTTTTCTTGAAAATCGTATTTGAATGTGCACTGATCTGCACTGATCTGTTGAAAGCAAATATGTTGTATGCTCCCCTTCAATGTCAAATTTGACTAAGAGGAGAACATTTGGCATCTAACTCAAAATAACTGCTTTCAACAGATCAGTCTTTACACAAACAAATGTTTTATGTATAAAAGTCGAAGAACATTCGATACAAACTCAAAAAAGCTGCATCTATCTTATAATCTGTTGAATATGAAAATACAACAAACAACAAATACATTTGTCTTAAAGTGGTGGAACATAGTGCAGAACAAAGTAACTAACAGGGCATTGTGTATCAAAAAGTTAAATGAAAATAAATTAATATAATGACATCTATATAACAAAAATAAATAAATAGTCCCATAGTATTCAACGGCTGACTGTAGTAGGTGATTTCATATAATGTAAATGTAAATGTAAACTCATTACTTGTCTGAATTTCCACATTATAATGGAATCATAAGCTACTTGTCATAAAAAGAATTAGGGTCCTTGACCGATTAGAATGAAACGCAACCATTCCAAACTGGATGAAGGGTCCTCAATATTTTGGCCCTTACAACAAGAAAAATATTATATTTTTCCCTATCGAATAATGTTCTACTGTACAGTAGAGATGTCAGTTAAAGGGTTAATGTTTTAGGTGGGATATTATGAAAGCAAAAAGCAGTAAACAAGACCAAAAATCTTGATTTATTAACCTGTTAACACAGTATACCCCATTTAATTTGCCCACCGGCAAATAGTTGCTGCTTGGACTTTTGACTAAATATATAAAAAACTAATGATCTCTTGTAAGAATTGTTTTGTTTGGATGATTCTAGAGACCTTCACGATTATGTATGTATATATATATATATATATTTGGTGGTGCCTATGGGGTACGTGTCGCTCTGGAATAGGTGCGTATGAAGCTGGGAGGGAAAAAAATCACAGTATACTCACTACAAAAAACTAGACTACACAACTGACACAGACCAATGTTCAAACAAGTGTAAATACGCAGCAGTCATAACTTTTATTTACAATACGCTCCGTTTCAGACAAGGGATGGTCATTGCAAATACTATGCAAATCGGCTGAGGGGAACCGATGATGGTGAATTTAAATTTGACTGTAACTGTATCTAATAGCCGCAAGAGAGGATGATAGCGGAGGCAAAAGGCAAGATCACTTGTTAATTTAAAAAAATGTATTTGTCTAGGCTAATATAAGAGTTTGTCTCTGTTTTATTGTTGTTGTTGTTTTCAATCAAATAATAGAGAACCACAAGCTCAGCATTCGTTTTAAAGGGGAATTTTTAAATATATAATTTTTAATTTCATTAACATCAGGCTAATAACGAACAAAACAATAATCATTCGTTTGAAAGTAATTAATTTCATGAATATTCACGAGTTTCCTGTTTTGCCACTGAAAACATTAATGCACGCTCCTCGGCTTGAATGAAGATAATTAGTCAGCGTTAAACGAAGTAAAGCTCATATTCTGACTTATTTATGCACAATATTTATATATATATTGTGTTATGTCGTGTGGTTTGTAGCTGTTTGATATGATTTCAGCCAATGATTTGCCAGAGGTGTCGTTGAGCTAAACGAGCCAATCGCCTTTAAGTATTTTTATGTTTCTGTTTTACCTTGAGAGTCTTTAAAGCGGATCGTTTTATAAATTTGCCGAAATGTATATAATAATATTAATTATAAACTCCTATGGTGAAGGTAGCAGTGAAATTTCATCTTTTGCAGAAGCTCTTCTAATCTGGGTAGACTTGAATGTCTCGTTTCCAAAATTGCACACAAGCATGAACACAAATTAATGTACTTTAAATATTTGTATCGTCTTAATGGGACACGATTAATCGCGATAACCAGTGTCTATATAATCTTGATTATTTATAGAAGTCTATATATTAGACTTGTGCCAGTAAATATCCCTGTACACCAGACAAAACAGACACTTTTATTCTTTTTATTCTAAAGTGTGTTAATGTGTGTGTTTAAATAAAAGTGTGTTAACGTGTGTGTGTGTGTTTAAATAAAAGTGTGTTAATGTGTGTGTTTAAATAAAAGTGTTAATGTGTGTGTTTAAATAAAAGTGTGTTAATGTGTGTGTTTAAATAAAAGTGTGTTAATGTGTGTGTTTAAATAAAAGTGTGTTAAAGTGTGTGTGTGTTTAAATAAAAGTGTGTTAAAGTGTGTGTTTAAATAAAAGTGTTTTTGCTAATTATATGTCATATATTTGTCGTGACTTTTCTTCGTTCATAAATAAATCTTCAACGCAGAATTTTGCCAATTATGTCTTCTCCAGTTACACAATTGTAAATCAAAACCCCATGAGTAACTTTTATCTTTGTGGTTGATCAATAACAACAATTCTTTTAACAATGTTGTGGTAGAACTGAACTAAACTCTTGTGAAAGTGCTGCTAATTTCACAATCATGTTTCTAACCATATATATATATAGAGAGAGAGAGAGAGAGAGAGAGAGAGAGAGAGAGAGAGTGTGTGTGTGTGTGTGTGTGTGTGTGTGTGTGTGTGTGTGTGTGTGTGTGTGTGTGTGTGTGTGTGTGTGTGTGTGTGTGTGTGTGTGTTTTGTGGGGAAAGATAAAGGTTTGCATGCATTAATTCATGCATGTCATAAACATAAACATTTCTCATTGTGTTTTAATACTAATGTCTGATGGAATTATGCAGGCTATGAGAAAGCAATATGACAAAATCATCACAACTGAAACTTTATTATGCCACCACTGACACATTCACACAAGTTATCAGAGTAATTAAAAGAGCATTAAAGCAAAACAGAAGTAGCCTATAATTAAAACAAACTAACTCATTTACTAACGACAGGCCACTGACAAATCATTGTCTGTAATCATGAAATGATATTGCTGTGAGCAAACTATTGAGCACATAAACAGTTAGGCTATCAATAAAAGAAGCTTAACTTCATTGGACGCTGAAACTAATATTTTTAGTGGCGCTTTAACACGAAACAGGAAACTCGTGAATATTCATGTAAGCTCCGCCCAGTGTCACAGAAAATCTCCGCCTATTTCAGAACACCTGTTAGAACTGACCACCCGTGATTTGTTAATATGCCATATATGGTAGGGGTTGATCTTTGAGTGCTGTGATTGGATGGCCTGGACTTCATTGATCAGCTCGATCTTGTGTATAAACATGAGGATTCTTCCTTAATAAACTCGAGAGTGTTGTGGGACTGCACTGTCTCTGTGTCTGCCTGATCATTCTCACAATCTGAAGATTCATCTCTCAATCAGGCCAGAGCTGTAGCAATGCATCACTTCTTTTCCATTGCGTTTTCACTGCTAGCCATTATTGGGCAGCATGTGAGCTCAGCCAGAGAACACCGATCAGTGCTGACTGTGCCGAATGGAGGGCCCTGGGGGACTTGGAGGGATGTTAGCATGTGTCCCCATGGAACGTACGCCTATGGGTTTAGCGTGAGGGTAAGTTGGGCATTGACTCTATTTTGCTAATATGGGGGTGTTTTAGTAGATTTGAGTTCGCCCTGCAGCTCAGGCTGGAAACCTGTACAATATATATCTATTTAAATCTTGATTCTGTTACAAATTTGCGGGGACCAATCACAAACCGGCTTATCCACCAGAGCTGCGTTGAACACCCTGTTCTGATGACGCAAGAGTTGCAACTAGGGCAGCTGAGAAGGCCATTCTTTGTGTAATATCTCCTGGTAATCAATTCTAATTTTATTTCTAGTTCTTACCTTTTTAATAGCTTGTATTTTCTCTCATTTTTATGTAAAGCACTTATAATTACCACATATGAAATTTGCCTTGCAATGAAGCTAAAAATATAAATAAATACATCATGATATATACTGTATAATTGTATTTTTTACGACCATCAACTCAAAATGTGATGTGGTGGTCCAGTGGGTTAAACCATGGAACTGATATGCAGAAGGTTGCTGGTTCGATCCCAGCGGTCACCACCAGTGTGTCCTTGAGCAAGGCACTTTACTCCATGTTGCTCCAGGGGATTGTCCCTGTAATAAGGGCACTGTAAGTCGCGTTGGATAAAAGCGTCTGATAAATGTAAAACAACTTTACTTGGACCCATTGTGTGAGCTGTCTCTTTAATATCGCGTTTTATATTCATGTTGCTGCTGACATTTTTGACATGCCCACCAAACGAGATAAACCGCATCTCAAACCTGTTGCACACCGTTGCAAGGAAACATGACGTTCAACCGGAAACCGTAGCAAAACGTTGAGCACCGGTTTGAGCTTTGAACTGCCCCTGGCGCGCGGTTGGCGGGTTTAACAGTGACGGATAGAGACGCGATGGATCGTTGGTCTGATTGGTTGAAGTAGTCATTTGAGCCGATGATCACTAGGCTAGATGATCACGCCTTTATGTGCAGTAAAATTACAGAGCAGACTCCCCAGACCAATGTTCAATCTTAAACACGAGTGCTTTAGTGCTTCAAAGGTTCACGAACTGTGGAGTTGCTTTTATTTTATTATCTCCAGGAAACTGCACCTGATTTTTAAAGTGTGTAATGCTAGAGAGCATGAAGAGAGATGCAGGGTTTCTGTGGGTCTAAAAGTCTTAATCTGACGTCCACAATTGAAGGTCTTAATGTCTTAAATTGAAGCAGAAACTCTTAAATTCAATATCATGTCTTTAAATTAGGTCCCTATGATTTCAGTGCAGAAAACGTGGACGGAATTATAGAATCATTCACAAAAATGGTATTTATTGTATAATGCAGAAACTGTAAAACAACGGATTTCATAGGACCCTACATTTAATGCTTCCTCAGGATTTGAGCTCCATGTCAAATCTTTAAATCAAGACCCCTTTACTTGACATCGACATGCAAAATGAAGACATTAACTCTTGTTTTCTGAGAAATTGAACATAATTAAGTGATTTTTATGCAAGAACAAATATCTGTCATTAGGTATGGAAATGACTTCCATTGGGATGAAGTTAAAACCACTGGCATGTGTTTTAATACTAAAATCACTTTCACAAGATTTCCAGAGGTTTCCGAGATCTCAAACTTTAAGCCTTTATTTGTAAAATAAGTTATGGGGGTCAGTTGTAAATTGTATTTTCAAACTTTGACGTCACTAATGCAACTCATTGGATATTGACATATTGCAGAGTTATGTTTCCTTAAATGTTAAATTTAAACTTGACGTACCTTCATAACCTGCAGAAACCCTGTAAATGTTACTATGGGTTGGGTTATCGTTAACTCTTTCAAATGGAAGATCGTCTCAATGTTGTTGTTTTTAAGGTGGAAGCTCCTGGGGGTGATGATACAGCGCTCAATGGGATTCGTCTTTACTGTACCGATCGGTCCGAAGGAGATTCATCCACAAATGGCGTCAGCTCGATTGAGTCCCACATAGGATAGTAATGGACTTTGATGAACAATTATTGTATTAAGTGTTTAAGCTAGAGAAGTAAATTGAGGATTTACTTGATTTGATTGTGAAACCTCTTTGTCTTCTTCAGCTGGGGTGAGTGGAAAGCTGTCAAAAATTGTCCTAAAGGATTATTGAGACAGTTCCAGCTGAGAGTCGAATCTGTACAACTAGGAGATGACACGGCCGCAAACAACATCAGGTGAGCATGTGGTGCTATAAGTCAACCTAGTTTTATTTAGCTATTTAAACACTCTGGTTTCCCTCATCATGCTGGTTGTTTTTTTTTAAGCCGATTGCAAGAGGCTGCAGGTGATCACATCACCATTATATTTTATCATTGTCATATTTAAATTTTCTCCAGGTTCGAATGCAGTGACGGTACTTTGCTGGAGGGTGACGGAACAACCTGGGGTGACTGGGGCGGGTGGAGCTCAAAGTGTGAGGGAAGAGGAATCTGTGGCATCAGCACGAAGATCGAAGAGCCACAGGGAAAAGGAGATGACACCGCTCTCAATGATGTTCACATGTTCTGCTGTATTTAAGGTGATGTGAATCTCACTCAAACACTCAGACTGACACACACTGCAGATCATCTAAATCTGTGTTTTCTCTTTCAGGTGTGTGAGGACGACAAGAACAGCAAGAAGATCAAATGAATTGTAGTAATTGATCATCATACTATGATAAACTAACATGAACCATGTCATTCAACAGTAAATCTAATGCACAGTCAGCCGGTCATTATCACAAAACAAAGCCTAACTGGACGATCAGGTCATTTACTGTTCATCCCGCCTATTATTGGAGTAAAGACTCCTGAACTTCTGCTGTCAGTCAAAACTGGTGCCAAATATCAGCATTAAAGTCTTTCTAAACAGTGCCTTGTTTAGTTTCATTGTTTTGCTCAACACTTGTACATCAGTAGTGCACGTGGCAGACGGTTCATCTAAAGCAAAGTAATTGTCTTATCCGTTCACACATTACCTGGGAATGACAGCACACTACATGAACACCACATTCAATTACATTTCTAGTGTGATTATTGACTCCTGTTACCTCAACTTTTTGCCTTTTTTATAAAGGTATAATTACACGCCAAAGTATAAAAATGAGTTAATATAATGGCTCACTGCAAATTCTGAATTATTTGATGCACTACAAATTCAAACCTCATACAATAAAAAACAAACCAACACTGGGTTAAACGACCCAATTTGGGTAACTATACACTAAAAAAAGATACGATTACAGCCTTTGCAACTGACACGTTCAATCAAATAAAAATGTAATAAAATGACATTTACAACAAACCTTTATTATTAAAACAGTAATGTTCAAAACAAAGTGAAGAATAAAAGTGTCTGTTTTGTCTGGTGTACAGGGATATTTACTGGCACAAGTCTAATATATAGACTTCTATAAATAATCAAGATTATATAGACACTGGTTATCGCGATTAATCATGGCCCATTAAGATGATACAAATATTTAAAGTACATTAACTTGTGTTCATGCTTGTGTGCAATTTTGGAAACGAGACATTCAAGTCTACCCAGATTAGAAGAGCTTCTGCAAAAGATGAAATTTCACTGCTACCTTCACCATAGGCGTTTATAATATTATATACATTTCGGCAAATTTATAAAACGATCCGCTTTAAAGACTCTCAAGGTAAAACAGAAACATAAAAATACTTAAAGGCGATTGGCTCGTTTAGCTCAACGACACCTCTGGCAAATCATTGGCTGAAATCATATCAAACAGCTACAAACCACACGACATACCACAATATATAAATATTGTATAAATAAGTCAGAATATGAGCTTTACTTCGTTTAGCGCTGACTAATTATCTTCATTCAAGCCGAGGAGCGTGCATTAATGTTTTCAGTGGCAAAACAGGAAACTCGTGAATATTCATGAAATTAATTACTTTCAAACGAATGATTATTGTTTTGTTCGTTATTAGCCTAGTGTTAATGAAAATACAACAACAATAAAATAGAACAATAAAAAACGTTTATTAAAGAAACGAATAAGCTAAAACGGATGACATTAAAAAATAAACACAAAATAGGCTATATTTAAAAATTCCCCTTTAAAACGAATGCTGAGCTTGTGGTTCTCTATTATTTGATTGAAAACAACAACAACAATAAAACAAAGACAAACTCTTATATTAGCCTAGAGTCTAGACAAAGACATTTTTTTTAATTAACAAGTGATCTTGCCTTTTGCCTCCGCTATCATCCTGTCCATAATCTCTTGCGGCTATTAGATACAGTTACAGTCAAATTTAAATTCACCATCATCGGTTCCCCTCAGCCGATTTGCATAGTATTTGCAATGACCATCCCTTGTCTGAAACGGAGCGTATTGTAAAGAAAAGTTATGACTGCTGCGTATTTACACTTGTTTGAACATTGGTCTGTGTGCTCTCTCAGCTTCATCACAGATTTAACTCCGCACGGTTATATAAAACAGGCTGGGTCAGTGGTGTAGTCTACGTGATACGCAGTTATACGCGGTATACCCATTAGGAAAGGCCAAGGATTTCCGTATACCCACTTAAAAAAGCGTGAGGATACGTAACAACATCGTTTTGTGACAGAACTTTCATTCATAAATTCACCCCGTCTGTGTTGCGAACTTAGACTGTGGTTGCGATTGCGAATCTCTAACGCTTTTGGACCATTGGGGCTTCCGTGGCCTGTGACCTGGATCTGACGTCACCTACCAAGGAAAAGCACAGGTGCTTGGCGGTCTTTCTTGGTGCAAGTTTGTAAAAAGATATGAAACGAAAGCAGACTCAAACTACACTCTTTGAGTGTTTTCGGAAGCCTGCCCCTATATGGAATTAGATTTGTTTAAAAAAAAAATGAACGAAACTTTATGAAACGGAACTTTTTCAGAAACTATCACAAATATCCATTACAAAAGAAGAAAAACACATTGAAAATGAAAAAAATGAACTCAGTCGCACAAATCTAACAGGATATTCAAATATGCTTCATTCTTTGTTAATGTTTTTCAAAGATTCGTTTTCATTGCCACAGATTTCGCTTACGCTTCGCAGTTTTTCGTTTGCAGTTTTGACACAAACATCTCGTGGGGGCGGAGGAGGAAGATGCGGAGGAGGAAGATGATGAAGATGATGCCGCCGCCGCTCTGTGTCTCTCCTGAGAGCTCATCTTTACAAACTCAATTGTTTAGAAATTCTTTACAAACTTGTATAAACTTCATGCAAAGCAACGCGAAGGTTTTCCAATGTGTGCGCCACTGAGTGACGTCTATAGTTCCACCTGTCCGTCGAAAGCTCACTATCCAATCAGAGTAGATCACTGTTAAGCCCGTGTAACCCCTCCTGTTCGAACCGCCCCGCTCCAAGCGGGACTCGAACCCGGGTCCGCCGGCATGAGAGTCGGACGCTCTAACAAGGAGGCTAAAGGCTGCAACCCCTAGCGTCAGTCGCTAGAGCGTCTCTTGAGATCAGAGGAGTGAGGTTTACTTGCACAGCCACTACTAGCTGGCCTCCGTTACACCCGCCCCCACGAGATGTTTGTGTCAAAACTGCAAACGAAAAACTGCGAAGCGTAAGCGAAATCTGTGGCAATGAAAACGAATCTTTGAAAAACATTAACAAAGAATGAAGCATATTTGAATATCCTGTTAGATTTGTGTGACTGAGTTCATTTTTTTCATTTTCAATGTGTTTTTCTTCTTTTGTAATGGATATTTGTGATAGTTTCTGAAAAAGTTTCGTTCAGTTTCATAAAGTTTCGTTCATTTTTTTTTAAACAAATCTAATTCCATACCCCTAAAGCTACAGCAGCAGAAGAGGGGAGATAGTGTGTGTGTGTGTGTGTGTGTGTGGTAAACAGAATACAATTTTTATATCTCCTTATTTCAGACGATGAGAGAAATGAGAGCTCCTGGCCAGCCGTGTGGACTGAAACTCAGGCTAGGGAATTTAAAAACAGGCATCCTTGGTTAGATTGGAGGGACAGTAAGTTAGGGAGAAATCAGCACACATGCAAATCTGATATATACAATTAACCCATGTGTGGCCACATTTTTCTGAATGGTTTCATGCATATAGTCATGTTAATAGTGTCCTATGTGAACATGTTCTGCATTTATTTTCCCCAAGTTTTTGTTTCTTTTTTCTTGAAAATCGTATTTGAATGTGCACTGATCTGCACTGATCTGTTGAAAGCAAATATGTTGTATGCTCCCCTTCAATGTCAAATTTGACTAAGAGGAGAACATTTGGCATCTAACTCAAAATAACTGCTTTCAACAGATCAGTCTTTACACAAACAAATGTTTTATGTATAAAAGTCGAAGAACATTCGATACAAACTCAAAAAAGCTGCATCTATCTTATAATCTGTTGAATATGAAAATACAACAAACAACAAATACATTTGTCTTAAAGTGGTGGAACATAGTGCAGAACAAAGTAACTAACAGGGCATTGTGTATCAAAAAGTTAAATGAAAATAAATTAATATAATGACATCTATATAACAAAAATAAATAAATAGTCCCATAGTATTCAACGGCTGACTGTAGTAGGTGATTTCATATAATGTAAATGTAAATGTAAACTCATTACTTGTCTGAATTTCCACATTATAATGGAATCATAAGCTACTTGTCATAAAAAGAATTAGGGTCCTTGACCGATTAGAATGAAACGCAACCATTCCAAACTGGATGAAGGGTCCTCAATATTTTGGCCCTTACAACAAGAAAAATATTATATTTTTCCCTATCGAATAATGTTCTACTGTACAGTAGAGATGTCAGTTAAAGGGTTAATGTTTTAGGTGGGATATTATGAAAGCAAAAAGCAGTAAACAAGACCAAAAATCTTGATTTATTAACCTGTTAACACAGTATACCCCATTTAATTTGCCCACCGGCAAATAGTTGCTGCTTGGACTTTTGACTAAATATATAAAAAACTAATGATCTCTTGTAAGAATTGTTTTGTTTGGATGATTCTAGAGACCTTCACGATTATGTATGTATATATATATATATATATATATATATATATATATATATATATATACATACATAATATATATATTTGGTGGTGCCTATGGGGTACGTGTCGCTCTGGAATAGGTGCGTATGAAGCTGGGAGGGAAAAAAATCACAGTATACTCACTACAAAAAACTAGACTACACAACTGACACAGACCAATGTTCAAACAAGTGTAAATACGCAGCAGTCATAACTTTTATTTACAATACGCTCCGTTTCAGACAAGGGATGGTCATTGCAAATACTATGCAAATCGGCTGAGGGGAACCGATGATGGTGAATTTAAATTTGACTGTAACTGTATCTAATAGCCGCAAGAGAGGATGATAGCGGAGGCAAAAGGCAAGATCACTTGTTAATTTAAAAAAATGTATTTGTCTAGGCTAATATAAGAGTTTGTCTCTGTTTTATTGTTGTTGTTGTTTTCAATCAAATAATAGAGAACCACAAGCTCAGCATTCGTTTTAAAGGGGAATTTTTAAATATATAATTTTTAATTTCATTAACATCAGGCTAATAACGAACAAAACAATAATCATTCGTTTGAAAGTAATTAATTTCATGAATATTCACGAGTTTCCTGTTTTGCCACTGAAAACATTAATGCACGCTCCTCGGCTTGAATGAAGATAATTAGTCAGCGTTAAACGAAGTAAAGCTCATATTCTGACTTATTTATGCACAATATTTATATATATATTGTGTTATGTCGTGTGGTTTGTAGCTGTTTGATATGATTTCAGCCAATGATTTGCCAGAGGTGTCGTTGAGCTAAACGAGCCAATCGCCTTTAAGTATTTTTATGTTTCTGTTTTACCTTGAGAGTCTTTAAAGCGGATCGTTTTATAAATTTGCCGAAATGTATATAATAATATTAATTATAAACTCCTATGGTGAAGGTAGCAGTGAAATTTCATCTTTTGCAGAAGCTCTTCTAATCTGGGATGTCTCGTTTCCAAAATTGCACACAAGCATGAACACAAGTTAATGTACTTTAAATATTTGTATCGTCTTAATGGGCCATGATTAATCGCGATAACCAGTGTCTATATAATCTTGATTATTTATAGAAGTCTATATATTAGACTTGTGCCAGTAAATATCCCTGTACACCAGACAAAACAGACAATTTTATTATTTTGATTCTAAAGTGTGTTAATGTGTGTGTTTAAATAAAAGTGTGTTAATGTGTGTGTTTAAATAAAAGTGTGTTAAAGTGTGTGTGTGTTTAAATAAAAGTGTTTTTGCTAATTATATGTCATATATTTGTCGTGACTTTTCCTCGTTCATAAATAAATCTTCAACAAGGAATTTTGCCAATTATGTCTTCTCCAGTTACACATTTGTAAATCAAAACCCCATGAGTAACTTTTATCTTTGTGGTTGATCAATAACAACAATTCGTTTAACAATGTTGTGGTAGAACTGAACTAAACTCTTGTGAAAGTGCTGCTAATTTAACAATCATGTTTCTAACGTGTGTGTGTGTGTGTGTGTGTGTGTGTGTGGTGGGGAAAGATGAAGGTTTACATGCATTAATTCATGCATGTCATAAACATAAACATTTCTCATTGTGTTTTAATACTAATGTCTGATGGAATTATGCAGGCTATGAGAAAGCAATATGACAAAATCATCACAACTGAAACTTTATTATGCCACCACTGACACATTCACACAAGTTATCAGAGTAATTAAAAGAGCATTAAAGCAAAACAGAAGTAGCTTATAATTAAAACAAACTAACTCATTTACTAACGACAGGCCACTGACAAATCATTGTCTGTAATCATGAAATGATATTGCTGTGAGCAAACTATTGAGCACATAAACAGTTAGGCTATCAATAAAAGAAGCTTAACTTCATTGGACGCTGAAACTAATATTTTTAGTGCACTTTAACACGAAACAGGAAACTCGTGAATATTCATGTAAGCTCCGCCCAGTGTCACAGAAAATCTCTGCCTATTTCAGAACACCTGTTAGAACTGACCACCCGTGATTTGTTAATATGCCATATATGGTAGGGGTTGATCTTTGAGTGCTGTGATTGGATGGCCTGGACTTCATTGATCAGCTCGATCTTGTGTATAAACATGAGGATTCTTCCTTAATAAACTCGAGAGTGTTGTGGGACTGCACTGTCTCTGTGTCTGCCTGATCATTCTCACAATCTGAAGATTCATCTCTCAATCAGGCCAGAGCTGTAGCAATGCATCACTTCTTTTCCATTGCGTTTTCACTGCTAGCCATTATTGGGCAGCATGTGAGCTCAGCCAGAGAACACCGATCAGTGCTGACTGTGCCGAATGGAGGGCCCTGGGGGACTTGGAGGGATGTTAGCATGTGTCCCCATGGAACGTACGCCTATGGGTTTAGCGTGAGGGTAAGTTGGGCATTGACTCTATTTTGCTAATATGGGGGTGTTTTAGTAGATTTGAGTTCGCCCTGCAGCTCAGGCTGGAAACCTGTACAATATATATCTATTTAAATCTTGATTCTGTTACAAATTTGCGGGGACCAATCACAAACCGGCTTATCCACCAGAGCTGCGTTGAACACCCTGTTCTGATGACGCAAGAGTTGCAACTAGGGCAGCTGAGAAGGCCATTCTTTGTGTAATATCTCCTGGTAATCAATTCTAATTTTATTTCTAGTTCTTACCTTTTTAATAGCTTGTATTTTCTCTCATTTTTATGTAAAGCACTTATAATTACCACATATGAAATTTGCCTTGCAATGAAGCTAAAAATATAAATAAATACATCATGATATATACTGTATAATTGTATTTTTTACGACCATCAACTCAAAATGTGATGTGGTGGTCCAGTGGGTTAAACCATGGAACTGATATGCAGAAGGTTGCTGGTTCGATCCCAGCGGTCACCACCAGTGTGTCCTTGAGCAAGGCACTTTACTCCATGTTGCTCCAGGGGATTGTCCCTGTAATAAGGGCACTGTAAGTCGCGTTGGATAAAAGCGTCTGATAAATGTAAAACAACTTTACTTGGACCCATTGTGTGAGCTGTCTCTTTAATATCGCGTTTTATATTCATGTTGCTGCTGACATTTTTGACATGCCCACCAAACGAGATAAACCGCATCTCAAACCTGTTGCACACCGTTGCAAGGAAACATGACGTTCAACCGGAAACCGTAGCAAAACGTTGAGCACCGGTTTGAGCTTTGAACTGCCCCTGGCGCGCGGTTGGCGGGTTTAACAGTGACGGATAGAGACGCGATGGATCGTTGGTCTGATTGGTTGAAGTAGTCATTTGAGCCGATGATCACTAGGCTAGATGATCACGCCTTTATGTGCAGTAAAATTACAGAGCAGACTCCCCAGACCAATGTTCAATCTTAAACACGAGTGCTTTAGTGCTTCAAAGGTTCACGAACTGTGGAGTTGCTTTTATTTTATTATCTCCAGGAAACTGCACCTGATTTTTAAAGTGTGTAATGCTAGAGAGCATGAAGAGAGATGCAGGGTTTCTGTGGGTCTAAAAGTCTTAATCTGACGTCCACAATTGAAGGTCTTAATGTCTTAAATTGAAGCAGAAACTCTTAAATTCAATATCATGTCTTTAAATTAGGTCCCTATGATTTCAGTGCAGAAAACGTGGACGGAATTATAGAATCATTCACAAAAATGGTATTTATTGTATAATGCAGAAACTGTAAAACAACGGATTTCATAGGACCCTACATTTAATGCTTCCTCAGGATTTGAGCTCCATGTCAAATCTTTAAATCAAGACCCCTTTACTTGACATCGACATGCAAAATGAAGACATTAACTCTTGTTTTCTGAGAAATTGAACATAATTAAGTGATTTTTATGCAAGAACAAATATCTGTCATTAGGTATGGAAATGACTTCCATTGGGATGAAGTTAAAACCACTGGCATGTGTTTTAATACTAAAATCACTTTCACAAGATTTCCAGAGGTTTCCGAGATCTCAAACTTTAAGCCTTTATTTGTAAAATAAGTTATGGGGGTCAGTTGTAAATTGTATTTTCAAACTTTGACGTCACTAATGCAACTCATTGGATATTGACATATTGCAGAGTTATGTTTCCTTAAATGTTAAATTTAAACTTGACGTACCTTCATAACCTGCAGAAACCCTGTAAATGTTACTATGGGTTGGGTTATCGTTAACTCTTTCAAATGGAAGATCGTCTCAATGTTGTTGTTTTTAAGGTGGAAGCTCCTGGGGGTGATGATACAGCGCTCAATGGGATTCGTCTTTACTGTACCGATCGGTCCGAAGGAGATTCATCCACAAATGGCGTCAGCTCGATTGAGTCCCACATAGGATAGTAATGGACTTTGATGAACAATTATTGTATTAAGTGTTTAAGCTAGAGAAGTAAATTGAGGATTTACTTGATTTGATTGTGAAACCTCTTTGTCTTCTTCAGCTGGGGTGAGTGGAAAGCTGTCAAAAATTGTCCTAAAGGATTATTGAGACAGTTCCAGCTGAGAGTCGAATCTGTACAACTAGGAGATGACACGGCCGCAAACAACATCAGGTGAGCATGTGGTGCTATAAGTCAACCTAGTTTTATTTAGCTATTTAAACACTCTGGTTTCCCTCATGCTGGTTGTTTTTTTTTAAGCCGATTGCAAGAGGCTGCAGGTGATCACATCACCATTATATTTTATCATTGTCATATTTAAATTTTCTCCAGGTTCGAATGCAGTGACGGTACTTTGCTGGAGGGTGACGGAACAACCTGGGGTGACTGGGGCGGGTGGAGCTCAAAGTGTGAGGGAAGAGGAATCTGTGGCATCAGCACGAAGATCGAAGAGCCACAGGGAAAAGGAGATGACACCGCTCTCAATGATGTTCACATGTTCTGCTGTATTTAAGGTGATGTGAATCTCACTCAAACACTCAGACTGACACACACTGCAGATCATCTAAATCTGTGTTTTCTCTTTCAGGTGTGTGAGGACGACAAGAACAGCAAGAAGATCAAATGAATTGTAGTAATTGATCATCATACTATGATAAACTAACATGAACCATGTCATTCAACAGTAAATCTAATGCACAGTCAGCCGGTCATTATCACAAAACAAAGCCTAACTGGACGATCAGGTCATTTACTGTTCATCCCGCCTATTATTGGAGTAAAGACTCCTGAACTTCTGCTGTCAGTCAAAACTGGTGCCAAATATAAGCATTAAAGTCTTTCTAAACAGTGCCTTGTTTAGTTTCATTGTTTTGCTCAACACTTGTACATCAGTAGTGCACGTGGCAGATGGTTCATCTAAAGCAAAGTAATTGTCTTATCCGTTCACACATTACCTGGGAATGACAGCACACTACATGAACACCACATTCAATTACATTTCTAGTGTGATTATTGACTCCTGTTACCTCAACTTTTTGCCTTTTTTATAAAGGTATAATTACACGCCAAAGTATAAAAATGAGTTAATATAATGGCTCACTGCAAATTCTGAATTATTTGATGCACTACAAATTCAAACCTCATACAATAAAAAACAAACCAACACTGGGTTAAACGACCCAATTTGGGTAACTATACACTAAAAAAAGATACGATTACAGCCTTTGCAACTGACACGTTCAATCAAATAAAAATGTAATAAAATGACATTTACAACAAACCTTTATTATTAAAACAGTAATGTTCAAAACAAAGTGAAGAATAAAAGTGTCTGTTTTGTCTGGTGTACAGGGATATTTACTGGCACAAGTCTAATATATAGACTTCTATAAATAATCAAGATTATATAGACACTGGTTATCGCGATTAATCATGGCCCATTAAGATGATACAAATATTTAAAGTACATTAACTTGTGTTCATGCTTGTGTGCAATTTTGGAAACGAGACATTCAAGTCTACCCAGATTAGAAGAGCTTCTGCAAAAGATGAAATTTCACTGCTACCTTCACCATAGGAGTTTATAATTAATATTATTATATACATTTCGGCAAATTTATAAAACGATCCGCTTTAAAGACTCTCAAGGTAAAACAGAAACATAAAAATACTTAAAGGCGATTGGCTCGTTTAGCTCAACGACACCTCTGGCAAATCATTGGCTGAAATCATATCAAACAGCTACAAACCACACGACATACCACAATATATAAATATTGTATAAATAAGTCAGAATATGAGCTTTACTTCGTTTAGCGCTGACTAATTATCTTCATTCAAGCCGAGGAGCGTGCATTAATGTTTTCAGTGGCAAAACAGGAAACTCGTGAATATTCATGAAATTAATTACTTTCAAACGAATGATTATTGTTTTGTTCGTTATTAGCCTAGTGTTAATGAAAATACAACAACAATAAAATAGAACAATAAAAAACGTTTATTAAAGAAACGAATAAGCTAAAACGGATGACATTAAAAAATAAACACAAAATAGGCTATATTTAAAAATTCCCCTTTAAAACGAATGCTGAGCTTGTGGTTCTCTATTATTTGATTGAAAACAACAACAACAATAAAACAAAGACAAACTCTTATATTAGCCTAGAGTCTAGACAAAGACATTTTTTTTAATTAACAAGTGATCTTGCCTTTTGCCTCCGCTATCATCCTGTCCATAATCTCTTGCGGCTATTAGATACAGTTACAGTCAAATTTAAATTCACCATCATCGGTTCCCCTCAGCCGATTTGCATAGTATTTGCAATGACCATCCCTTGTCTGAAACGGAGCGTATTGTAAAGAAAAGTTATGACTGCTGCGTATTTACACTTGTTTGAACATTGGTCTGTGTGCTCTCTCAGCTTCATCACAGATTTAACTCCGCACGGTTATATAAAACAGGCTGGGTCAGTGGTGTAGTCTACGTGATACGCAGTTATACGCGGTATACCCATTAGGAAAGGCCAAGGATTTCCGTATACCCACTTAAAAAAGCGTGAGGATACGTAACAACATCGTTTTGTGACAGAACTTTCATTCATAAATTCACCCCGTCTGTGTTGCGAACTTAGACTGTGGTTGCGATTGCGAATCTCTAACGCTTTTGGACCATTGGGGCTTCCGTGGCCTGTGACCTGGATCTGACGTCACCTACCAAGGAAAAGCACAGGTGCTTGGCGGTCTTTCTTGGTGCAAGTTTGTAAAAAGATATGAAACGAAAGCAGACTCAAACTACACTCTTTGAGTGTTTTCGGAAGCCTGCCCCTATATGGAATTAGATTTGTTTAAAAAAAAAATGAACGAAACTTTATGAAACGGAACTTTTTCAGAAACTATCACAAATATCCATTACAAAAGAAGAAAAACACATTGAAAATGAAAAAAATGAACTCAGTCGCACAAATCTAACAGGATATTCAAATATGCTTCATTCTTTGTTAATGTTTTTCAAAGATTCGTTTTCATTGCCACAGATTTCGCTTACGCTTCGCAGTTTTTCGTTTGCAGTTTTGACACAAACATCTCGTGGGGGCGGAGGAGGAAGATGCGGAGGAGGAAGATGATGAAGATGATGCCGCCGCCGCTCTGTGTCTCTCCTGAGAGCTCATCTTTACAAACTAATAAACTCAATTGTTTAGAAATTCTTTACAAACTTGTATAAACTTCATGCAAAGCAACGCGAAGGTTTTCCAATGTGTGCGCCACTGAGTGACGTCTATAGTTCCACCTGTCCGTCGAAAGCTCACTATCCAATCAGAGTAGATCACTGTTAAGCCCGTGTAACCCCTCCTGTTCGAACCGCCCCGCTCCAAGCGGGACTCGAACCCGGGTCCGCCGGCATGAGAGTCGGACGCTCTAACAAGGAGGCTAAAGGCTGCAACCCCTAGCGTCAGTCGCTAGAGCGTCTCTTGAGATCAGAGGAGTGAGGTTTACTTGCACAGCCACTACTAGCTGGCCTCCGTTACACTCACCCCCCTAAACCTCACTCCCATCCGGGTCACGGCACCAATGTAACCCCTCCTGTTCGAACCGCCCCGCTCCAAGCGGGACTCGAACCCGGGTCCGCCGGCATGAGAGTCGGACGCTCTAACAAGGAGGCTAAAGGCTGCAACCCCTAGCGTCAGTCGCTAGAGCGTCTCTTGAGATCAGAGGAGTGAGGTTTACTTGCACAGCCACTACTAGCTGGCCTCCGTTACACCCGCCCCCACGAGATGTTTGTGTCAAAACTGCAAACGAAAAACTGCGAAGCGTAAGCGAAATCTGTGGCAATGAAAACGAATCTTTGAAAAACATTAACAAAGAATGAAGCATATTTGAATATCCTGTTAGATTTGTGCGACTGAGTTCATTTTTTTCATTTTCAATGTGTTTTTCTTCTTTTGTAATGGATATTTGTGATAGTTTCTGAAAAAGTTTCGTTCAGTTTCATAAAGTTTCGTTCATTTTTTTTTAAACAAATCTAATTCCATACCCCTAAAGCTACAGCAGCAGAAGAGGGGAGATAGTGTGTGTGTGTGTGTGTGTGTGTGGTAAACAGAATACAATTTTTATATCTCCTTATTTCAGACGATGAGAGAAATGAGAGCTCCTGGCCAGCCGTGTGGACTGAAACTCAGGCTAGGGAATTTAAAAACAGGCATCCTTGGTTAGATTGGAGGGACAGTAAGTTAGGGAGAAATCAGCACACATGCAAATCTGATATATACAATTAACCCATGTGTGGCCACATTTTTCTGAATGGTTTCATGCATATAGTCATGTTAATAGTGTCCTATGTGAACATGTTCTGCATTTATTTTCCCCAAGTTTTTGTTTCTTTTTTCTTGAAAATCGTATTTGAATGTGCACTGATCTGCACTGATCTGTTGAAAGCAAATATGTTGTATGCTCCCCTTCAATGTCAAATTTGACTAAGAGGAGAACATTTGGCATCTAACTCAAAATAACTGCTTTCAACAGATCAGTCTTTACACAAACAAATGTTTTATGTATAAAAGTCGAAGAACATTCGATACAAACTCAAAAAAGCTGCATCTATCTTATAATCTGTTGAGTATGAAAATACAACAAACAACAAATACATTTGTCTTAAAGTGGTGGAACATAGTGCAGAACAAAGTAACTAACAGGGCATTGTGTATCAAAAAGTTAAATGAAAATAAATTAATATAATGACATCTATATAACAAAAATAAATAAATAGTCCCATAGTATTCAACGGCTGACTGTAGTAGGTGATTTCATATAATGTAAATGTAAATGTAAACTCATTACTTGTCTGAATTTCCACATTATAATGGAATCATAAGCTACTTGTCATAAAAAGAATTAGGGTCCTTGACCGATTAGAATGAAACGCAACCATTCCAAACTGGATGAAGGGTCCTCAATATTTTGGCCCTTACAACAAGAAAAATATTATATTTTTCCCTATCGAATAATGTTCTACTGTACAGTAGAGATGTCAGTTAAAGGGTTAATGTTTTAGGTGGGATATTATGAAAGCAAAAAGCAGTAAACAAGACCAAAAATCTTGATTTATTAACCTGTTAACACAGTATACCCCATTTAATTTGCCCACCGGCAAATAGTTGCTGCTTGGACTTTTGACTAAATATATAAAAAACTAATGATCTCTTGTAAGAATTGTTTTGTTTGGATGATTCTAGAGACCTTCACGATTATGTATGTATATATATATATATATATTTGGTGGTGCCTATGGGGTACGGGTCGCTCTGGAATAGGTGCGTATGAAGCTGGGAGGGAAAAAAATCACAGTATACTCACTACAAAAAACTAGACTACACAACTGACACAGACCAATGTTCAAACAAGTGTAAATACGCAGCAGTCATAACTTTTATTTACAATACGCTCCGTTTCAGACAAGGGATGGTCATTGCAAATACTATGCAAATCGGCTGAGGGGAACCGATGATGGTGAATTTAAATTTGACTGTAACTGTATCTAATAGCCGCAAGAGAGGATGATAGCGGAGGCAAAAGGCAAGATCACTTGTTAATTTAAAAAAATGTATTTGTCTAGGCTAATATAAGAGTTTGTCTCTGTTTTATTGTTGTTGTTGTTTTCAATCAAATAATAGAGAACCACAAGCTCAGCATTCGTTTTAAAGGGGAATTTTTAAATATATAATTTTTAATTTCATTAACATCAGGCTAATAACGAACAAAACAATAATCATTCGTTTGAAAGTAATTAATTTCATGAATATTCACGAGTTTCCTGTTTTGCCACTGAAAACATTAATGCACGCTCCTCGGCTTGAATGAAGATAATTAGTCAGCGTTAAACGAAGTAAAGCTCATATTCTGACTTATTTATGCACAATATTTATATATATATTGTGTTATGTCGTGTGGTTTGTAGCTGTTTGATATGATTTCAGCCAATGATTTGCCAGAGGTGTCGTTGAGCTAAACGAGCCAATCGCCTTTAAGTATTTTTATGTTTCTGTTTTACCTTGAGAGTCTTTAAAGCGGATCGTTTTATAAATTTGCCGAAATGTATATAATAATATTAATTATAAACTCCTATGGTGAAGGTAGCAGTGAAATTCCATCTTTTGCAGAAGCTCTTCTAATCTGGGTAGACTTGAATGTCTCGTTTCCAAAATTGCACACAAGCATGAACACAAATTAATGTACTTTAAATATTTGTATCGTCTTAATGGGACACGATTAATCGCGATAACCAGTGTCTATATAATCTTGATTATTTATAGAAGTCTATATATTAGACTTGTGCCAGTAAATATCCCTGTACACCAGACAAAACAGACACTTTTATTCTTTTTATTCTAAAGTGTGTTAATGTGTGTGTTTAAATAAAAGTGTGTTAACGTGTGTGTGTGTGTTTAAATAAAAGTGTGTTAATGTGTGTGTTTAAATAAAAGTGTTAATGTGTGTGTTTAAATAAAAGTGTGTTAATGTGTGTGTTTAAATAAAAGTGTGTTAATGTGTGTGTTTAAATAAAAGTGTGTTAAAGTGTGTGTGTGTTTAAATAAAAGTGTGTTAAAGTGTGTGTTTAAATAAAAGTGTTTTTGCTAATTATATGTCATATATTTGTCGTGACTTTTCCTCGTTCATAAATAAATCTTCAACGCAGAATTTTGCCAATTATGTCTTCTCCAGTTACACAATTGTAAATCAAAACCCCATGAGTAACTTTTATCTTTGTGGTTGATCAATAACAACAATTCTTTTAACAATGTTGTGGTAGAACTGAACTAAACTCTTGTGAAAGTGCTGCTAATTTCACAATCATGTTTCTAACCATATATAGAGAGAGAGAGAGAGAGAGAGAGAGAGAGAGAGAGAGAGAGAGAGAGAGAGAGAGAGAGAGAGAGAGAGTGTGTGTGTGTGTGTGTGTGTGTGTGTGTGTGTGTGTGTGTGTGTTTTGTGGGGAAAGATAAAGGTTTGCATGCATTAATTCATGCATGTCATAAACATAAACATTTCTCATTGTGTTTTAATACTAATGTCTGATGGAATTATGCAGGCTATGAGAAAGCAATATGACAAAATCATCACAACTGAAACTTTATTATGCCACCACTGACACATTCACACAAGTTATCAGAGTAATTAAAAGAGCATTAAAGCAAAACAGAAGTAGCCTATAATTAAAACAAACTAACTCATTTACTAACGACAGGCCACTGACAAATCATTGTCTGTAATCATGAAATGATATTGCTGTGAGCAAACTATTGAGCACATAAACAGTTAGGCTATCAATAAAAGAAGCTTAACTTCATTGGACGCTGAAACTAATATTTTTAGTGGCGCTTTAACACGAAACAGGAAACTCGTGAATATTCATGTAAGCTCCGCCCAGTGTCACAGAAAATCTCCGCCTATTTCAGAACACCTGTTAGAACTGACCACCCGTGATTTGTTAATATGCCATATATGGTAGGGGTTGATCTTTGAGTGCTGTGATTGGATGGCCTGGACTTCATTGATCAGCTCGATCTTGTGTATAAACATGAGGATTCTTCCTTAATAAACTCGAGAGTGTTGTGGTACTGCACTGTCTCTGTGTCTGCCTGATCATTCTCACAATCTGAAGATTCATCTCTCAATCAGGCCAGAGCTGTAGCAATGCATCACTTCTTTTCCATTGCGTTTTCACTGCTAGCCATTATTGGGCAGCATGTGAGCTCAGCCAGAGAACACCGATCAGTGCTGACTGTGCCGAATGGAGGGCCCTGGGGGACTTGGAGGGATGTTAGCATGTGTCCCCATGGAACGTACGCCTATGGGTTTAGCGTGAGGGTAAGTTGGGCATTGACTCTATTTTGCTAATATGGGGGTGTTTTAGTAGATTTGAGTTCGCCCTGCAGCTCAGGCTGGAAACCTGTACAATATATATCTATTTAAATCTTGATTCTGTTACAAATTTGCGGGGACCAATCACAAACCGGCTTATCCACCAGAGCTGCGTTCAGCCACAAATGTTTTTTTTAAACGGGAACGGTGCTGCGTTGAACACCCTGTTCTGATGACGTGAGCGTTGCAACTATGGCAGCTAAGAAGGCCATTCTTTGTGTAATATCTCCTGGTAATCAATTCTAATTTTATTTCTAGTTCTTACTTTTTAATAGCTTGTATTTTCTCTCATTTTTATGTAAAGCACTTATAATTACCATATATGAAATTTGCCTTGCAATGAAGCTAAAAATATAAATAAATACAACATCATGATATACTGTATTGTATTTTTTACGACCATCAACTCAAAATGTGAGATGGTGGTCCAGTGGGTTAAACCATGGAACTGATATGCAGAAGGTCCAGTGTGCACCAGTGTGTCCTTGAGCAAGGCTCTTTACTCCATGTTGCTCCAGGGGATTGTCCCTGTAATAAGGGCACTGTAAGTTGCTTTGGATAAAAGCGTCTGATAAATGTAAATGTAAAACAACTTTACTTGGACCCATTGTGTGAGCTGTCTCTTTAATACCGCGTGTTTTATATTCATGTTGCTGCTGACATTTTTGACATGCGTTTTATCTCGTTTGGTGGGCATCTCAAACCTGTTGCACACCGTTGCAAGGAAACATGACTTTCAACCGGAAACCGTAGCAAAACGTTGAGCACCGGTTTGAGCTTTGAACTGCCCCTGGCGCGCGGTTGGCGGGTTTAACAGTGACGGATAGAGACGCGATGGATCGTTGGTCTGATTGGTTGACGTAGTCATTTGATCATTTGAGCCGATGATCACTAGGCTAGATGATCACGCCTTTATGTGCAGTAAAATTACAGAGCAGACTCCCCAGACCAATGTTCAATCTTAAACACGAGTGCTTCAAAGGTTCATGAACTGTGGAGTTGCTTTTATTTTATTATCTCCAGGAAACTGCACCTGATTTTTAAAGTGTGTAATGCTAGAGAGCATGAAGAGAGATGCAGGGTTTCTGTGGGTCTAAAAGTCTTAATCTGACGTCCACAATTGAAGGTCTTAATGTCTTAAATTGAAGCAGAAACTCTTAAATTCAATATCTTTGTCTTTAAATTAGGTCCCTATGATTTCAGTGCAGAAAACGTGGACGGAATTATAGAATCATTCACAAAAATGGTATTTACTGTATAATGAAAAATATCACTTTTTTTTTTTTTTTGGACGAATAAATCAAAAGGAGGTCGGAACACTTGAAGGGACAGTTCACCCAAAAGTTAAATTCTGTCTTCATTTCCTCGCCCTAATGTCTTTCTGAACCCGTAAGACTTTCCTTCATCATATAAAGCGACGGAGTCTCTTCAGTCAAATTGGAATAAACCGCTTGATTCCTATGGATTAGTCTTCCGATCTCTAGCATCAAAGTAGTTGCTCTCGCTCCGATTTCATTAAATGTGTTCGTTTGTGTACCGTAGATGAAGTCAGTATGATTTAATTCACCATAAATGCGGAGTCCAGAAATGAGAAGAACGCTTCCTCAGGATTTGAGCTCCATGTCAAATCTTTAAATCAAGACCCCTTTACTTGACATCGACATGCAAAATGAAGACATTAACTCTTGTTTTCTGAGAAATTGAACATAATTAAGTGATTTTTATGCAAGAACAAATATCTGTCATTAGGTATGGAAATGACTTCCATTGGGATGAAGTTAAAACCACTGGCATGTGTTTTAATACTGAAATCACTTTCACAAGATTTCCCGAGGTTTCCGAGATCTCAAACTTTAAGCCTTTATTTGTAAAATAAGTTATGGGGGTCAGTTGTAAATTGTATTTTCAAACTTTGACGTCACTAATGCAACTCATTGGATATTGACATATTGCAGAGTTATGTTTCCTTAAATGTTCAATTTAAACTTGACGTACCTTCATAACCTGCAGAAACCCTGTAAATGTTACTATGGGTTGGGTTATCGTTAACTCTTTCAAATGGAAGATCGTCTCAATGTTGTTGTTTTTAAGGTGGAAGCTCCTGGGGGTGATGATACAGCGCTCAATGGGATTCGTCTTTACTGTACCGATCGGTCCGAAGAAGATTCATCCACAAATGGCGTCAGCTCGATTGAGTCCCACATAGGATAGTAATGGACTTTGATGAACAATTATTGTATTAAGTGTTTAAGCTAGAGAAGTAAATTGAGGATTTACTTGATTTGATTGCAAAACCTCTTTGTCTTCTTCAGCTGGGGTGAGTGGAAAGCTGTCAAAAATTGTCCTAAAGGATTATTGAGACAGTTCCAGCTGAGAGTCGAATCTGTACAACTAGGAGATGACACGGCCGCAAACAACATCAGGTGAGCATGTGGAGCAATAAGTCAACCTAGTTTTATTGCTAAACACTCTGGTTTCCCTCATCATGCGGGTTGTTTTTTTTTAAAACCGATTGCAAGAGGCTGCAGGTGATCACATCACCATTATATTTTATCATTGTCACATTTAAATTTTCTCCAGGTTCGAATGCAGTGACGGTACTTTGCTGGAGGGTGACGGAACAACCTGGGGTGACTGGGGCGGGTGGAGCTCAAAGTGTGAGGGAAGAGGAATCTGCGGCATCAGCACGAAGATCGAAGAGCCACAGGGAAAAGGAGATGACACCGCTCTCAATGATGTTCACATGTACTGCTGTATTTAAGGTGACGTGAATCCCACTCAAACACTCAGACTGACACACACTGCAGATCATCTAAATCTGTGTTTTCTCTTTCAGGTGTGTGAGGACGACAAGAACAGCAAGAAGATCAAATGAATTGTAGTAATTGATCATCATACTATGACAAACTAACATGAACCATGTCATTCAACAGTAAATCTAATGCACAGTCAGCCGGTCATTATCACAAAACAAAGCCTAACTGGACGATCAGGTCATTTACTGTTCATCCCGCCTATTATTGGAGTAAAGACTCCTGAACTTCTGCTGTCAGTCAAAACTGGTGCCAAATATCAGCATTAAAGTCTTTCTAAACAGTGCCTTGTTTAGTTTCATTGTTTTGCTCAACACTTGTACATCAGTAGTGCACGTGGCAGATGGTTCATCTAAAGCAAAGTAATTGTCTTATCCGTTCACGTATTACCTGGGAATGACAGCACGCTACATGAACACCACATTCAATTACATTTCTAGTGATATTGACTCCTGTTACCTCAATTTTTTGCCTTTTTATAAAGGTATAATTACACGCCAAAGTATAAAAATTCGCTAATTTGGCTAAAATTGCTCACTGCAAATTCTGAATTATTTGACGCACCACAAATTCAAACCTCATACACTAAAAAACAAACCAACACTGGGTTAAACGACCCAAATTGGGTAAGCCAAATTACCAGCCTCACACCAAAACTGAAATGACAAAGTCAGTCTGGTTAGTAATGTGTGAATCTGGTAGTGTTGTTTGTTTAGTTGTTGTCACACTGATTTCAGCGGAAATAGATGAGGATCCAATAGCGAGTGAAAATAAGTATTTATTTACTGACAAGGACTCAAGGAATGCCAAACAGTCCAAACACGAGTCCCAGAAGAATGTCCGATGCAGGCAGCGAGATGGAGACAGACTTGGTGCAGCGAGGCGTGACACAGGGATGCAATGGGCAAGACCAGGCGACGGGAACTCAAAGAAGCGGAATCCTCAACACAAGAACACCAGGGAAGACGACTTCACAGGAAACACACCGGGACAGCAGCTGGCAGTGCTGATGATTGTTGTGACCACGCCTCCAACACAACCAAACACATCTAAAGAGAAATGAGCCAGTGAATCTGTAATAGGGATCTACTGGTTATGAAAATTAGTCACCAATATGGGCTGTCTAGTCAGGACACGGATGGCAGGGATATTCATTGAAGGGTTTAATATAGATCATTTAAAATACAGATGCACAGGCACTATTCTCTGTGGTGCTTTACAGTGTAAGTATGGTTCTAAAGGAAAGGAATAAACATAGATATTAACTATCATCAGCACAATTGAGGCTAATTACTCTCCCTAGCTACTTAAATAAACAGTGCTAAACATGTCCTGAAATGTAAACTACAATAAGAATAGCATACAAGCTACACATACAGTACAACAGAGATAAAGGCTATCCCTGACTGTAAAACTCAACCATAAATTATTTATATTAACTTATCTATATATGTGATATAATTATGACTTACTTGTGGTCACTGACGCACACGAACACAACCTGAAGCTTAACTTATAAAGTGAAACTAAATTGACGGCTATTCTCTGCAAACCAGGACATGTCGCAACATGTCTGAAAGGGGATGTGGTCTGAGCGAACACTCGCTGTACATGCTCTGTACCGATTCACATCACTTGAGCCTTTTGCACAGCCGCCCCATAAATCACGATGTGATTTATCTTCTAGAAAGGCTCAACTATCCACAGGAACTGTTGTCGAGGCATCATCCGGGATGGCCGGCAGCTCAATGAGCTTGGCCACTGGTCTGGTGTAGGTCCTCTTGTCCACCTGCACCTCATCCGTCCTAACTTTACCATCAACACTCCTAATGGTCTTTGTGACTCGCACGAGGTAACCTTTGGTCAATTACCATCACCACTGTACCAACAGTGAGGTTCTCTGTATCCTTTACCCATTTCTGCCTTGACTGCAAGAAAGCTAAGTAATTCCGTATGAAATGGGTCCAAACCTGGTCAGCTAACACCTGACTATGCCGCCATCTTCTCCGACTGAGAATCTCAGACTCAGGGTACACCACTTGAGGAAATGAAGAGTCGGGCCGCCCCATGAGGAGGTAGTTAGGGGTTACGGGATCCACATCGGCTACATCTATCGACACATAGCCCAGTGGCTTGGAGTTGAGGATTCCCTCTACCTCAATCAGAACTGTCTGCAAAACTTCTTCGGTCACTGTCTGTGCTCCAAGAGTAACGTAGAGTGCAGCCTTAATGGATCTGACTTCCCGTTCCCAGGCTCCACCAAAGTGAGGTGCATTTGGTGGGTTGAACTGGAAACGAATCTGGTGCTTAGACAACTTGGTCTGCAGCTCTTTGCACATGACCTCAAAACTTGCTTTGAGCTCACGCTCCCCTCCACGGAAGTTGGTCCCACAGTCAGAGAGAAGCTCGAAGGGAGTTCCCCGTCTAGCCATGAACCTTCTGAGTGACATAAGGAACGAGTCGGTATCCATGTTGGGCAGCACATCCAAGTGAATGCACCTGGTGGTCATACACTTAAAAACTATTCCCCATCTCTTTTCGGTACTCCGACCTCGCTTGACCTGGAACGGGCCAAAGCAATCTACTCCTGTTGAATAAAATGGAGGCTTCAGGAGGCGGAGACGAGGGGCAGATCTGCCATCTTGGGAATAACAGGCTTTGCTCTCCATTTCTGGCACTCCGTGCAGGATCTCTGATGACGACGCACAGCTTCTGTGGTGGAGTCAGACCACAACACTGTGTCTCTCAACTGAAGGGTGAGCTCTCTCTGGATCATCTGGGCAAGCTGAGCTCCGGTAAGGGCAGCACAGAGCTGCCGGCGTGGTATTGACTGTTGTTTCTTCGGTGCCACTCTTGAGCGTGCCAGCACAAAGGCTACTTGGACTTGGCCATGAGGATCCTCACCTCGTAGGTAAGCAACTGACCCATAAGCAGACTCTGATGCATCACAAAAGACGTGAAGCTCGAGGGTGATGGCACTTACATCCACGGCCAGTGGGAAGTAATTCCGGGAGAGACTAACCATCGGGAGCTCTTCTTCCCATGTGGTCCAAGCTTGCAGGAGGTCGACCGGTAAGTTTGGGTCATCCCAGTCGCGGTCTTTGGTCCACAGTCTCTGGACCAAAACTTTGGCCCTTGTGGTGAAGGGCATATGACCTAGGGGATCATACTGGCTCGCTAATATCTTAAAGATATTTCGCATGGTCGTCTTGCTTGGGCCAACCGGGCGATGCCTGTAATAGAGTGTGTCCTGCATGAAGTGCCAACTGAGTCCTAGAGTCATCTCTTGAGCTTCACCATGCGTCTGAGAAACCCATCTTTCGCTGCTGTCAGACTTGGCCTCCTTAGGAAGGTTGCGAATCAGCTCTGGCTGGTTACTGGCCCACTGACGAATATCGAAGCCACCTGCAGCTAGAAGGGTTCTAAGTCTCGTCACAAGGTTCCTGGCTTCTACTACGGTGGGTAGACTCTGCAGGCAATTATCGACATAGAAACACTGTTCTACACTGTGGTGGACATTTTCCCCTGGTTGACTTGTCTCCTTAACGTGTTTCTGAAGAGCAAAGATTGCGCAGCAGGGACTGCACATCGTCCCGAATGGCAGGACCTCCCACTGGTAAACTGATGGTTGTTCGTCTGTCTTCAGATCTCTCCGAAGGAACCTCAGCAAGGGCTTGTCTCTATCCAGCAGGCGGACCTGGTGAAACATCCTTTTAATGTCTCCACTTACTGCGACTCGATGCTCTCTGAAGCACAGTAGGACTCCAAGGAGTGACGGACCTAAGGCTGGACCAGGAAGTAGCTAATTATTCATACTTTTTCTGCCAAGCTGGAAGCTGCAGTTGAAAACAATCCGTTCCTTGCCATTGTGTCTGACCATATGGTGGGGCAGAAACCACGACTCCTCTGATGAGTCCGCCTCTCTGGAGTCAATCTTGGTGGCGTACCCAGCAATCTCCAGTTTCTTTATCGCCTCTTGGTAGGTAGATGCACGCAGTGGGTCTTGTGCTAACCTCTTCTCTGTGTTCCGCAGGTTCTTCATCACAACTTCCTTTGAAACTTGCAGCTTGGGCATGTTTGGGACTCGTAGAAGGGGTGTAGCGTACCGATTAGGGATGTAACGATATTGACGATATCGCGCTATCGCGGTGGTAAACGTGTCTCGATATCGTCATGGTTGGGTTACAATATTAAAAGGACAGGTGTCCGTCAAAAAGCAAGAGGAATTAACACAGTCCCGCGGAACAAATCATTGTTAACTACATAGACCATGATCCTTTGTGCCGCGTCGTCACAACAACCGTTTTTAAGCCTATAGGATTGCACGCCGTCCACACAAGCTCACAGCAAGCCAGCATGGCCGACAGCGATACTTGTAAGGATGAAAACAACAACACCGATGTTGAGATTGTGCCAGCCCCTGCAGCTTTTAAATCAGATGTCTGGAAACATTTTGGTTTCGCCGTGTCAAAAAACGCAAAAGGAGAGAAGGTGGTGGACAGACAATGGACTATGTGCAAGCACTGCCACAGTAAACTGCGATACAACACAGGACACACAAGCAACATGCGAAGTCATCTGACGACCCATCATCCCGAAAAGTTTGCAGATTCTCTCACAAAAAAAGTCCTGTCCGGTCAAAAAACCCTGAAGGAGGCATTTTCAACAACTATGCCACACAACAGCGCAAGGGCTCAAGAAATCACGAGGTACATCGCAGAATACATAGCGTGTGATTTACATCCCTTTTCTGCAGTAGATGGCAAAGGATTTAAAAGGTTAGTGGCCAAACTTGAGCCGAAGTATCAAATGCCGTCGCGGCCTCATTTTAGTCAAACTGTGTTCCCTGCCCTTTACCGTGAGACAAAAGAACGTGTCATGTTGAACCTTAAACAGTCTGAGTGCATTGCTATTACCACTGATGGGTGGACTTCCAGAGCGACTCACAGTTACATAACTATTACGGCACATGTTTTGACGAGTGAATGGGAAATGCAGAGTTACGTTTTACAAACTAGACAGCTTAGCGAATCACACACTGGCGTAAACATAGCCGAAGTCCTTAAATCTGCAGTCAAAGAGTGGGGGCTGGACAAGATTGGAACAAGGATCGCTGTTGTTACTGACAACGCAAGCAACATGCGAGTAGCAGTAAAGGAAGCTGAACTGTCCCCTCACATACGGTGCTTTGCGCACACACTAAACCTGGCATCTCAAGCAGGTTTAAAGGTCAACGCAGTGAGCCGCCTCCTCGGTAGAGTCAGACGCGTAGCAAGTTTTTTTCACCGCAGTTCTACAGCCACAGCCGTGCTGACCACCAAACAAAAACTACTCAATCTCCCTGTACATAAACTCATTATTGATGTAGTGACAAGATGGAATAGCTCTCTGGACATGGTGGAGCGCTACCTTGAACAGCAACAAGCTGTTGCTGCAGCCCTACTGAGTGATGAACTGAGACACAAGTCAGGTGAAATTGACACTTTGGACACATCTGACATTGCAAATGCAGAGGATCTTGTGAAGATTCTTTTACCAATAAAAAAGGCCACAACTGTTCTCTGTGATGAGTTGCAACCAACAATATCTCTCATTTCACCACTAAAACAAATGATTCAAGACAGCATGGCCACAGATAATCACGAGTCAAATGCCATTGCTCTGATGAAGGCAGCCATTCTGAAGGATCTTACTGACAGATACCAAGGAGAGGATGAAAAGTTAATGCAGGAGAGCAGTGCTTTGGATCCACGCTTTCGGACCTTGCAACATCTAGGCAGTGGAGAGAGAGAGGATGTCTTTGAAAGAATAAAATTCAAAGCATCACAGATGCAACAACAGGTAAAAAATGTTACGCTGTGCCATAGAGAAAATTGAGAGAAATACAATAAAATGTAACAAAATGCTGATATAATGTATTTTTATCATTTATGAACCAGGACCAAGATGTGCTGCCCAGGAGCCCACATCCAGCAGATCTGGACGACAGCAGCGCGAGCTTTGTGCCTCCTCTTAAGAAGCATGCCCTTGAGGACCTCCTTGGCTCTTCTTTTAGCAGTAATCAAGTCACAGGTGGAATTCAGGCAGAAATTGACTCTTACTGCAAAGAAGCATTAGTTTCTCTGTCTGCTTGCCCTCTTAAGTGGTGGAGAGACAATGCAGGGCGGTATCCTATTGTGTCTTCATTAGCCAAGACCTACCTGTGTATACCCGCTACCTCGGTGCCCAGTGAAAGGGTATTTTCAACAGCAGGGGATATTGTAAATACCCAGAGGTCTCTTCTTCTCCCTTGCAATGTAGATCTTTTGATCTTTCTAAAGAAAAACTTGAACATAAGCTAAATGATAGGTCAGTGTTTTTTTAAACGGCTTTTTGACTGACTATTTTATTTAAGTTTAAGTTATGTTCCTAAATACCAGTTTTAAAAGGCTTCTTTTATTTGCCTTGCACATTTAAACCTGACTTAACTTGATCTTTGTTTGCACTTAAAGGGAATTCCCTATTGTTTACAATTGTTCTAGTTGCTTCTTAACTTGAACATTGCACAGAAGAATCAGTTATGCAACCAAATATTACTATACAGAATATTGACGTTCCTGACTACAACTTGCACTTTAAAAGCACTATGTGATCAGCGTTTTATGTTGTCATGGATCCATAAATACAACAATAAATTGCCTGTTGACTGGCAAAAGCAGAATAAATGTCAGTATTTTTTCTCTATTATCATCACAAACACTATCGTGAGCTATTTAACAATACCGTGAGCTTTTCCACAATATCGCAATAAATATCGTACCGTGAGGTCAATATCGAAATTGTATCGTACCGTGAGATTTTGATATCGTTACATCCCTAGTACCGATGCACTCCGTTTACCTCTACCCGGATGGTCTCAGACTCTAAAAGGTCCACTGAGTACTTGTCCTGTCTGGATCTAGTCACCAATCTCTCACTTTTGAAAGGCAGTGTATCTAACTGCCACAACCGTTCAACTTGACTGAACAGCTCAACAGAAGGGGAGGAAACTGTGGTGAACAAGCACCGTGTGGAGGGAAGCTGTTGCTGTAGGTATTTTGCTGGACCCTGAAGAGTCCATCCGAGCATAGTCTTGACTGCTGCAGGACCACCAGGGGGACCGAGATGCACTGGCTCAATCGGAACGATCAGATCAGCATTATCCGATCCAATCAGGAGGGTTGGTTGAGCTCCATCGATAGCTGAAATTGCCAGACCTCGTAGATGTCGATATCTTCTCTGGAGCTGGGTAACTGGGTAACTGTACTGTGAGAGGCCTAGGTGTTCACCCGTGAATACGCCTTGAATGGAAAACCTCTTTGTTGGTTGGGAAGCAGGAGAGATCGTAAAGGACACACATGAGCCTGACAGTAACTTGATGTCTTGTTGGATAGTACGGAGTGTGAGGTCTTCTGCTTGACCCTGTACTCCCCGGCGGCGTGCTGCAGACGTAAGCAGGATGGTTCTCTCAGAGCCATCGTGCAGCACTGCATACGTGTCGAGCACTTTATCTTGGTATTGCAAATTGACTCTTACAATCTTTAACAGCACATGGCTATCTCTATTTGGCTGATCCAGGTAGTGAGTCTCTGCTGTCGATGTGATGGTGGGCTCGTTCTCACTCCTCTGGTTGACCTCGTGAAGAATGGAAAGGTGTTTCGACTTACAAAGGCAACACGGCTTCTTGAGGTCACAGGCAGAGGCTAGGTGAGATCGTCCGCATCTCCAACGCCTTCTCTTGACTTTAATCCAGTCCACCATCTCTGCTTTAGTAAGCTTAGCGAAACTCTCACATTGGCTGAGGTAGTGTTCTGCTTCGTGGTAGGGGCAGATTATCTTACCCTTCCCTTGGATTCGGTTAGAATGAGCTGCTTGGGAGGGTGTGTCGAATGGAGGGTTACTGGAACTACCTGTCCCATGCATAACAGTAGTAATCTTAACCTTAGATTTCTGCTGCTTGAATTCTCTCTTATCCTTCTCACTGTGAGCTTGAAGTGAAGGCTCAATGTCCAGGCATCTGACCTCTGCCTTCAGCCACTCTGAAAAGTCAGTGAGCGTTAGCTTCAGTTTATCCGGGTCCTTCCTATACTGTTGACGACGAAATCTCTCTTGCTGGTGCTTGGGAAGCCTGCTTAGAAGGCGCTTCACGTTGGATCCGCAGTGGAGTTCCTCATGGCCTTCACCTCTGAGAGCTTTCAGCATCCCAACAAGCAACTGCACTCTGATGGAGAACTCATCAAGAGCTCTATCATCACGGATGGGGGGTAGGCGTTCTATGTCCTCTATCTCCTTCAGCACAAACTGATATGGCCGTCCATAGCGTTCATCCAGTGATTTCAGAGCTTCAGAGTAGGGCATATTAGATTCTGCATGAGCTAGTACAAGGCGATGTGCAGGTGGCACCTTGACATGTTTCAGCAAGATGGCATACTTGTAATGCTCGGACTGAGAAGGATGAAAGAGTGTGCTAAGGGAAAGGCGTAGCTCCACATATTGAGCTCTATCCTCCTTGGTGAAGTCAGGAAATGTTGGGCCTTCTATATTGGGGGGTGTATGCTGATACCAGTAGGAGGGATAATGGGCCAACATGTCTGGGTTCCCTTGGTAGAAGGATTGGGGTACATAAGGAGGCTGATGTATTGACTGGTGCACAGATGAAAACATAATCTGATCGAGAGCTGGATTTACATGTAGTGATCTGGGAGGGGCAACATGTGGAAGATAGATTTGAGGCTCAGGTGGCACCAGATGTGTATTTCCCAACTGAGATTCCCTAACGTTCTCATGTTGGCTGCCGAGTGTGGCTGTGTTGGGCTTACAATTACCTGATATGGGGTAGGATGGGAGTGAGCCATATGATAAGGCACCTGCTGACTGCTGTAGGCCCTGGGATGGCCATTTGGGTGATTCATGTTCAGTATCTTGCTTGATAGCTTGAACATCATAGCGGGGATCGAGCGTGTGCGGAGGGGGTTGAATGACTCGGCTGAGAGGTGGAGGAAGTGTAATTTGGTCTAGCTGATGGGTTAACTCTGCAGCTACACTTGGGTGATCCTCAGTTCTGTGGTGATGAGGAGGAGTAAGGACTGGGAAAGGCTGTGGTTCACCTCCTCTGTTTGTATAGAGTTGGCGTACAGGGGTCTGATGCCGTGATGACCTCCTTGACCACTGAGCTGAGGTCTGAGGGGAATGGTGCTGCAGGAAAATCTCCAAAAGCTCTGTTTGTTTCTTGGCCGTTTCACTCTGTTGCCGCGCTGTCTCCAAAGCCTGATGAACAATGGCTTCATTTACATTCTGCATAGGTGGCATTGAGGATATGCTTTTAGCAGAACTGAGTAGCTCCCTCTCCTCTTCGTGCCTGTGCATCTGCGCTAAGCTATTCTGATCTGTATATTCAACTAAAAAATCCTCCGGATATCTTGGGCATTGCAATGAGCGTTTGGGGCGCACAGGTGAAACAGGTAGGCTGATTCCTTCCTTTCTGGTTGCCATATCATTGACTCTATCCGGCTCAAAGGACCATAAATTGTAATGGGGATCTACTGGTTATGAAAATTAGTCACCAATATGGGGTGTCTAGTCAGGACACGGAAAGCAGGGATATTCATTGAAGGGTTTAATATATATCATTTAAAATACAGATGCACAGGCACTATTCTCTTTGGTGTTTTACAGTGTAAGTATGGTTCTAAAGGAAAGGAATAAACATAGATATTAACTATCATAAGCACAATTGAGGCTAATAACTCTCCCTAGCTACTTAAATAAACAGTGCTAAATATGTCCTCAAATGTAAACTACAATAAGAATAGCATACAAGCTACACATACAGTACAACAGAGACAAAGGCTGTCCCTGACTGTAAAACTCAACCATAAATTACTTATATTAACTTATCTATATATGTGATATAATTATGACTTACTTGTGTTCACTGACGCACACGAACACAACCTGAAGCTTAACTTATAAAGTGAAACTAAACTGACGGCTATTCTCTGCAAACCAGGACATGTCGCAACATGTCTGAAAGGGGGCGTGGTCTGAGCGAACACTCGCTCTACATGCTCCGTACCGATTCACATCAGTCGAGCCTTTTGCACAGAATCCATGAATCATGACAGTTGTTTAATCCTCCTCTGCTGAGATCTTCAGAGATTTAATGTCTTATTTTATCTTCTGTTATTTCATCTAAAGCTGTGGCTTAAGTCAGTTGTAGTTCTTGTGTTTCTCTTTCCTTCAGAGATTCTGCTCATTATCATCAGGTGTTCATCACTAATGCTCAATCATCACTTAATTAATCACTTAATTTCTTGATTGCAATGAGTGTCTTATTTTAGTGAACTCAATTGAAATAAGTTCAAAGTACTCATAACTATTGTTTTCTAAAAAGTAAAAAAATTAAGGTAATCAGTGTCCTCAAATTTAACGAGCTAGCTTAACTTATTTGACTTTGTGTGTGCTATTGTGAGCTAGCAGTAACTGCAAGCACTCTGAGTTAAAGGTTATAATTTCAGCTGTTTTACTCAATATAGGGAAGGTTCAGCTATATCAATTATTTGAATGCAGTGTAAAATGTAACTGTATTTTAAGAAATATCCTTTTTTAGTGGACTTAATTAAAATAAGGGCAGAGTACTCATAACTATTGTTTTTTTATCAACCTAAATGGTTTGAGGTAATCGGTGTCCTCAAATGAAATGAGTTAGCTGAACTTGTTGGGTTTTACAGTGTACGGTTTGTCTGGAGCACTCTTAGCTATAGGCCTACCTTATCTCTATTGACAGTTCATTCCGATAGTGGCCACCACTAATTCTTTACATCTCAGTCTATACCAGTATAATTCTGTTAATTGGAGTGTTTTCATGCAAAGAATACAATTGTCATTACACTGATGGTTGTTATCTTTTTAATTATATTATCCAAAGGTAGACTACATCAGCTGGCAAACCATTATGGAGTCTATTTAAAGGGAATGATTGTGGGGGGGAGTTTGGTCAAACTATGGCTATTTGGTCTCCTCTATAGCAGTGGCTAGCGCTTCTTAAACTGTACAGGGCGGGTCCTAGACTGGGCATTCTTCTGTAGCTACAAATCAACGTGTTTCACAGAAGAAAAATAATCAGCACCCAGCCTGTTTTATTTAACCGTGCGGAGTTAAATCTGTGATGAAGCTGAGAGAGCACACAGACCAATGTTCAAACAAGTGTAAATACGCAGCAGTCATAACTTTTCTTTACAATACGCTCCGTTTCAGACAAGGGATGGTCATTGCAAATACTATGCAAATCGGCTGAGGGGAACCGATGATGGTGAATTTAAATTTGACTGTAACTGTATCTAATAGCCGCAAGAGATTATGGACAGGATGATAGCGGAGGCAAAAGGCAAGATCACTTGTTAATTTAAAAAAATTTCTTTGTCTAGGCTAATATAAGAGTTTGTCTTTGTTTTATTGTTGTTGTTGTTGTTGTTGTTTTCAATCAAATAATAGAGAACCACAAGCTAAGCATTCGTTTTAAAAGGGAATTTTTAAATATAGCCTATTTTGTGTTTTTTTTTTTAATGTCGTTTTAGCCTGTTCGTTTCCTTAATAAACGTTTTTTATTGTTCTATTTTATTGTTGTTGTATTTTCATTAACATTAGGCTAATAACGAACAAAACAATAATCATTCGTTTGAAAGTAATTAATTACATGAATATTCACGAGTTTCCTGTTTTGCCACTGAAAACATTAATGCACGCTCCTCGGCTTGAATGAAGATAATTAGTCAGCGTTAAACGAAGTAAAGCTCATATTCTGAATTATTTATGCACAATATTTATATATATATATATTGTGTTATGTCGTGTGGTTTGTAGCTGTTTGATATGATTTCAGCCAATGATTTGCCAGAGGTGTCGTTGAGCTAAACGAGCCAATCGCCTTTAAGTATTTTTATGTTTCTGTTTTACCTTGAGAGTCTTTAAAGCGGATCGTTTTATAAATTTGCCGAAATGTATATAATAATATTAATTATAAACTCCTATGGTGAAGGTAGCAGTGAAATTTCATCTTTTGCAGAAGCTCTTCTAATCTGGGTAGACTTGAATGTCTCGTTTCCAAAATTGCACACAAGCATGAACACAAGTTAATGTACTTCAAATATTTGTATCGTCTTAATGGGCCATGATTAATCGCGATAACCAGTGTCTATATAATCTTGATTATTTATAGAAGTCTATATATTAGACTTGTGCCAGTAAATATCCCTGTACACCAGACAAAACAGACACTTTTATTCTTCACTTTGTTTTGAACATTACAGTTTTAATAATAAAGGTTTGTTGTAAATGTCTTTTTATTACATTTTTATTTGATTGAACGTGTCAGTTGCAAAGGCTGTAATCGTATCTTTTTTTAGTGTATATTTACCCAAATTGGGTCGTTTAACCCAGTGTTGGTTTGTTTTTTAGTGTATGAGGTTTGAATTTGAGTTGCATCAAATAATTCAGAATTTGCAGTGAGCCATTTTAGCCAAATTAACTCATTTTTATACATTGGCGTGTAATTATACCTTTATAAAAAAGGCAAAAAGTTGAGGTAACAGGAGTCAATATCACACTTGAAATGTAATTGAATGTGGTGTTCATGTAGCGTGCTGTCATTCCCAGGTAATGCGTGAACGGATAAGACAATTACTTTGCTTTAGATGAACCATCTGCCACGTGCACTACTGATGTACAAGTGTTGAGCAAAACAATGAAACTAAACAAGGCACTGTTTCACTTTATAAGTTAAGCTTCAGGTTGTGTTCGTGTGCGTCAGTGAACACAAGTCATAATTATATCACATATATAGATAAGTTAATATAAGTAATTTATGGTTGAGTTTTACAGTCAGGGACAGCCTTTGTCTCTGTTGTACTGTATGTGTAGCTTGTATGCTATTCTTATTGTAGTTTACATTTCAGGACATGTTTAGCACTGTTTATTTAAGTAGCTAGGGAGAGTAATTAGCCTCATTTGTGCTTATGATAGTTAATATCTATGTTTATTCCTTTCCTTTAGAACCATACTTACACTGTAAAGCACCAAAGAGAATAGTGCCTGTGCATCTGTATTTTAAATGATATATATTAAACCACATGGGCGTAGATTACGCGGGGGACGGGGGGGACGTGCCCCCGCACCTTTAATAAAACGTAAATTCGTCCCCCGCACTTTACCGAGTCTCACCGGTCCAAGTCGACCCGCTCCGTGGGGGATTCGAACCGGCGTCTAGTCGAACCGCTCTTACTGGCCTACGTCTGTTACACGGGCAAGTTTGATTACGTAGAAGCCAATGTGAATAAATCTACATGACCTGTCATTTTATTCGTATCCAAAAACAAGGCGCTCTGAACACCATGGAGTGCTAACACTCTCGTGCAACACTCCAATTCATACTCGAAGCCGGAGGGCGCCCTCTCACAGAAAGTGCAAAACGGATTCGTAGAAGTAATCACGTTCCAAAGGCATTAAGCGCTGAACCAGCAGCTAAATAAAAGAGAATTATGACTGATGAAACGCGACGACAAACACATGATTTCGACATTATATGTGTGTGTTTTTCAAGCCATCTCAAGGTATTTATTGACAATAAAGTATATGAATAATGCAGTGCTAACTGACATCCTTTTTAATGTTTAGCATCTTCTGCTCACCAAGGCTGCATTTATTATATAAAACAGCTGTTTACTATGTAACTGAGCTAGTAAACGTGTAATTTTTTCCTGTGATCAAAGCTGAATTTTCAGCATCATTACACCAGTCTTCTGTGTCATATGATCCTTCAGAAATCATTATAATATGAGGATTTGCTGCTCAAGAAACATTTATGATTATTATAAATGTTGAAAACAGTTGTGCTGCTTAAAAATGTTGTGGAAACCATGATGCATTTTATTTTTCAGGATTCTTTGATGAATAGAAAGTTAAATTAACTGCATTTATTTGCATTAAATAAAGCACTTATTAAATATAAATCTTTATTTATATTATAAATATCACTTGTGATCAATTTAATGCATGTTTAATTAATAAAAGTATGAATTTCTCTCTTTTTTAATCTTACCATAAAAGTTTGAATACTATCATGGTTTCCACAAAAATTAAGCAGCAGTGTTTTCAGCAGTGAATTAAGTAAGCAACTGTTTTCATCACTGATAATAATCATAAATGTTTCTTGAGCAGCAAATCAGCATATTAGAATGATTTCTGAAGGATCATGTGACACTGAAGACTGCAGTCAGTAATGATGCTGAAAATTCAGCTTTGATCACATTTATATATTCACATAGATAACAGCTGCTTTAAATTGGCATAATATTTCACTGTATTATTTTTTTACTGCATTTTTTATTAAATAAATGCAGCCTTGGTGAGCAGAAGTCTTACTGGTGTCGAACGACATGAGGGTGAGTAATTAATGACAGAATTTTCATTTTTGGGTGAACTAACCCTTTAATGCACAAGTGTTTGTAGTGCATAAACCAATCATAAAATTGGCATAAAATATAGGGGAAAATATTATACATATTAGTGGTTATTGTTCAGCAGTGTATTTGATATCTTACTGAATTAAAAGCAATAGATCAATTAAATCTGTCAATTAGACAGAGGTCAGAAAAAAACAGGTATTATACCTGACATTTCTGTCCCCCTCATTTATGAAAAGACGGCTACGCCCCTGCCCTTCAATGAATATCCCTGCCATCCGTGTCCTGACTAGACAGCCCATATTGGTGACAAATTTTCATAACCAGTAGATCCCCATTACAGATTCACTGGCTCATTTCTCTTTAGATGTGTGTTTGGTTGTGTTGGAGGCGTGGTCACTGATCACAGCAATCATCAGCACTGTCAGGTGCTGTCCCGGTGTGTTTCCTGAGCAGTCGTCTTCCCTGGTGTTCTTGTGTTGAGGATTCCGCTTCTTTGAGTTCCCATCGCCTGGTCTTGCCCAGTGCATCCCTGTGTCACGCCTCGCTGCACCAAGTCTGTCTCCATCTCTCTGCCTGCATCGGACATTCTTCTGGGACTCTAGTGTTTGGACTGTTTGTCATTCCTTGAGTCCTTATCAGTAAATAAATACTTATTTTCACTCGCTATTGGATCCTCATCTATTTCTGCTTAAATCAGCGTGACAACAACTCCACAAACAACACTACCAGAGTCACACATTACGAACCAGGGGTGCGTTTCCCGAAAGCATCGTTGGCCAACTATGGTCGCAAGTTCCGTCGTTATCAGCATAGTTCAACGATTTGGTGTTTCCCGAAACCATCGTTCCAACGAACGTTCGCAAATTGCATCGCAAACTTGTGTGGTTGGAACGACAGCTCTTGACCTGTGGTTAGAAGTATAGTTCCTTGTTAGTTTGTCGTGTCGACGTCATGGATTTCGCAGCAGCTGGGATGTGCTCTATTCAGAGCTATCGACCCTATAGCCTATTTCTTTCGAAGGTTTCACCATCCACTTTAAGTAATTTGGATGACTTAAAGTCGAGGTGCCTAGGTTTTACACAATTTGCTTTCTTCATTACAAATTATTTGAAACGATATAATAGCGTGACGATTGCAATTATTCTCCCTTCGAAGTGCCCTCCGAAAGGATTATTTATGCTGGTTGGGACGCAGTCTTGGTTTCGTTTGTGCGAAGAAACGAGTGTGCAAGTGAGTAGCTTTGTTAAATTCCCAAAGACAAATTGTCATATAACAATATTTTACAAAAAGGGGTTTACCCTTAAATATTAAATTGTATCTGTACTGTAGCATTACACACGCAACACATGCAGTGCTTAGCGCTAAGGAAACGTATAGGCAGATTCTGATTTATTTTATTCTGACATTTAAACATTTAACAAATGATGACATAAATCAACATAAAGTCTGAAAAGGAATAGGCAGAAGCATTTATTTTTTGGGTGATTTCTGCCCAGGATTTTTTTTTTAATCAGCATTTGTTACACAATTTTTCAGCTTTGAAAATAGCTGGGTTTTTTTATTCTCCACCTCCTCCAAAAGAACTGTAACTTCATTTTTTGAAAATTGTGGTTTTGCGTCATTCATATAGGTCATATGAACACATAGCTGTATGGCAAGGGGACTTAAATAGGTAGGCTAATGATCTTAAGCAAAATATGCAACAGGTGTACACAATAGTATAACAATCACAGTGATCATTGATCAACAGTAAAACCCATCATTTATTTTCATTTTAATTGTGCTGATCTATCAATATTCAATAAGAAATTAATAAATATGAAATTGTGAAATTAATAGTTATAGATTTTTGGGATCAGAGAAGACAACATTGTGTTTATATATGTTTATATTGTATTGTTCAAAGAATGAATGTTGAGTTGTTAACGTAATTACTCCACATCGTCACTAAGAAAGCGCAGTCGAAAAGAGAAAATAACCAAATTTACAGCAGGTGGCGATATGTGCTCATAGCACTAGTCCGCCATTAGATCGAAGAAGGTCATAACGACAGCTCCAACCAATGTGGTTCAAACCATGGTTTTGCGACACAGGTACCATGGTTTCGGGAAACAGTAGTGACTAGCTAGTTGATTTCTTTAAAGATGCATCGTACTATGGTAGTTAAACCAGCGAGTTGCATGTTGTACGGGAAACGCACCCCAGACTGACTTTGTCATTTCAGTTTTGGTGTGAGGCTGGTAATTTGGCTTTGATGTTTTAATGAAAATAGTTTAATTGATGATGAGTGTTTGCTTTAGTTGGGCTCTTGACCATTAAACTTTTAACACTATTTTTTTCTCTGGCTACTTTAACGGTGTGTTTAGAAAGCACATTTGTTATGGTAAGGAATGCCAAGAGAATGTTTTGTCAAGGGTCAAGATCCCAACAAAAACTGAACACCATCATGGTGAATTCAAACAACTATTATTTTCAATATAACAGAAATTAAAGTTAGGTTAGTAATGGTGTGAGGCTGGTAATTTGGCTTACCCAATTTGGGTCGTTTAACCCAGTGTTGGTTTGTTTTTTAGTGTATGAGGTTTGAATTTGTGGTGCATCAAATAATTCAGAATTTGCAGTGAGCAATTTTAGCCAAATTAACGGATTTTTATACTTTGGCGTGTAATTATACCTTTATAAAAAAGGCAAAAAGTTGAGGTAACAGGAGTCAATATCACACTAGAAATGTAATTGAATGTGGTGTTCATGTAGTGTGCTGTCATTCCCAGGTAATGCGTGAACGGATAAGACAATTACTTTGCTTTAGATGAACCATCTGCCACGTGCACTACTGATGTACAAGTGTTGAGCAAAACAATGAAACTAAACAAGGCACTGTTTAGAAAGACTTTAATGCTGATATTTGGCCCCAGTTTTGACTGACAGCAGAAGTTCAGGAGTCTTTACTCCAATAATAGGCGGGATGAACAGTAAATGACCTGATCGTCCAGTTAGGCTTTGTTTTGTGATAATGACCGGCTGACTGTGCATTAGATTTACTGTTGAATGACATGGTTCATGTTAGTTTATCATAGTATGATGAGCAATTACTACAATTCATTTGATCTTCTTGTTGTTCTTGTCGTCCTCATTCACCTGAAAGAGAAAACACAGATTTAGATGATCTGCAGTGTGTGTCAGTCCGAGTGTTTGAGTGAGATTCACATCACCTTAATTACAGCAGTACATGTGAACATCATTGAGAGCGGTGTCATCTCCATCTCCCTGTGGCTCTTCGATCTTCGTGTTGATGCCGCAGATTCCTCTTCCCTCACACTTTGAGCTCCACCCGCCCCAGGCACCCCAGGTTGTTCCGTCACCCTCCAGCAAAGTACCGTCACTGCATTCGAACCTGGAGAAAATTTAAATATGACAATGATAAAATATAATGGTGATGTGATCACCTGCAGCCTCTTGCAATCGGCTTAAAAAAAACAACCAGCATGATGAGGGAAACCAGAGTGTTTAAATAGCTAAATAAAACTAGGTTGACTTATAGCACCACATGCTCACCTGATGTTGTTTGCGGCCGTGTCATCTCCTAGTTGTACAGATTCGACTCTCAGCTGGAACTGTCTCAATAATCCTTTAGGACAATTTTTGACAGCTTTCCACTCACCCCAGCTGAAGAAGACAAAGAGGTTTCACAATCAAATCAAGTAAATCCTCAATTTACTTCTCTAGCTTAAACACTTAATACAATAATTGTTCATCAAAGTCCATTACTATCCTATGTGGGACTCAATCGAGCTGACGCCATTTGTGGATGAATCTTCTTCGGACCGATCGGTACAGTAAAGACGAATCCCATTGAGCGCTGTATCATCACCACCAGGAGCTTCCACCTTAAAAACAACAACATTGAGACGATCTTCCATTTGAAAGAGTTAACTATAACCCAACCCATAGTAACATTTACAGGGTTTTTGCAGGTTATGAAGGTGCGTCAAGTTTAAATTTAACATTTAAGGAAACATAACTCTGCAATATGTCAATATCCAATGAGTTGCATTAGTGACGTCAAAGTCTGAAAATACAATTTACAACTGATCCCCATAACTTATTTTACAAATAAAGGCTTAAAGTTTGAGATCTCGGAAACCTCGGGAAATCTTGTGAGTGATTTTAGCATTAAAACACATGCCAGTGGTTTTAACTTCATCCCAATGGAAGTCATTTCCATACCTAATGACAGATATTTGTTCTTGCATAAAAATCACTTAATTATGTTCAATTTCTCAGAAAACAAGAGTTAATGTCTTCATTTTGCATGTCGATGTCAAGTAAAGGGGTCTTGATTTAAAGATTTGACATGGAGCTCAAATCCTGAGGAAGCATTAAATGTAGGAAATCTGGAGTTTTATAGTTCTTCTCATTTCTGGACTCCGCATTTATGGTGAATTAAATCATACTGGCTTTCATCTACGGTACACAAACGAACACATTTAATGAAATCGGAGAGAGAGCAACCATTTTGATGCTAGAGATCGTAAGACTAATCCATAGGAATCAAGCGGTTTATTCCAATTTGACTGAAGAGACTCGGTCGCTTTATTTGATGAAGGAAAGTCTTACGGGTTCAGAAAGACATTAGGGCGAGGAAATGAAGACAGAATTTAACTTTTGGGTGAACTGTCCCTTCAAGTGTTCCGAACTCCTTTTGATTTATTCGTCCAAAAAATAAATGAAAAAAATTCCGTGGCATTATACAGTAAATACCATTTTTGTGAATGATTCTATAATTCCGTCCACGTTTTCTGTACTGAAATCATAGGGACCTAATTTAAAGATGATATTGAATTTAAGAGTTTCTGCTTCAATTTAAGACATTAAGACCTTCAATTGTGGACGTCAGATTAAGACTTTTAGACCCACAGAAACCCTGCATCTCTCTTCATGCTCTCTAGCATTACACACTTTAAAAATCAGGTGCAGTTTCCTGGAGATAATAAAATAAAAGCAACTCCACAGTTCATGAACCTTTGAAGCACTAAAGCACTCGTGTTTAAGATTGAACATTGGTCTGGGGAGTCTGCTCTGTAATTTTACTGCACATAAAGGCGTGATCATCTAGCCTAGTGATCATCGGCTCAAATGATCAAATGACTACTTCAACCAATCAGACCAACGATCCATCGCGTCTCTGTCACTAGCCGCGTTTCCATTACCCTTCAAATTGCGCAAATTGAAATTGCAAATTTAAAATGCGCCCAATGGAAACGCGGCAATTTCGCAAAAACTCCCATATATCGCAAAAAAGTTTACACTCGCATGAGGTGGTTTTTCAGGCAATTCGAAAAAGGAAATTGTCGCAAAACTGCAATGGAAACAGTTTTCGCATTTACAGGTCAGCTGGTACGGTCATGCATTGCTCTCACATAGGGCCTACATATTTTTCCACTCAAGTATGTCTAATAACGTGATCTTATGTCGTTAAAACGACATATATTTTCTCTAATAAGGAAAGTGGCATAACTTTATAATGACGGACCCCAGTGCATCCACAAATATAACCATCTATAGGCCTACTGTAATTAAGACATATTCAACAAATGTATTAAAACAGACGCTATAGTGTCAGCCTTGCTCAAAGACTGAGGAAACAGGCCAGCACCTCAATCCATTCCCGACGATCTTGGTTTGCTTCTTATTTATTAAATATACAGCCAAATAGATTAAACATTGATCAAAATTAAAATACAATTCATACAAAACGAAATTAATTTTAAATTAAGACTTTCTAGAAAACAATTCAATGAAATGCTCAATCCATGTCCCCGGACATATGCGCATCTGATTATGTGCCTTACTCATGCTGCTCACTTTTCATAATCAACATATGAAATTAAAAGATTATAATATTTAGGCATATCCCAACTATATGAAATTAAATAGGCTACGTTTTCTTTAACCATCTGTGAGAGACGAAGTCGTTGTCCCGTCTGATGAACTTTTTCCAGCGGAAACAACTCACAATACTCCGTCATGTTTAGCCATACAGATAGGCTAAGTGCAAGACGTACTTATAAACAGTAAACTGTCTACTTTTATTTGTGTACACTCAATAACAGCAAAGGCCGTGGATTATTTTGCACTCCAAACGCTGTCTTCATTTCAAAAATATATTTTGTTTATTAAACGCAAAGTTTTTCATTTCAAAAGCATTTCTAAATTCAGTTTATATTTACAATAAACGAAATTCCAAGCCAAAATAACGAAGTGGTAAAAAAAGTAAAAGTTACCAGCATGCAAATTCCAACTTTTCGCTCGTCTCTGTGGCAATGCGTCACAATAACCTGTGTATGTAAAAGTCGATCATTCTTTACAGATGATGGTGTGTTTGGACAGAAGACGAGTTCTTTATTTAAAAAAAAACAATAGAATAAAATTCCACAATTTATCGTAACGCCTCGTGTGCTGCTCAAGTAGCTATAAGGTGCTTTCCTTGCCATCAATGCTTTATAACACACGCGTCTCATTAATAATAATGGCGTGCGGTGGCTGGGATACACAAACCTAACAACATGCTTAGCATGATTTTTGGAATGATTTATCACGAGAGGAAAATATGGCTTTAGTCGCATAACATCAGTTAATGGAAACGCCGTCATTTCGCAATATTATTTTATCGACTTTTAGAAAATATCACAAGAGTTTTGCGCAAATCTGAAATGGAAACGCGGCTACTGTTAAACCCGCCAACCGCGCGCCAGGGGCAGTTCAAAGCTCAAACCGGTGCTCAACGCTTTGCTACGGTTTCCGGTTGAACGTCATGTTTCCTTGCAACGGTGTGCAACAGGTTTGAGATGCGTTTTATCTCGTTTGGTGGGTATGTCAAAAATGTCAGCAGCAACATGAATATAAAACACGCGGTATTAAAGAGACAGCTCACACAATGGGTCCAAGTAAATTTGTTTTACATTTACATTTATCAGACGCTTTTATCCAAAGTGACTTAAAGTGCCCTTATTACAGGGACAATCCCCTGGAGCAACATGGAGTAAAGTGCCTTGCTCAAGGACACATGGTGCACACTGGACCTTCTGCATATCAGTTCCATGGTTTAACCCACTGGACCACCATCTCACATTTTCAGTTGATGGTCATTAAAAAAAAAAAATACAATTATACAGTATATATCATGATGTTGTATTTATTTATATTTTTAGCTTCATTGCAAGGCAAATTTCATATATGGTAATAAGTGCTTTACATAAAAATGAGAAAATACAAGCTATTAAAAAGTAAGAACTAGAAATAAAATTAGAATTGATTACCAGGAGATATTACACAAAGAATGGCCTTCTCAGCTGCCATAGTTGCAAGTCTTGCGTCATCAGAACAGGGCGTTCATCGTAGCACCGTTCCCGTTTAAAAAACATTTGTTGTGGCTGAACGCAGCTCTGGTGGATAAGCCGGTTTGTGATTGGTCCCCGCAAATTTGTAACAGAAGCAGGATTTAAATATATATTGTACAGGTTTCCAGCCTGAGCTGCAGGGCGAACTCAAATCTACTAAAACACCCCCATATTAGCAAAATAGAGTCAATGCCCAACTTACCCTCACGCTAAACCCATAGGCGTACGTTCCATGGGGACACATGCTAACATCCCTCCAAGTCCCCCAGGGCCCTCCATTCGGCACAGTCAGCACTGATCGGTGTTCTCTGGCTGAGCTCACATGCTGCCCAATAATGGCTAGCAGTGAAAACGCAATGGAAAAGAAGTGATGCATTGCTACAGCTCTGGCCTGATTGAGAGATGAATCTTCAGATTGTGAGAATGATCAGGCAGACACAGAGACAGTGCAGTACCACAACACTCTCGAGTTTATTAAGGAAGAATCCTCATGTTTATACACAAGATCGAGCTGATCAATGAAGTCCAGGCCATCCAATCACAGCACTCAAAGATCAACCCCTACCATATATGGCATATTAACAAATCACGGGTGGTCAGTTCTAACAGGTGTTCTGAAATAGGCGGAGATTTTCTGTGACACTGGGCGGAGCTTACATGAATATTCACGAGTTTCCTGTTTCGTGTTAAAGCGCCACTAAAAATATTAGTTTCAGCGTCCAATGAAGTTAAGCTTCTTTTATTGATAGCCTAACTGTTTATGTGCTCAATAGTTTGCTCACAGCAATATCATTTCATGATTACAGACAATGATTTGTCAGTGGCCTGTCGTTAGTAAATGAGTTAGTTTGTTTTAATTATAAGCTACTTCTGTTTTGCTTTAATGCTCTTTTAATTACTCTGATAACTTGTGTGAATGTGTCAGTGGTGGCATAATAAAGTTTCAGTTGTGATGATTTTGCTTTCTCATAGCCTGCATAATTCCATCAGACATTAGTATTAAAACACAATGAGAAATGTTTATGTTTATGACATGCATGAATTAATGCATGTAAACCTTCATCTTTCCCCACAAAACACACACACACACACACACACACACACACACACACACACACACACACACACACACACACACACACACACACACACACACACACACACACACACACTCTATATGGTTAGAAACATGATTGTTAAATTAGCAGCACTTTCACAAGAGTTTAGTTCAGTTCTACCACAACATTGTTAAAAGAATTGTTGTTATTGATCAACCACAAAGATAAAAGTTACTCATGGGGTTTTGATTTACAAATGTGTAACTGGAGAAGACATAATTGGCAAAATTCTGTGTTGAAGATTTATTTATGAACGAGGAAAATGTATTATTTTATTATTAAAACTGTAATGTTCAAAACAAAGTGAAGAATAAAAGTGTCTGTTTTGTCTGCAGGTGTACAGGGATATTTACTGGCACATGTCTAATTCTATAAATAATCAAGATTATATAGACACTGGTTAGACTGTAGACAGATTATATAGACACTTAAACTGTACAGGGCGGGTCCTAGACTGGGCATTCTTCTGTAGCTACAAATCAACGCGTTTCACAGAAGAAAAATAATCAGCACCCAGCCTGTTTTATATAACCGTGCGGAGTTAAATCTGTGATGAAGCTGAGAGAGCACACAGACCAATGTTCAAACAAGTGTAAATACGCAGCAGTCATAACTTTTCTTTACAATACGCTCCGTTTCAGACAAGGGATGGTCATTGCAAATACTATGCAAATCGGCTGAGGGGAACCGATGATGGTGAATTTAAATTTGACTGTAACTGTATCTAATAGCCGCAAGAGATTATGGACAGGATGATAGCGGAGGCAAAAGGCAAGATCCCTTGTTAATTTAATAAATGTCTTTGTCTAGGCTAATATAAGAGTTTGTCTTTGTTTTATTGTTGTTGTTGTTGTTGTTGTTGTTTTCAATCAAATAATAGAGAACCACAAGCTCAGCATTCGTTTTAGAGGGGATTTTTTAAATATAGCCTATTTTGTGTTTATTTTTTAATGTCATCCGTTTTAGCCTATTCGTTTCCTTAATAAACGTTTTTTATTGTTCTATTTTATTGTTGTTGTATTTTCATTAACACTAGGCTAATAACGAACAAAACAATAATCATTCGTTTGAAAGTAATTAATTTCATGAATATTCACGAGTTTCCTGTTTTGCCACTGAAAACATTAATGCTCCTCGGCTTGAATGAAGATAATTAGTCAGCGTTAAACGAAGTAAAGCTCATATTCTGACTTATTTATGCACAATATTTATATATATATTGTGTTATGTCGTGTGGTTTGTAGCTGTTTGATATGATTTCAGCCAATGATTTGCCAGAGGTGTCGTTGAGCTAAACGAGCCAATCGCCTTTAAGTATTTTTATGTTTCTGTTTTACCTTGAGAGTCTTTAAAGCGGATCGTTTTATAAATTTGCAGAAATGTATATAATAATATTAATTATAAACTCCTATGGTGAAGGTAGCAGTGAAATTTCATCTTTTGCAGAAGCTCTTCTAATCTGGGTAGACTTGAATGTCTCGTTTCCAAAATTGCACACAAGCATGAACACAAGTTAATGTACTTTAAATATTTGTATCGTCTTAATGGGCCATGATTAAACGCGATAACCAGTGTCTATATAATCTTGATTATTTATAGAAGTCTATATATTAGACTTGTGCCAGTAAATATCCCTGTACACCAAACAAAACAGACACTTTTATTCTTCACTTTGTTTTGAACATTACAGTTTTAATAATAAAGGTTTGTTGTAAATGTCATTTTATTAAATTTTTATTTGATTATTTGATTGAACGTGTTAGTTGCAAAGGCTGTAATCGCTGGGATTGCATGAGCAAACCAAACTTTGATTTGACCCTGTAAAGTGTGTTAATGTGTGTGTTTAAATAAAAGTGTGTTAATGTGTGTGTTTAAATAAAAGTGTGTTAATGTGTGTGTTTAAATAAAAGTGTGTTAATGTGCGTGTTTAAATAAAAGTGTGTTAATGTGTGTGTTTAAATAAAAGTGTGTTAATGTGCGTGTTTAAATAAGTGTGTTAAAGTGTGTTTAAATAAAAGTGTGTTAAAGTGTGTGTGTGTTTAAATAAAAGTGTTTTTGCTAATTAAATATCATATATTTGTCGTGACTTTTCCTCGTTCATAAATAAATCTTCAACACAGAATTTTGCCAATTATGTCTTCTCCAGTTACACATTTGTAAATCAAAACCCCATGAGTAACTTTTATCTTTGTGGTTGATCAATAACAACAATTCTTTTAACAATGTTGTGGTAGAACTGAACTAAACTCTTGTGAAAGTGCTGCTAATTTAACAATCATGTTTCTAACCATATAGAGTGTGTGTGTGTGTGTGTGTGTGTGTGTGTGTGTGTGTGTGTGTGTGTGTGTGTGTGTGTGTGTGTGTGTGTGTGTGTGTGTGTGTGTGTGTGTGTGTGTGTGTGTGTGTGTGTGTGTGTGTGTGTGTGTGTGTGTGTGTGTGTGTGTGTGTGTGTGTGTGTGTGTGTGTGTGTGTGTGTGTGTGTGTGTGTGTGTGTGTGTGTGTGTGTGTGTGTGTGTGTGTGTGTGTGTGTGTGTGTGTGTGTGTGTGTGTGTGTGTGTGTGTGTGTGTGTGTGTGTGTGTGTGTGTGTGTGTGTGTGTGTGTGTGTGTGTGTGTGTGTGTGTGTGTGTGTGTGTGTGTGTGTGTGTGTGTGTGTGTGTGTGTGTGTGTGTGTGTGTGTGTGTGTGTGTGTGTGTGTGTGTGTGTGTGTGTGTGTGTGTGTGTGTGTGTGTGTGTGTGTGTGTGTGTGTGTGTGTGTGTGTGTGTGTGTGTGTGTGTGTGTGTGTGTGTGTGTGTGTGTGTGTGTGTGTGTGTGTGTGTGTGTGTGTGTGTGTGTGTGTGTGTGTGTGTGTGTGTGTGTGTGTGTGTGTGTGTGTGTGTGTGTGTGTGTGTGTGTGTGTGTGTGTGTGTGTGTGTGTGTGTGTGTGTGTGTGTGTGTGTGTGTGTGTGTGTGTGTGTGTGTGTGTGTGTGTGTGTGTGTGTTTTGTGGGGAAAGATGAAGGTTTACATGCATTAATTCATGCATGTCATAAACATAAACATTTCTCATTGTGTTTTAATACTAATGTCTGATGGAATTATGCAGGCTATGAGAAAGCAATATGACAAAATCATCACAACTGAAACTTTATTATGCCACCACTGACACATTCACACAAGTTATCAGAGTAATTAAAAGAGCATTAAAGCAAAACAGAAGTAGCCTATAATTAAAACAAACTAACTCATTTACTAACGACAGGCCACTGACAAATCATTGTCTGTAATCATGAAATGATATTGCTGTGAGCAAACTATTGAGCACATAAACAGTTAGGCTATCAATAAAAGAAGCTTAACTTCATTGGACGCTGAAACTAATATTTTTAGTGGCGCTTTAACACGAAACAGGAAACTCGTGAATATTCATGTAAGCTCCGCCCAGTGTCACAGAAAATCTCCGCCTATTTCAGAACACCTGTTAGAACTGACCACCCGTGATTTGTTAATATGCCATATATGGTAGGGGTTGATCTTTGAGTGCTGTGATTGGATGGCCTGGACTTCATTGATCAGCTCGATCTTGTGTATAAACATGAGGATTCTTCCTTAATAAACTCGAGAGTGTTGTGGTACTGCACTGTCTCTGTGTCTGCCTGATCATTCTCACAATCTGAAGATTCATCTCTCAATCAGGCCAGAGCTGTAGCAATGCATCACTTCTTTTCCATTGCGTTTTCACTGCTAGCCATTATTGCGCAGCATGTGAGCTCAGCCAGAGAACACCGATCAGTGCTGACTGTGCCGAATGGAGGGCCCTGGGGGACTTGGAGGGATATTAGCATGTGTCCCCATGGAACGTACGCCTATGGGTTTAGCGTGAGGGTAAGTTGGGCATTGACTCTATTTTGCTAATATGGGGGTGTTTTAGTAGATTTGAGTTCGCCCTGCAGCTCAGGCTGGAAACCTGTACAATATATTTTTTTAAATCCTGCTTCTGTTACAAATTTGCGGGGACCAATCACAAACCGGCTTATCCACCTGAGCTGCGTTCAGCCACAACAAATGTTTTTTAAACGGGAACGGTGCTACGATGAACACCCTGTTCTGATGACGCAAGACTTGCAACTATGGCAGCTGAGAAGGCCAGTCTTTGTGTAATATCTCCTGGTAATCAATTTTAATTTTTATTTCTAGTTCTTACTACTTTTTTTTTTAATAGCTTGTATTTTCTCATTTTTATGTAAAACACTTATAATTACCATATATGAAATTTGCTTTGCAATGAAGCTAAACACATCATCATGATATATACTGTATAATTGTATTTTTTACGACCATCAACTCAAAATGTGATGTGGTGGTCCAGTGGGTTAAACCATGGAACTGATATGCAGAAGGTTGCTGGTTCGATCCCAGCGGTCACCACCAGTGTGTCCTTGAGCAAGGCACTTTACTCCATGTTGCTCCAGGGGATTGTCCCTGTAATAAGGGCACTGTAAGTCGCTTTGAATAAAAGCGTCTGATAAATGTAAAACAACTTTACTTGGACCCATTGTGTGAGCGGTCTCTTTAATACCGCGTGTTTTATATACATACCCACCAAACGAGATAAAACGCATCTCAAACCTGTTGCAAGCAAACATGACGTTCAACCGGAAACCGTTGCAAAACGTTGAGCACCGGTTTGAGCTTTGAACTGCCCCTGGCGCGCGGTTGGCGGGTTTAACAGTGACGGATAGAGACGCGATGGATCGTTGGTCTGATTGGTTGAAGTATAATTTGATCATTTGAGCCGATGATCACTAGGCTAGATGATCACGCCTTTATGTGCAGTAAAATTACAGGGCAGACTCCCCAGACCAATGTTCAATCGTAAACACGAGTGCTTTAGTGCTTCAAAGGTTCATGAACTGTGGATTTGCTTTTATTTTATTATCTCCAGGAAACTGCACCTGATTTTTAAAGTGTGTAATGCTAGAGAGCATGAAGAGAGATGCAGGGTTTCTGTGGGTCTAAAAGTCTTAATCTGACGTCCACAATTGAAGGTCTTAATGTCTTAAATTGAAGCAGAAACTCTTAAATTCAATATCATCTTTAAATTAGGTCCCTATGATTTCAGTGCAGAAAATGTGGACGGAATTATAGAATCATTCACAAAAATGGTATTTACTGTATAATGTCATTTTTTTCATTTATTTTTTGGACGAATAAATCAAAAGGAGGTCGGAACACTTGAAGGGACAGTTCACCCAAAAGTTAAATTCTGTCTTCATTTCCTCGCCCTAATGTCTTTCTGAACCCGTAAGACTTTCCTTCATCAAATAAAGCGACCGAGTCTCTTCAGTCAAATTGGAACAAACCGCTTGATTCCTATCATTTATGAGCGGTTACCCGCGGTTAGGAGTCATCCAAAAATATTTTTAATGATATTCGGGTCGTTAATAAATCCTTATTTACCTTTTGAATGTTGAGCGTTATTAACTTTTCATTAAATGCTGACGCGGGACAAAATGCCCGATTTCCCAACACGTTGAACTGGGCAATGCCATTGTACCATTTTAATAGGCTACTTTTAAACGCATATTTAGCTCCGAAAAGTCACACTTCGATTAGACTGGATAAACACATGCAGCATCTTAATTGTTAAGAAAATGAAACAAAATAAATGAATAAATCAAGCCTGTATTACATAACACTAGGCTATATCATACAGCATTCAGAAAAAGAACAGTTTGCGCTCCTAAGGGCTTTCTCACTTCTCTCTGTTGACCTTCTGATGAATTCTTCTAGCCGGGTCGAAACATAAACATCGCGTTCATCAATAATCTGCATCTAGAGCTGAAATGGAAAATGATGGGCCGCCTCAAGAACGGCCTGCTCTCGCCGCTGCACCTCTGAGCGCAACACGTCAGGGCCTGAAACATTTTCTCAATGGCCCGAATGACGCTAAGATGAGCATTTACTACTTTTAAAAAAAATGCAGGTCATGAAGCGGGTCGGGTACAATATTTTCTTCTTTTTTTTTTGCGGTCCGAGTTGCGGGCGGGTTCGTTGAAAACGTCGATCGGGTGCGGGCTGTTTATACATTGACCCGCGCATCAATGATTCCTATGGATTAGTCTTACGATCTCTAGCATCAAAATAGTTGCTCTCTCTCCGATTTCATTAAATGTGTTCGTTTGTGTACCGTAGATGAAAGCCAGTATGATTTAATTCAGCATAAATGCGGAGTCCAGAAATGAGGAGAACTGTAAAACTCCAGATTTCCTACATTTAATGCTTCCTCAGGATTTGAGCTCCATGTCAAATCTTTAAATCAAGACCCCTTTACATGACATCGACATGCAAAATGAAGACATTAACTCTTGTTTTCTGAGAAATTGAACATAATTAAGTGATTTTTATGCAAGAACAAATATCTGTCATTAGGTATGGAAATGACTTCCATTGGGATGAAGTTAAAACCACTGGCATGTGTTTTAATGCTAAAATCACTCACAAGATTTCCCGAGGTTTCCGAGATCTCAAACTTTAAGCCTTTATTTGTAAAATAAGTTATGGGGATCAGTTGTAAATTGTATTTTCAAACTTTGACGTCACTAATGCAACTCATTGGATATTGACATATTGCAGAGTTATGTTTCCTTAAATGTTAAATTTAAACTTGACGTACCTTCATAACCTGCAGAAACCCTGTAAATGTTACTATGGGTTGGGTTATCGTTAACTCTTTCAAATGGAAGATCGTCTCAATGTTGTTGTTTTTAAGGTGGAAGCTCCTGGGGGTGATGATACAGCGCTCAATGGGATTCATCTTTTCTGTACCGATCGGTCCGAAGAAGATTCATCCACAAATGACATCAGCCCGATTGAGTCCCATATAGGATAGTAATGGACTTTGATGAACAATTATTGTATTAAGTGTTTAAGCTAGAGAAGTAAATTGAGGATTTACTTGATTTGATTATGAAACCTCTTTGTCTTCTTCAGCTGGGGTGAGTGGAAAGCTGTCAAAAATTGTCCTAAAGGATTATTGAAAGAGTTCCAGCTGAGAGTCGAATCTATACAACTAGGAGATGACACGGCCGCAAACAACATCAGGTGAGCATGTGGTGCTAAAAGTCAACCTAGTTTTATTGCTATTTAAACACTCTGGTTTCCCTCATGCGGGTTTTTTTTTTTTTTAAAGCCGAATGCAAGAGGCTGCAGGTGATCACATCACCATTATATTTTATCATTGTCACATTTAAATTTCCTCCAGGTTCGAATGCAGTGACGGTACTTTGCTGGAGGGTGACGGAACAACCTGGGGTGACTGGGGCGGGTGGAGCTCAACGTGTGAGGGAACAGGAATCTGCGGCATCAGCACGAAGATCGAAGAGCCACAGGGAGATGGAGATGACACCGCTCTCAATGATGTTCGCATGTACTGCTGTGATTAAGGTGATGTGAATCTCAATCAAACACTCAGACTGACACACACTGCAGATCATCTAAATCTGTGTTTTCTCTTTCAGGTGTGTGAGGACGACAAGAACAGCAAGAAGATCAAATGAATTGTAGTAACTGATCGTCATACTATGATAAACTAACATGAACCATGTCATTCAACAGTAAATCTAATGCACAGTCAGCCGGTCATTATCACAAAACAAAGCCTAACTGGACGATCAGGTCATTTACTGTTCATCCCGCCTATTATTGGAGTAAAGACTCCTGAACTTCTGCTGTCAGTCAAAACTGGGGCCAAATATCAGCATTAAAGTCTTTCTAAACAGTGCCTTGTTTAGTTTCATTGTTTTGCTCAACACTTGTACATCAGTAGTGCACGTGGCAGATGGTTCATCTAAAGCAAAGTAATTGTCTTATCCGTTCACGCATTACCTGGGAATGACAGCACGCTACATGAACACCACATTCAATTACATTTCTAGTGTGATATTGACTCCTGTTACCTCAACTTTTTGCTTTTTTATAAAGGTATAATTACACGCCAATGTATAAAAATCCGTTAATTTGGCTAAAATGGCTCACTGCAAATTCTGAATTATTTGATGCAACTCAAATTCAAACCTCATACACTAAAAAACAAACCAACACTGTGTTAAACGACCCAATTTGGGTAAGCCAAATTACCAGCCTCACACATTACTAACCAGACTAACTGTAGGAGCCATTTATATTCACTTTTAGATAGGTTAATTTAGTTATTACTTATTTTAGCCACTGGGGGGAGCATTGCACTAGGTGTGGCACTTCACTGGGAGTTGGATATATTTACAGGTGTGGTAATTAGTTAGGCAAGGTGTGGATGGCGGGGAACACACGGTTCTTACCATAGCCGTGAGCGCCCTTTCCACCAACAGCACTTTATTTATAGCCACACTAGGTGAAGAATCATCTGATGAAAGATACCCTTTCTACTTTCATAATAAATGAGAAAAGAAAGATAATGCTTGGACTTGGATTCCTTTGCTATGAGTTGAGAACACCATGCCATCCACGCTGAGGCTCATAGGATTGCCTCAACACTAACTTTAATTTGTTATATTGAAAATAATAGTTGTTTGAATTCACCATGATGGTGTTCAGATTTTGTTGGGATCTTGACCCTTGACAAAACATTCTCTTGGCATTCCTTACCATAACAAATGTGCTTTCTAAACACACTGTTAAAGTAGCCAGAGAAAAAATAATGTTAAAGGTTTAATGGTCAAGAGCCCAACTAAAGCAAACACTCATCATCAATTAAACTATTATCATTAAAACAGAAATGACAGAAAGTCAGTCTGGTTAGTAATGTGTGACTCTGGTAGTGTTGTTTGTGGAGTTGTCACGCTGATTTAAGCAGAAATAGATGAGGATCCAATAGCGAGTGAAAATAAGTATTTATTTACTGACAATGTAGTGAAGCCTCACTATCATCTATATTTTAACTGGTTGAGGCGGCCAAATATGGATCAGATTCCGATTAGAGAATCAGGAATGGAGAAGAGATTCTTGTTGATGAGGTATTTATTCACAGTCTTGTATACATCTGCGGTATGCAGCAGTGATATGTATGGTCTACCGAAAGAAATAAAGAGAAATAATTTACAAATGATATTCGTCTAACATGTATGTCTCATTGCACAATTACACTTAAGGAAATCAACTAAACAATACTAGAAATATATATTTAACCGAAATGTCAGTATTAATAATCACAAAGTTGACGAAAATACAGTAGTACACAGCTGTAAGCGATTGTAAACAAACACTCGCGCTGTATCGGAACGGAACACTAGTGCGTTGATGACTCGTGATGACTCAGCAGATTAGTATGGCAGATTACGGCGGAAATGAACGGAAAACTCGACCAATATAAACATCGTAGATTACCCATTACATGCCTAACACTTACAGTAAAGATATAACTGGATATATGTGCTTACATGTATTGCATTCACGCATTAAACAGTGCATACCCCGCAGCATAAACAATGATTGACCGTCATCTTCTACCGGTGTGTCACTACTAACGGAACGTGCGGAAACAATAACATTAGTTCCTAGGAGGGCTTTCTGACACTGCCGCCCCCAATTATCTGCCAGGATAATTGAACACACTAAGAAAGTCTGTCTGAAGTATCCGTCTCATCATCCTCAAGGTGAGGAATTGGGATCAGGCGGACAACTGGACGGGTGTAGGTTTTCTCCTTAACCTTGACTCTGGCGATACGGATTCTACCATCAGCCCCAGCTAGAGTCTCCATCACTGTGCCAACAGGCCAGAGTGCCCGTGGAAGTTGCGGATCGACAATAAGCACGATTTGGCCTACTGTCAGTTCTTTGCCATCTGTCCTCCACTTGTCACGACCCTGCAAGCCTGGGAGGTAATGGCGAATGAAGGCAGTCCAGAAACGGTCAGCCAGCACCTGACTATGTCTCCACCTCCGTCTTCCGAGCAGGTTGTTGGAGTCATACAGGACCTGAGGTAGAGAGGCATCGCGGCGACCCATAAGGAGTAAGTTCGGAGTCACTGGATCAAAGTCTGCGACATCTGAGGATACATAACCAAGTGGCTTGGCATTCAAGATGCTTTCAACTTCTACCAGAAGGGTTTGCAGTACTGATTCGGGGACTGACTGCTCTCGCAGGATTACACGCAGTGCTGTCTTGACTGATTTCACTTCACGCTCCCAGGTACCCCCGAAGTGAGGCGCACTTGGTGGATTATGGCGAAACCGGATCTTCTGCCCAGCCAGCAGCTCCTGGAGCCTTGGTGACATGGCATTGAAGGTCTCTCGAAGTTCTCGATCACCTCCAACAAAATTAGTGCCATTATCGCAAAGCAGTTCCATTGGCGTGCCTCGTCGTGCTATGAATCGGCGCATAGAGAGCAGAAATGCGTCAGTGTCCAAATGCTCCAATAGATCCAGATGCACGCACCGTGTCGTCATACATTTGTAAATGATCCCCCACCTTTTCTCTTGGCGACGACCAACTTTGACTGTAAATGGGCCGAAGCAGTCTACGCCAGTAGAATGGAAAGGTGGCTTATACAGGTTGAGCCTGCAGGGTGGTAGATCAGCCAGTCGCGGGGTTTGAGGCTTGGCGCGCCGCCGCTGACATTCTTGACAGGTGCGTTGCTGTTTACGAATTGCTTCTCTGCCTCGAAGCACCCAATACTGGCGACGCAGTTCAGCCAAGACCCTTTCTGAGCCGGGGTGAAGGAGCCGCTGATCCGTCTCCTTAATTAACAGCTTGGTGACAGGATGGCTAGAGTCCAACACAATTGGATGAATAGTCTCCAGGTCAAGGTCACTAGCCCGACGTAGCCGGCCACCCACTCTAATGAGACCAGTGGGCCCATCATACTCAGGGGCGAGAGAGCTCAAACGACTGTCAGCTGGAATTGACTGTCCGGCCTTTAAAGCCCTGACTTCAAGCGGGAATGAGTCACTTTGAGCCTGTGCCAGGAGGAGCCTCTCTGCTTCAATATAATCAGAAGCCTCGACAGGAGAGTCAGTGTCTGTGCCGGCCGCCCCATGCAGGGATCTAACAGTTGCCTGGATGAGCTCGTGCCATGCGTGGAACTGGCTTGGATCAGGAATGGAACTACTAGGCTCGGAAACCATTCCAATAAAGGCAGCCTTCTTTAACTCACTGAAGTCTGGCTCTTCTTTAGTTTTAGGTGTAGATGGCCACTGGTCCAATGGCTGGTTTAGGAAAGCCGGTCCTGAGCTCCACTGATGCGGGCCTGTTATCTCGGTTAGTGTAAGCCCTCGTGTGATGTGGTCAGCAGGGTTGTGAACGGACTCAACATACCTCCATTCAGCCATATCGGTGAGGGTCTGTATTTCTGCTACACGCGTTCCTACAAACACCTTATAGCGGCAGGACTCTGATGTCAGCCAGTATAACACAGTGGTAGAGTCAGACCAGAAAGTAACCTTGTGAAGAGGAATGGTCAACTCCGTTTGGATCACCTTCGCTAACTGGGCACCAGTCAGTGCAGCACTCAGCTCCAAGCGAGGCATGGACAGGCATTTTCTTGGAGCCACTCTAGATCTGGCTAAGACGAAGGTTACTGTGACCTGTCCTTGACCATCTGTGGTACGCAAATAGGCTACCGAACCATAAGCTCTTTCTGATGCATCACTAAAGACATGCAGCTCTCGGATGACTGGAGAGTTGTCAATGGATGCCGAGGTGTATGTTCGAGGGAACTGCAACTGAATGAGAGTCGGGAGTTCTCCTACCCAGGTAAGCCACTGTTCTCTCAAATGCAGAGGTTCAATGGGGTCGTCCCACCCAAGCTTGTGCTTCCAGAGGTCTTGGATAAGAACCTTGGCTCTGGTAGTGAATGGGATAATGAACCCCAAAGGGTCATATTGACTCGCCAAAGTCCTATACATGTTCCTCATGGTAGGGGCAGTGGTCTCCGTTGAGCGCAAGTTGTAACCCAGGGTGTCATTGATACAATTCCACCGCAGACCAAGAGTGGGTTCTTGGAGGTCAGTGCTGCTTTGTGCCAACCAGCGCTCGCTATTAGCAGACTTGGCATCTGTAGGAAGGTGTTGGATGACAGATGGCACGTTGCTTGTCCATTGTCTTATCTCGAAGCCTCCACCGGAGAGCATCTGACGCAGTCCATCCACTATTGCTTTAGCTTCATTTATGGTTGGCGTGCTGTGGAGGCAGTTATCAACGTAGAATGAATGTTCTACTATGTCGACCAGGTCAGCCATGTCATCTTTGTGTCCTTGGGCGTGATGTTGAAGGGCGTAAATAGCACAACATGGGCTGCATGTAGTGCCGAACGGAAGCACCTGCCATTCATATGTATCAGGTTCCATCTCCCTGCACATGTCTCTCCACAGGAACCTCAGCACTGACCTGTCCCTGGGCAGCAGGCGTACCTGGTGGAACATACCTTTAATGTCCCCGCTGATTGCAACAGTGTGTTGGCGGAATCTCAGGAGGACACCTAGCAAGGAAGGTCCCAATGTCGGTCCAGGCAGCAGTTGATCATTCAAGGATTGTCCCTGGTGTTTAAAGGAACAGTTAAAGACAAAAGTAATTAGTTTCATGAATATTCACGAGTTTCCTGTTTTGCCACTGAAAACATTAATGCACGCTCCTCGGCTTGAATGAAGATAATTAGTCAGCGTTAAACGAAGTAAAGCTCATATTCTGACTTATTTATGCACAATATTTATATATATATTGTGTTATGTCGTGTGGTTTGTAGCTGTTTGATATGATTTCAGCCAATGATTTGCCAGAGGTGTCGTTGAGCTAAACGAGCCAATCGCCTTTAAGTATTTTTATGTTTCTGTTTTACCTTGATAGTCTTTAAAGCGGATCGTTTTATAAATTTGCCGAAATGTATATAATAATATTAATTATAAACTCCTATGGTGAAGGTAGCAGTGAAATTTCATCTTTTGCAGAAGCTCTTCTAATCTGGGATGTCTCGTTTCCAAAATTGCACACAAGCATGAACACAAGTTAATGTACTTTAAATATTTGTATCGTCTTAATGGGCCATGATTAATCGCGATAACCAGTGTCTATATAATCTTGATTATTTATAGAAGTCTATATATTAGACTTGTGCCAGTAAATATCCCTGTACACCAAACAAAACAGACACTTTTATTCTTCACTTTGTTTTGAACATTACAGTTTTAATAATAAAGGTTTGTTGTAAATGTCATTTTATTACATTTGTATTTGATTATTTGATTGAACGTGTTAGTTGCAAAGGCTGTAATCGCTGGGATTGCATGAGCAAACCAAACTTTGATTTGACCCTGTAAAGTGTGTTAATGTGTGTGTTTAAATAAAAGTGTGTTAATGTGTGTGTTTAAATAAAAGTGTGTTAATGTGTGTGTTTAAATAAAAGTGTGTTAATGTGTGTGTTTAAATAAAAGTGTGTTAAAGTGTGTGTGTGTTTAAATAAAAGTGTTTTTGCTAATTAAATATCATATATTTGTCGTGACTTTTCCTCGTTCATAAATAAATCTTCAACACAGAATTTTGCCAATTATGTCTTCTCCAGTTACACATTTGTAAATCAAAACCCCATGAGTAACTTTTATCTTTGTGGTTGATCAATAACAACAATTCTTTTAACAATGTTGTGGTAGAACTGAACTAAACTCTTGTGAAAGTGCTGCTAATTTAACAATCATGTTTCTAACCATATAGAGTGTGTGTGTGTGTGTGTGTGTGTGTGTGTGTGTGTGTGTGTGTGTGTGTGTGTGTGTGTGTGTGTGTGTGTGTGTGTGTGTGTGTGTGTGTGTGTGTGTGTGTGTGTGTGTGTGTGTGTGTGTGTGTGTGTGTGTGTGTGTGTGTGTGTGTGTGTGTGTGTGTGTGTGTGTGTGTGTGTGTGTGTGTGTGTGTGTGTGTGTGTGTGTGTGTGTGTGTGTGTGTGTGTGTGTGTGTGTGTGTGTGTGTGTGTGTGTGTGTGTGTGTGTGTGTGTGTGTGTGTGTGTGTGTGTGTGTGTGTGTGTGTGTGTGTGTGTGTGTGTGTGTGTGTGTGTGTGTGTGTGTGTGTGTGTGTGTGTGTGTGTGTGTGTGTGTGTGTGTGTGTGTGTGTGTGTGTGTGTGTGTGTGTGTGTGTGTGTGTGTGTGTGTGTGTGTGTGTGTGTGTGTGTGTGTGTGTGTGTGTGTGTGTGTGTGTGTGTGTGTGTGTGTGTGTGTGTGTGTGTGTGTGTGTGTGTGTGTGTGTGTGTGTGTGTGTGTGTGTGTGTGTGTGTGTGTGTGTGTGTGTGTGTGTGTGTGTGTGTGTGTGTGTGTGTGTGTGTGTGTGTGTGTGTGTGTGTGTGTGTGTGTGTGTGTGTGTGTGTGTGTGTGTGTGTGTGTGTGTGTGTGTGTGTGTGTGTGTGTGTGTGTGTGTGTGTGTGTGTGTGTGTGTGTGTGTGTGTGTGTGTGTGTGTGTGTGTGTGTGTGTGTGTGTGTGTGTGTGTGTGTGTGTGTGTGTGTGTGTGTGTGTGTGTGTGTGTGTGTGTGTGTGTGTGTGTGTGTGTGTGTGTGTGTGTGTGTGTGTGTGTGTGTGTGTGTGTGTGTGTGTGTGTGTGTGTGTGTGTGTGTGTGTGTGTGTGTGTGTGTGTGTGTGTGTGTGTGTGTGTGTGTGTGTGTGTGTGTGTGTGTGTGTGTGTGTGTGTGTGTGTGTGTGTGTGTGTGTGTGTGTGTGTGTGTGTGTGTGTGTGTGTGTGTGTGTGTGTGTGTGTGTGTGTGTGTGTGTGTGTGTGTGTGTGTGTGTGTGTGTGTGTGTGTGTGTGTGTGTGTGTGTGTGTGTGTGTGTGTGTGTGTGTGTGTGTGTGTGTGTGTGTGTGTGTGTGTGTGTGTGTGTGTGTGTGTGTGTGTGTGTGTGTGTGTGTGTGTGTGTGTGTGTGTGTGTGTGTGTGTGTGTGTGTGTGTGTGTGTGTGTGTGTGTGTGTGTGTGTGTGTGTGTGTGTGTGTGTGTGTGTGTGTGTGTGTGTGTGTGTGTGTGTGTGTGTGTGTGTGTGTGTGTGTGTGTGTGTGTGTGTGTGTGTGTGTGTGTGTGTGTGTGTGTGTGTGTGTGTGTGTGTGTGTGTGTGTGTGTGTGTGTGTGTGTGTGTGTGTGTGTGTGTGTGTGTGTGTGTGTGTGTGTGTGTGTGTGTGTGTGTGTGTGTGTGTGTGTGTGTGTGTGTGTGTGTGTGTGTGTGTGTGTGTGTGTGTGTGTGTGTGTGTGTGTGTGTGTGTGTGTGTGTGTGTGTGTGTGTGTGTGTGTGTGTGTGTGTGTGTGTGTGTGTGTGTGTGTGTGTGTGTGTGTGTGTGTGTGTGTGTGTGTGTGTGTGTGTGTGTGTGTGTGTGTGTGTGTGTGTGTGTGTGTGTGTGTGTGTGTGTGTGTGTGTGTGTGTGTGTGTGTGTGTGTGTGTGTGTGTGTGTGTGTGTGTGTGTGTGTGTGTGTGTGTGTGTGTGTGTGTGTGTGTGTGTGTGTGTGTGTGTGTGTGTGTGTGTGTGTGTGTGTGTGTGTGTGTGTGTGTGTGTGTGTGTGTGTGTGTGTGTGTGTGTGTGTGTGTGTGTGTGTGTGTGTGTGTGTGTGTGTGTGTGTGTGTGTGTGTGTGTGTGTGTGTGTGTGTGTGTGTGTGTGTGTGTGTGTGTGTGTGTGTGTGTGTGTGTGTGTGTGTGTGTGTGTGTGTGTGTGTGTGTGTGTGTGTGTGTGTGTGTGTGTGTGTGTGTGTGTGTGTGTGTGTGTGTGTGTGTGTGTGTGTGTGTGTGTGTGTGTGTGTGTGTGTGTGTGTGTGTGTGTGTGTGTGTGTGTGTGTGTGTGTGTGTGTGTGTGTGTGTGTGTGTGTGTGTGTGTGTGTGTGTGTGTGTGTGTGTGTGTGTGTGTGTGTGTGTGTGTGTGTGTGTGTGTGTGTGTGTGTGTGTGTGTGTGTGTGTGTGTGTGTGTGTGTGTGTGTGTGTGTGTGTGTGTGTGTGTGTGTGTGTGTGTGTGTGTGTGTGTGTGTGTGTGTGTGTGTGTGTGTGTGTGTGTGTGTGTGTGTGTGTGTGTGTGTGTGTGTGTGTGTGTGTGTGTGTGTGTTTTGTGGGGAAAGATGAAGGTTTACATGCATTAATTCATGCATGTCATAAACATAAACATTTCTCATTGTGTTTTAATACTAATGTCTGATGGAATTATGCAGGCTATGAGAAAGCAATATGACAAAATCATCACAACTGAAACTTTATTATGCCACCACTGACACATTCACACAAGTTATCAGAGTAATTAAAAGAGCATTAAAGCAAAACAGAAGTAGCCTATAATTAAAACAAACTAACTCATTTACTAACGACAGGCCACTGACAAATCATTGTCTGTAATCATGAAATGATATTGCTGTGAGCAAACTATTGAGCACATAAACAGTTAGGCTATCAATAAAAGAAGCTTAACTTCATTGGACGCTGAAACTAATATTTTTAGTGGCGCTTTAACACGAAACAGGAAACTCGTGAATATTCATGTAAGCTCCGCCCAGTGTCACAGAAAATCTCCGCCTATTTCAGAACACCTGTTAGAACTGACCACCCGTGATTTGTTAATATGCCATATATGGTAGGGGTTGATCTTTGAGTGCTGTGATTGGATGGCCTGGACTTCATTGATCAGCTCGATCTTGTGTATAAACATGAGGATTCTTCCTTAATAAACTCGAGAGTGTTGTGGTACTGCACTGTCTCTGTGTCTGCCTGATCATTCTCACAATCTGAAGATTCATCTCTCAATCAGGCCAGAGCTGTAGCAATGCATCACTTCTTTTCCATTGCGTTTTCACTGCTAGCCATTATTGGGCAGCATGTGAGCTCAGCCAGAGAACACCGATCAGTGCTGACTGTGCCGAATGGAGGGCCCTGGGGGACTTGGAGGGATGTTAGCATGTGTCCCCATGGAACGTACGCCTATGGGTTTAGCGTGAGGGTAAGTTGGGCATTGACTCTATTTTGCTAATATGGGGGTGTTTTAGTAGATTTGAGTTCGCCCTGCAGCTCAGGCTGGAAACCTGTACAATATATATCTATTTAAATCTTGATTCTGTTACAAATTTGCGGGGACCAATCACAAACCGGCTTATCCACCAGAGCTGCGTTGAACACCCTGTTCTGCTGACGCAAGAGTTGCAACTAGGGCAGCTGAGAAGGCCATTCTTTGTGTAATATCTCCTGGTAATCAATTCTAATTTTATTTCTAGTTCTTACCTTTTTAATAGCTTGTATTTTCTCTCATTTTTATGTAAAGCACTTATAATTACCACATATGAAATTTGCCTTGCAATGAAGCTAAAAATATAAATAAATACATCATGATATATACTGTATAATTGTATTTTTTACGACCATCAACTCAAAATGTGATGTGGTGGTCCAGTGGGTTAAACCATGGAACTGATATGCAGAAGGTTGCTGGTTCGATCCCAGCGGTCACCACCAGTGTGTCCTTGAGCAAGGCACTTTACTCCATGTTGCTCCAGGGGATTGTCCCTGTAATAAGGGCACTGTAAGTCGCGTTGGATAAAAGCGTCTGATAAATGTAAAACAACTTTACTTGGACCCATTGTGTGAGCTGTCTCTTTAATATCGCGTTTTATATTCATGTTGCTGCTGACATTTTTGACATGCCCACCAAACGAGATAAACCGCATCTCAAACCTGTTGCACACCGTTGCAAGGAAACATGACGTTCAACCGGAAACCGTAGCAAAACGTTGAGCACCGGTTTGAGCTTTGAACTGCCCCTGGCGCGCGGTTGGCGGGTTTAACAGTGACGGATAGAGACGCGATGGATCGTTGGTCTGATTGGTTGAAGTAGTCATTTGAGCCGATGATCACTAGGCTAGATGATCACGCCTTTATGTGCAGTAAAATTACAGAGCAGACTCCCCATCTTAAACACGAGTGCTTTAGTGCTTCAAAGGTTCATGAACTGTGGAGTTGCTTTTATTTTATTATCTCCAGGAAACTGCACCTGATTTTTAAAGTGTGTAATGCTAGAGAGCATGAAGAGAGATGCAGGGTTTCTGTGGTTCTAAAAGTCTTAACCTGACGTCCACAATTGAAGGTCTTAATGTCTTAAATTGAAGCAGAAACTCTTAAATTCAATATCATGTCTTTAAATTAGGTCCCTATGATTTCAGTGCAGAAAACGTGGACGGAATTATAGAATCATTCACAAAAATGGTATTTATTGTATAATGCAGAAACTGTAAAACAACGGATTTCATAGGACCCTACATTTAATGCTTCCTCAGGATTTGAGCTCCATGTCAAATCTTTAAATCAAGACCCCTTTACTTGACATCGACATGCGAAATGAAGACATTAACTCTTGTTTTCTGAGAAATTGAACATAATTAAGTGATTTTTATGCAAGAACAAATATCTGTCATTAGGTATGGAAATGACTTCCATTGGGATGAAGTTAAAACCACTGGCATGTGTTTTAATACTAAAATCCCTTTCACAAGATTTCCAGAGGTTTCCGAGATCTCAAACTTTAAGCCTTTATTTGTAAAATAAGTTATGGGGATCAGTTGTAAATTGTATTTTCAAACTTTGACGTCACTAATGCAACTCATTGGATATTGACATATTGCAGAGTTATGTTTCCTTAAATGTTAAATTTAAACTTGACGTACCTTCATAACCTGCAGAAACCCTGTAAATGTTACTATGGGTTGGGTTATCGTTAACTCTTTCAAATGGAAGATCGTCTCAATGTTGTTGTTTTTAAGGTGGAAGCTCCTGGTGGTGATGATACAGCGCTCAATGGGATTCGTCTTTACTGTACCGATCGGTCCGAAGAAGATTCATCCACAAATGGCGTCAGCTCGATTGAGTCCCACATAGGATAGTAATGGACTTTGATGAACAATTATTGTATTAAGTGTTTAAGCTAGATAAGTAAATTGAGGATTTACTTGATTTGATTGTGAAACCTCTTTGTCTTCTTCAGCTGGGGTGAGTGGAAAGCTGTCAAAAATTGTCCTAAAGGATTATTGAGACAGTTCCAGCTGAGAGTCGAATCTGTACAACTAGGAGATGACACGGCCGCAAACAACATCAGGTGAGCATGTGGTGCTATAAGTCAACCTAGTTTTATTTAGCTATTTAAACACTCTGGTTTCCCTCATCATGCTGGTTGTTTTTAAGCCGATTGCAAGAGGCTGCAGGTGATCACATCACCATTATATTTTATCATTGTCATATTTAAATTTTCTCCAGGTTCGAATGCAGTGACGGTACTTTGCTGGAGGGTGACGGAACAACCTGGGGTGACTGGGGCGGGTGGAGCTCAAAGTGTGAGGGAAGAGGAATCTGTGGCATCAGCACGAAGATCGAAGAGCCACAGGGAAAAGGAGATGACACCGCTCTCAATGATGTTCGCATGTACTGCTGTATTTAAGGTGATGTGAATCTCACTCAGACTGACACACACTGCAGATCATCTAAATCTGCGTTTTCTCTTTCAGGTGTGTGAGGACGACAAGAACAGCAAGAAGATCAAATGAATTGTAGTAATTGACCATCATACTATGATAAACTAACATGAACCATGTCATTCAACAGTAAATCTAATGCACAGTCAGCCGGTCATTATCACAAAACAAAGCCTAACTGGACGATCAGGTCATTTACTGTTCATCCCGCCTATTATTGGAGTAAAGACTCCTGAACTTCTGCTGTCAGTCAAAACTGGTGCCAAATATCAGCATTAAAGTCTTTCTAAACAGTGCCTTGTTTAGTTTCATTGTTTTGCTCAACACTTGTACATCAGTAGTGCACGTGGCAGATGGTTCATCTAAAGCAAAGTAATTGTCTTATCCGTTCACGCATTACCTGGGAATGACAGCACACTACATGAACACCACATTCAATTACATTTCAAGTGTGGTATTGACTCCTGTTACCTCAACTTTTTGCCTTTTTTATAAAGGTATAATTACACGCCAAAGTATAAAAATGAGTTAATATAATGGCTCACTGCAAATTCTGAATTATTTGATGCACTACAAATTCAAACCTCATACAATAAAAAACAAACCAACACTGGGTTAAACGACCCAATTTGGGTAAATCTACACTAAAAAAGATACGATTACAGCCTTTGCAACTGACACGTTCAATCAAATAAAAATGTAATAAAATGACATTTACAACAAACCTTTATTATTAAAACAGTAATGTTCAAAACAAAGTGAAGAATAAAAGTGTCTGGTGTACAGGGATCTTTACTGGCACAAGTCTAATATATAGACTTCTATAAATAATCAAGATTATATAGACACTGGTTATCGCGATTAATCATGGCCCATTAAGACGATACAAATATTTAAAGTACATTAACTTGTGTTCATGCTTGTGTGCAATTTTGGAAACGAGACATCCCAGATTAGAAGAGCTTCTGCAAAAGATGAAATTTCACTGCTACCTTCACCATAGGAGTTTATAATTAATATTATTATATACATTTCGGCAAATTTATAAAACGATCCGCTTTAAAGACTCTCAAGGTAAAACAGAAACATAAAAATACTTAAAGGCGATTGGCTCGTTTAGCTCAACGACACCTCTGGCAAATCATTGGCTGAAATCATATCAAACAGCTACAAACCACACGAAATAACACAATATATATATAAATATTGTGCATAAATAAGTCAGAATATGAGCTTTACTTCGTTTAACGCTGACTAATTATCTTCATTCAAGCCGAGGAGCGTGCACAGTGAGAGTCCTGATTCCTGATTGCTGGTTGATTGCTCCTGCCTTATCCTGCCTGCCTGATCGATTGCTCCTGTGTGCCTGTTTGTAGCTCTGTACAGCCTTGCTCACGTTTGAATCTTTATCTTGATATTTCCTCTTTATTCTACTGCTAAATATAACTTACTCATCACCATAAATTGTTTAAAAATTGCCTATCACATTAAATTTGACATCGCTAGCTTTTAATCTAAATCACCATCACACGTTAGCATTTCGCTAGCCTGTTAGCTTGTCATCTCTGCACCCGGGTCTCCTGCTCTCTGAGTTCATTAGTTGGATTAGTAAATAGTGTCCAGCATACGATTGTGGTAAGTGGTAAATTGGATTAATCAACAAATACGGTAAGTCATGTCTTCTCCTGTCATTATCACTTGCACTTCATGCTGCATGTTTAGTATAGGCTTCTCCGCTGGCAAACAGGGCTTCACATGTGATAAATGTAAGGAGATAGTTAGGCTGACGGAGAAGATTTCAGAATTAGAAACACGCATCCATACTTTATCTGAGAGTAGTGAGGATGTAACAGCTTTAGACACTGATTTGGATGTGAATAGCTTAGTGAACTCTGTACATTCTTCGGTTCCGGCTGCAGGGCCCTCGCAGCAGGGCAACTGGGTGACAGTGAGGCAGCATAGTCGTAGACCAAAAAAACGCTTTTCCGTTCCGGTTAGAACATCAAACAGGTTCTCCCCTCTCAGTGAAGCACCCACTGAGTATCCTGTTGAAAGTGCCCTAGTCATTGGCGATTCTATTACACGGAATGTGAAGATACCAGCCACCATAGTCACTTGTTTACCGGGAGCCAGAGCGCCTGACATCAAAGCAAATTTAAAAGTGCTGGCTAAAGCTAATCGTAAATTCTCTAAGATTATTATTCACGCCGGCACTAATGATGTTCGACTTCGCCAGTCGGAGATCACCAAAATTAACATTAAAGAGGTGTGTGAACTCGCTAGTACGATGTCAGAGGCTGTTTATTGTTCTGGTCCGCTCCCCGTTAGAAGGAGTGATGAGATAGTTAGCAGGCTATCATCACTCAATGGCTGGTTGTCTAAGTGGTGTCTGCAAAATAACATAGGGTTCATAGACAATTGGAAAAGTTTTTGGGGCAGACCTGACCTGTTGAAGAAGGATGGCATCCATCCCTCCTGGGGTGGTGCCGCTCTTCTCTCTAGTAATTTGGCACATAGTCTTAGAGCTAAACCTTGACTCACTAGGGCCCAGGTCAGGAAGCAGACAAACTGGCTAAACCGACCGTCTGCTAGCTGTCTCACGTCACCGGAGTCAGATAAATCCCAGCACATAGAGACTCTTTCACAGAGATATTATCATATAGAGACTGTGTCTGTTCCCCGAATTAGTAAATACAAAAAAACATCAAAACCATTCAACAGTAAAAATTTAATTGATGTCCAACAAATAAACAAAATAAATAATACAGATGAAAAATTGATAAAGCTTGGGTTGCTGAATATTAGATCCCTTTCCCCAAAAGCGCTTATTGTTAATGATATTATTAAAGATAATAATCTTGATGTGCTGTGTTTGACAGAAACCTGGCTAAAACCTGACGACTACATTACCTTAAATGAGTCCACCCCCCAAGATTATTGTTATAAACATGAGCCGCGTCTGAAAGGTAAAGGGGGAGGGGTTGCTGTAATTTATAATAATATCTTCAGTATTACTCAGAAGTCTAGTTTCAAATATAATTCCTTCGAAGTTTTGGTGCTTTATGTAACGCTATGTAGTGTACATGACAAAACCCGTTCAACATTGGTGTTAGCTACTGTATACAGGCCACCAGGGCATAATACAGACTTTATCAAAGAATTTGCTGACTTTCTATCAGAATTAGTACTGGCCGTAGATAAAGTACTAATTGTTGGTGATTTTAATATCCATGTAGACAACGAAAAAGACGTATTAGGATTAGCATTTAAAGATACACTAAACTCTATTGGAGTTAGGCAACACGTGTCAGGACCCACTCATCGCCATAATCATACTTTAGACCTAATATTGTCACATGGAATTAATGTTGATACCGTTGAAATTCTGCAGCAGAGCGATGACATCTCAGATCATTACTTAGTATCTTGTATACTTAATTTAGCTAAAGTTGCAAAGCCGCCCCCTCGTTTCAAAAATGGCAGGACAATCACTGCCGCTACTAAAGATTGCTTTTTAAATACTCTTCCTCATCAGTATCATCTCCTCAGCAACCCAGATAGCATAGAAGAACTCGATGTTGCAACAGAAACTATTGACTCTCTCTTTTCCAGTACTTTAGACACAGTTGCTCCTCTGCGCTTAAAGAAGATTAAAGAAAATAGTCCAACGCCGTGGTACAAGGAGCACACCCGGGCCCTTAAAACAGCAGCCAGAAAAATGGAGCGCAGCTGGAAGAAAACAAAACTAGAGGTCTTTCGAAATTCGTGGAAAGAGCACATGATCGCATACAGAAAGGCCGTAAAAACTGCTAGATCCGCTTATTTCTCAACTCTCTTGGAAGAAAACAAACACAACCCAAGGTATTTATTCGATACAGTGGCTAAATTAACCAAAAATAAAGCTTCAACTTCTGATGATTGTAAACAGCACAGCAGTAATGACTTTATGAACTTCTTCACATGTAAAATTGATAATATTAGGAAGAAAATTTTAACCATGCAGCCGTCTACTACAGTATCACATCAGACAGAGCATTGTAGTGTCACTGAGAAAAAATTACAATCATTCACTGCTATAGGAGAAGAAGAATTGGCTAAACTCGTTAAATCATCAAAATCAACAACATGTATGCTTGACCCTGTACCGACTAGGCTATTAAAAGAGATGCTACCAGAGGTCATAGATCCTCTTCTTAATATCATTAATTCATCTTTGTCATTAGGATATGTACCGAAAACTTTTAAGTTGGCTATTATTAAACCACTTATTAAAAAACCGCAACTTGATCCTACAGAATTAGTCAATTATAGACCAATCTCAAATCTACCCTTTCTGTCAAAAATACTTGAAAAGGCAGTGTCTTCACAATTATGTTCCTTTTTAGAAAGAAATGGTATCTGTGAGGATTTCCAGTCAGGATTTAGACCGTATCATAGTACTAAGACTGCTCTCATCAGAGTTACAAATGATTTACTCTTATCATCCGATCGTGGCTGTATCTCTCTATTAGTGTTACTCGATCTTAGCGCTGCATTTGATACCATCGACCACAACATTCTTTTGAATAGACTCGAAAATTATGTAGGTATTAGTGGAATTGCTTTATCATGGTTTAAATCATACCTATGCGACCGTTATCAGTTTGTAGCAGTAAATGAAGAGATGTCACACCGATCGCAAGTTCAGTATGGAGTACCACAAGGCTCAGTGCTAGGACCGCTACTCTTCACCCTGTACATGCTACCACTGGGAGATATTATTAGGAAGCATGGCATTAGTTTTCATTGTTATGCTGACGATACTCGGCTCTATATTTCTTCACGCCCTGAAGAAATTTACCAATTCACAAGATTAACGGAATGCATAGCCGCCATAAAACATTGGATGACTGGTAATTTCCTGCAACTCAATTCAGAAAAAACTGAATTTTTAATTATTGGACAAAAAAGCTCCACAAGTAGTAACCTAGAATACTGTCTAACACTTGATGGCTGCTCTGTCAAGTCTTCGTTGTCAGTGAGGAACCTGGGTGTGCTCTTTGATACCAATCTTTCGTTTGAAAGCCACGTTTCTAGCATCTGTAAAACTGCTTTCTACCATCTTAAAAATATATCAAAATTACGGCACATGCTCTCAATGCAAAATGCTGAACAGTTAGTTCATGCGTTCATGACCTCAAGGCTAGATTATTGTAATGCTCTATTGGGTGGTTGCCCTGCTCGCTTAATAAATAAACTCCAGCTGGTCCAAAACGCAGCAGCTCGAGTACTTACTAGAACCAGGAAGTATGACCATATTAGCCCAGTTCTGTCAACATTGCACTGGCTACCTATTAAACATCGCATACATTTTAAAATCTTGCTTATTACTTACAAAGCACTAAATGGTTTAGCTCCCCAATACTTGAGCGAGCTCTTAACATATTATACTCCATCACGTCTACTGCGATCTCTAAATTCTGGCCAGTTGTTAATACCGAGAATATCCAAATCAACTGCAGGCGGTCGATCCTTTTCCTATTTAGCTCCTAAACTCTGGAACAGTCTTCCTAGCACTGTTCGGGAAGCAGACACACTCTGTCAGTTTAAATCTAGACTAAAAACACATCTCTTTACTGTGGCATACACATAAAACACTTTATCAATTAATTGATTGTTAGGCTGCATTAACTAGGTCAGCCGGAACCGGGAACACTTCCCATAACACCTGATGTACTCGTTACATCATCAGAAGAATGGCATCTACGCTAATGATATTCTCTCTGTTTTATCCCGAGGTTTACTGCAGTCAGCCAGATCTGGGCCGTATCCTAATCAGATGGTGGACCAGAGAAGACCAACACAGGACCCCGAAGTGTCTGCAGAGACCGTGTCAATTATCCTCCCCCTGCAACTGCCTCATCGACACGGCATCTAAATAAACCCGTCACCAGTGTGATGACTCCGATTGTTCGAATATTATCATTAAATAATACTTAAATCGATATGTCATCCGCAATAAACCCGTCTCCAGCGTGTTGCCTCTGATCATTCGAATATTGCACTTTAATAATTATTTAATCAACATCATCCTCAATAAACCCGTCTCCAGCGTGTTGCCTCCGGTCCTTTGAATATTCCGATCTATTATGACCTCTGACCTGTAAAGCAGCCAGAATAATAATAATAATACGTTGTTTGTAAATTGGCCAGAGGAGAACTGGCACCCCGACTGAGCCTGGTTTCTCCCAAGGTTTATTTTTCTCCATTATGTCACCTAATGGGGTTTTGGTTTCCTTGCCACTGTTGCCTCTGGCTTGGCGTGCTCAGTTGGGGACACTATATTTTTCAACTAAACATCGAAATAAATCTAATTAATAAACTAATTTAACCATGTAAACTAAATTACTGATCTAATTATTGATCTAAAGCCCACACTGTCACCGTATGGAAATTGAAATGAACTGATGACATCAAATGGCTATACAGCTGAATAAAATTAGGCTGCATTATTTTGCTGTTTAACACTGTAAAGCTGCTTTGAAACAATCTACATTGTTAAAAGCGCTATATAAATAAAGTTGACTTGACTTGACTTGACATTAATGTTTTCAGTGGCAAAACAGGAAACTCGTGAATATTCATGAAATTAATTACTTTCAAACGAATGATTATTGTTTTGTTCGTTATTAGCCTAGTGTTAATGAAAATACAACAACAATAAAATAGAACAATAAAAAACGTTTATTAAAGAAACGAATAGGCTAAAACGGATGACATTAAAAAATAAACACAAAATAGGCTATATTTAAAAATTCCCCTTTAAAACGAATGCTGAGCTTGTGGTTCTCTATTATTTGATTGAAAACAACAACAACAATAAAACCAAGACAAACTCTTATATTAGCCTAGACAAAGACATTTTTTTTTTAATTAACAAGTGATCTTGCCTTTTGCCTCCGCTATCATCCTGTCCATAATCTCTTGCGGCTATTAGATACAGTTACAGTCAAATTTAAATTCACCATCATCGGTTCCCCTCAGCCGATTTGCATAGTATTTGCAATGACCATCCCTTGTCTGAAACGGAGCGTATTGTAAAGAAAAGTTATGACTGCTGCGTATTTACACTTGTTTGAACATTGGTCTGTGTGCTCTCTCAGCTTCATCACAGATTTAACTCTGCACGGTTAAATAAAACAGGCTGGGACAGACCAATGTTCAAACAAGTGTAAATACGCAGCAGTCATAACTTTTCTTTACAATACGCTCCGTTTCAGACAAGGGATGGTCATTGCAAATACTATGCAAATCGGCTGAGGGGAACCGATGATGGTGAATTTAAATTTGACTGTAACTGTATCTAATAGCCGCAAGAGATTATGGACAGGATGATAGCGGAGGCAAAAGGCAAGATCCCTTGTTAATTTAATAAATGTCTTTGTCTAGGCTAATATAAGAGTTTGTCTTTGTTTTATTGTTGTTGTTGTTGTTGTTGTTGTTGTTGTTTTCAATCAAATAATAGAGAACCACAAGCTCAGCATTCGTTTTAAAGGGGAATTTTTAAATATAGCCTATTTTGTGTTTATTTTTTAATGTCATCCGTTTTAGCCTATTCGTTTCTTTAATAAACGTTTTTTATTGTTCTATTTTATTGTTGTTGTATTTTCATTAACACTAGGCTAATAACGAACAAAACAATAATCATTCGTTTGAAAGTAATTAATTTCATGAATATTCACGAGTTTCCTGTTTTGCCACTGAAAACATTAATGCACGCTCCTCGGCTTGAATGAAGATAATTAGTCAGCGTTAAACGAAGTAAAGCTCATATTCTGACTTATTTATGCACAATATTTATATATATATTGTGTTATGTCGTGTGGTTTGTAGCTGTTTGATATGATTTCAGCCAATGATTTGCCAGAGGTGTCGTTGAGCTAAACGAGCCAATCGCCTTTAAGTATTTTTATGTTTCTGTTTTACCTTGAGAGTCTTTAAAGCGGATCGTTTTATAAATTTGCCGAAATGTATATAATAATATTAATTATAAACTCCTATGGTGAAGGTAGCAGTGAAATTTCATTTTTTGCAGAAGCTCTTCTAATCTGGGATGTCTCGTTTCCAAAATTGCACACAAGCATGAACACAAGTTAATGTACTTTAAATATGTGTATCGTCTTAATGGGCCATGATTAATCGCGATAACCAGTGTCTATATAATCTTGATTATTTATAGAAGTCTATATATTAGACTTGTGCCAGTAAATATCCCTGTACACCAGACAAAACAGACACTTTTATTATTTTGATTCTAAAGTGTGTTAATGTGTGTGTTAAAATAAAAGTGTGTTAATGTGTGTGTTTAAATAAAAGTGTGTTAATGTGTGTGTTTAAATAAAAGTGTGTTAATGTGTGTGTTTAAATAAAAGTGTGTTAAAGTGTGTGTGTGTTTAAATAAAAGTGTTTTTGCTAATTATATGTCATATATTTGTTGTGACTTTTCCTCGTTCATAAATAAATCTTCAACACAGAATTTTGCCAATTATGTCTTCTCCAGTTACACATTTGTAAATCAAAACCCCATGAGTAACTTTTATCTTTGTGGTTGATCAATAACAACAATTCTTTTAACAATGTTGTGGTAGAACTGAACTAAACTCTTGTGAAAGTGCTGCTAATTTAACAATCATGTTTCTAGCCATATAGAGTGTGTGTGTGTGTGTGTGTGTGTGTGTGTGTGTGTGTGTGTGTGTGTGTGTGTGTGTGTGTGTGTGTGTGTGTTTTGTGGGGAAAGATGAAGGTTTACATGCATTAATTCATGCATGTCATAAACATAAACATTTCTCATTGTGTTTTAATACTAATGTCTGATGGAATTATGCAGGCTATGAGAAAGCAATATGACAAAATCATCACAACTGAAACTTTATTATGCCACCACTGACACATTCACACAAGTTATCAGAGTAATTAAAAGAGCATTAAAGCAAAACAGAAGTAGCCTATAATTAAAACAAACTAACTCATTTACTAACGACAGGCCACTGACAAATCATTGTCTGTAATCATGAAATGATATTGCTGTGAGCAAACTATTGAGCACATAAACAGTTAGGCTATCAATAAAAGAAGCTTAACTTCATTGGACGCTGAAACTAATATTTTTAGTGGCGCTTTAACACGAAACAGGAAACTCGTGAATATTCATGTAAGCTCCGCCCAGTGTCACAGAAAATCTCCGCCTATTTCAGAACACCTGTTAGAACTGACCACCCGTGATTTGTTAATATGCCATATATGGTAGGGGTTGATCTTTGAGTGCTGTGATTGGATGGCCTGGACTTCATTGATCAGCTCGATCTTGTGTATAAACATGAGGATTCTTCCTTAATAAACTCGAGAGTGTTGTGGTACTGCACTGTCTCTGTGTCTGCCTGATCATTCTCACAATCTGAAGATTCATCTCTCAATCAGGCCAGAGCTGTAGCAATGCATCACTTCTTTTCCATTGCGTTTTCACTGCTAGCCATTATTGGGCAGCATGTGAGCTCAGCCAGAGAACACCGATCAGTGCTGACTGTGCCGAATGGAGGGCCCTGGGGGACTTGGAGGGATGTTAGCATGTGTCCCCATGGAACGTACGCCTATGGGTTTAGCGTGAGGGTAAGTTGGGCATTGACTCTATTTTGCTAATATGGGGGTGTTTTAGTAGATTTGAGTTCGCCCTGCAGCTCAGGCTGGAAACCTGTACAATATATATCTATTTAAATCTTGATTCTGTTACAAATTTGCGGGGACCAATCACAAACCGGCTTATCCACCAGAGCTGCGTTGAACACCCTGTTCTGCTGACGCAAGAGTTGCAACTAGGGCAGCTGAGAAGGCCATTCTTTGTGTAATATCTCCTGGTAATCAATTCTAATTTTATTTCTAGTTACCTTTTTAATAGCTTGTATTTTCTCTCATTTTTATGTAAAGCACTTATAATTACCACATATGAAATTTGCCTTGCAATGAAGCTAAAAATATAAATAAATACATCATGATATATACTGTATAATTGTATTTTTTACGACCATCAACTCAAAATGTGATGTGGTGGTCCAGTGGGTTAAACCATGGAACTGATATGCAGAAGGTTGCTGGTTCGATCCCAGCGGTCACCACCAGTGTGTCCTTGAGCAAGGCACTTTACTCCATGTTGCTCCAGGGGATTGTCCCTGTAATAAGGGCACTGTAAGTCGCGTTGGATAAAAGCGTCTGATAAATGTAAAACAACTTTACTTGGACCCATTGTGTGAGCTGTCTCTTTAATATCGCGTTTTATATTCATGTTGCTGCTGACATTTTTGACATGCCCACCAAACGAGATAAACCGCATCTCAAACCTGTTGCACACCGTTGCAAGGAAACATGACGTTCAACCGGAAACCGTAGCAAAACGTTGAGCACCGGTTTGAGCTTTGAACTGCCCCTGGCGCGCGGTTGGCGGGTTTAACAGTGACGGATAGAGACGCGATGGATCGTTGGTCTGATTGGTTGAAGTAGTCATTTGAGCCGATGATCACTAGGCTAGATGATCACGCCTTTATGTGCAGTAAAATTACAGAGCAGACTCCCCAGACCAATGTTCAATCTTAAACACGAGTGCTTTAGTGCTTCAAAGGTTCATGAACTGTGGAGTTGCTTTTATTTTATTATCTCCAGGAAACTGCACCTGATTTTTAAAGTGTGTAATGCTAGAGAGCATGAAGAGAGATGCAGGGTTTCTGTGGGTCTAAAAGTCTTAATCTGACGTCCACAATTGAAGGTCTTAATGTCTTAAATTGAAGCAGAAACTCTTAAATTCAATATCATGTCTTTAAATTAGGTCCCTATGATTTCAGTGCAGAAAACGTGGACGGAATTATAGAATCATTCACAAAAATGGTATTTACTGTATAATGAAAAATATCTTTTTTTTTTTTTTTTTTTGGACGAATAAATCAAAAGGAGGTCGGAACACTTGAAGGGACAGTTCACCCAAAAGTTAAATTCTGTCTTCATTTCCTCGCCCTAATGTCTTTCTGAACCCGTTAGACTTTCCTTCATCAAATAAAGCGACCGAGTCTCTTCAGTCAAATTGGAATAAACCGCTTGATTCCTATGGATTAGTCTTCCGATCTCTAGCATCAAAATAGTTGCTCTCGCTCCGATTTCATTAAATGTGTTCGTTTGTGTACCGTAGATGAAAGCCAGTATGATTTAATTCACCATAAATGCGGAGTCCAGAAATGAGAAGAACTGTAAAACAACAGGTTTCATAGGACCCTACATTTAATGCTTCCTCAGGATTTGAGCTCCATGTCAAATCTTTAAATCAAGACCCCTTTACTTGACATCGACATGCGAAATGAAGACATTAACTCTTGTTTTCTGAGAAATTGAACATAATTAAGTGATTTTTATGCAAGAACAAATATCTGTCATTAGGTATGGAAATGACTTCCATTGGGATGAAGCTAAAACCACTGGCATGTGTTTTAATACTAAAATCACTTTCACAAGATTTCCAGAGGTTTCCGAGATCTCAAACTTTAAGCCTTTATTTGTAAAATAATTTATGGGGGTCAGTTGTAAATTGTATTTTCAAACTTTGACGTCACTAATGCAACTCATTGGATATTGACATATTGCAGAGTTATGTTTCCTTAAATGTTAAATTTAAACTTGACGTACCTTCATAACCTGCAGAAACCCTGTAAATGTTACTATGGGTTGGGTTATAGTTAACTCTTTCAAATGGAAGATCGTCTCAATGTTGTTGTTTTTAAGGTGGAAGCTCCTGGTGGTGATGATACAGCGCTCAATGGGATTCGTCTTTACTGTACCGATCGGTCCGAAGAAGATTCATCCACAAATGGCGTCAGCTCGATTGAGTCCCACATAGGATAGTAATGGACTTTGATGAACAATTATTGTATTAAGTGTTTAAGCTAGAGAAGTAAATTGAGGATTTACTTGATTTGATTGCGAAACCTCTTTGTCTTCTTCAGCTGGGGTGAGTGGAAAGCTGTCAAAAATTGTCCTAAAGGATTATTGAGACAGTTCCAGCTGAGAGTCGAATCTGTACAACTAGGAGATGACACGGCCGCAAACAACATCAGGTGAGCATGTGGTGCAATAAGTCAACCTAGTTTTATTGCTAAACACTCTGGTTTCCCTCATCATGCTGGTTGTTTTTAAGCCGATTGCAAGAGGCTGCAGGTGATCACATCACCATTATATTTTATCATTGTCACATTTAAATTTTCTCCAGGTTCGAATGCAGTGACGGTACTTTGCTGGAGGGTGACGGAACAACCTGGGGTGACTGGGGCGGGTGGAGCTCAAAGTGTGAGGGAAGAGGAATCTGCGGCATCAGCACGAAGATCGAAGAGCCACAGGGAAAAGGAGATGACACCGCTCTCAATGATGTTCACATGTACTGCTGTATTTAAGGTGACGTGAATCCCACTCAAACACTCAGACTGACACACACTGCAGATCATCTAAATCTGTGTTTTCTCTTTCAGGTGAATGAGGACCACAAGAACAGCAAGAAGATCAAATGAATTGTAGTAATTGATCATCATACTATGATAAACTAACATGAACCATGTCATTCAACAGTAAATCTAATGCACAGTCAGCCGGTCATTATCACAAAACAAAGCCTAACTGGACGATCAGGTCATTTACTGTTCATCCCGCCTATTATTGGAGTAAAGACTCCTGAACTTCTGCTGTCAGTCAAAACTGGTGCCAAATATCAGCATTAAAGTCTTTCTAAACAGTGCCTTGTTTAGTTTCATTGTTTTGCTCAACACTTGTACATCAGTAGTGCACGTGGCAGATGGTTCATCTAAAGCAAAGTAATTGTCTTATCCGTTCACGTATTACCTGGGAATGACAGCACGCTACATGAACACCACATTCAATTACATTTCTAGTGTGATATTGACTCCTGTTACCTCAATTTTTTGCCTTTTTATAAAGGTATAATTACACGCCAAAGTATAAAAATCCGCTAATTTGGCTAAAATTGCTCACTGCAAATTCTGAATTATTTGACGCACCACAAATTCAAACCTCATACACTAAAAAACAAACCAACACTGGGTTAAACGACCCAAATTGGGTAAGCCAAATTACCAGCCTCACACCATTACTAACCTAACTTTAATTTCTGTTATATTGAAAATAATAGTTGTTTGAATTCACCATGATGGTGTTCAGTTTTTGTTGGGATCTTGACCCTTGACAAAACATTCTCTTGGCATTCTTTACCATAACAAATGTGCTTCCTAAACACACAGTTAAAGTAGCCAGAGAAAAAATAGTGTTAAAAGTTTAATGGTCAAGAGCCCAACTAAAGCAAACACTCATCATCAATTAAACTATTTTCATTAAAACATCAAAGCCAAATTACCAGCCTCACACCAAAACTGAAATGACAAAGTCAGTCTGGTTAGTAATGTGTGAATCTGGTAGTGTTGTTTGTTTAGTTGTTGTCACACTGATTTCAGCGGAAATAGATGAGGATCCAATAGCGAGTGAAAATAAGTATTTATTTACTGACAAGGACTCAAGGAATGACAAACAGTCCAAACACAAGAGTCCCAGAAGAATGTCCGATGCAGGCAGCGAGATGGAGACAGACTTGGTGCAGCGAGGCGTGACACAGGGATGCAATGGGCAAGACCAGGCGACGGGAACTCAAAGAAGCGGAATCCTCAACACAAGAACACCAGGGAAGACGACTTCACAGGAAACACACCGGGACAGCAGCTGGCAGTGCTGATGATTGTTGTGACCACGCCTCCAACACAACCAAACACATCTAAAGAGAAATGAGCCAGTGAATCTGTAATAGGGATCTACTGGTTATGAAAATTAGTCACCAATATGGGCTGTCTAGTCAGGACACGGATGGCAGGGATATTCATTGAAGGGTTTAATATAGATCATTTAAAATACAGATGCACAGGCACTATTCTCTGTGGTGCTTTACAGTGTAAGTATGGTTCTAAAGGAAAGGAATAAACATAGATATTAACTATCATCAGCACAATTGAGGCTAATTACTCTCCCTAGCTACTTAAATAAACAGTGCTAAACATGTCCTGAAATGTAAACTACAATAAGAATAGCATACAAGCTACACATACAGTACAACAGAGATAAAGGCTATCCCTGACTGTAAAACTCAACCATAAATTATTTATATTAACTTATCTATATATGTGATATAATTATGACTTATTTGTGGTCACTGACGCACACGAACACAACCTGAAGCTTAACTTATAAAGTGAAACTAAACTGACGGCTATTCTCTGCAAACCAGGACATGTCGCAACATGTCTGAAAGGGGATGTGGTCTGAGCGAACACTCGCTGTACATGCTCTGTACCGATTCACATCACTTGAGCCTTTTGCACAGCCGCCCCATAAATCACGATGTGATTTATCTTCTAGAAAGGCTCAACTATCCACAGGAACTGTTGTCGAGGCATCATCCGGGATGGCCGGCAGCTCAATGAGCTTGGCCACTGGTCTGGTGTAGGTCCTCTTGTCCACCTGCACCTCAGCCGTCCTAACTTTACCATCAACACTCCTAATGGTCTTTGTGACTCGCACGAGGTAACCTTTGGTCAATTACCATCACCACTGTACCAACAGTGAGGTTCTCTGTATCCTTTACCCATTTCTGCATTGACTGCAAGAAAGCTAAGTAATTCCGTATGAAATGGGTCCAAACCTGGTCAGCCAACACCTGACTATGCCGCCATCTTCTCCGACTGAGAATCTCAGACTCAGGGTACACCACTTGAGGAAATGAAGAGTCGGGCCGCCCCATGAGGAGGTAGTTAGGGGTTACGGGATCCACATCGGCTACATCTATCGACACATAGCCCAGTGGCTTGGAGTTGAGGATTCCCTCTACCTCAATCAGAACTGTCTGCAAAACTTCTTCGGTCACTGTCTGTGCTCCAAGAGTAACGTAGAGTGCAGCCTTAATGGATCTGACTTCCCGTTCCCAGGCTCCACCAAAGTGAGGTGCATTTGGTGGGTTGAACTGGAAACGAATCTGGTGCTTAGACAACTTGGTCTGCAGCTCTTTGCACATGACCTCAAAACTTGCTCTGAGCTCACGCTCCCCTCCACGGAAGTTGGTCCCACAGTCAGAGAGAAGCTCGAAGGGAGTTCCCCGTCTAGCCATGAACCTTCTGAGTGACATATGGAACGAGTCGGTATCCATGTTGGGCAGCACATCCAAGTGAATGCACCTGGTGGTCATACACTTAAAAACTATTCCCCATCTCTTTTCGGTACTCCGACCTCGCTTGACCTGGAACGGGCCAAAGCAATCTACTCCTGTTGAATAAAATGGAGGCTTCAGGAGGCGGAGACGAGGGGCAGATCTGCCATCTTGGGAATAACAGGCTTTGCTCTCCATTTCTGGCACTCCGTGCAGGATCTCTGATGACGACGCACAGCTTCTGTGGTGGAGTCAGACCACAACACTGTGTCTCTCAACTGAAGGGTGAGCTCTCTCTGGATCATCTGGGCAAGCTGAGCTCCGGTAAGGGCAGCACAGAGCTGCCGGCGTGGTATTGACTGTTGTTTCTTCGGTGCCACTCTTGAGCGTGCCAGCACAAAGGCTACTTGGACTTGGCCATGAGGATCCTCACCTCGTAGGTAAGCAACTGACCCATAAGCAGACTCTGATGCATCACAAAAGACGTGAAGCTCGAGGGTGATGGCACTTACATCCACGGCCAGTGGGAAGTAATTCCGGGAGAGACTAACCATCGGGAGCTCTTCTTCCCATGTGGTCCAAGCTTGCAGGAGGTCGACCGGTAAGTTTGGGTCATCCCAGTCGCGGTCTTTGGTCCACAGTCTCTGGACCAAAACTTTGGCCCTTGTGGTGAAGGGCATATGACCTAGGGGATCATACTGGCTCGCTAATATCTTAAAGATATTTCGCATGGTCGTCTTGCTTGGGCCAACCGGGCGATGCCTGTAATAGAGTGTGTCCTGCATGAAGTGCCAACTGAGTCCTAGAGTCATCTCTTGAGCTTCACCATGCGTCTGAGAAACCCATCTTTCGCTGCTGTCAGACTTGGCCTCCTTAGGAAGGTTGCGAATCAGCTCTGGCTGGTTACTGGCCCACTGACGAATATCGAAGCCACCTGCAGCTAGAAGGGTTCTAAGTCTCGTCACAAGGTTCCTGGCTTCTACTACGGTGGGTAGACTCTGCAGGCAATTATCGACATAGAAACACTGTTCTACACTGTGGTGGACATTTTCCCCTGGTTGACTTGTCTCCTTAACGTGTTTCTGAAGAGCAAAGATTGCGCAGCAGGGACTGCACATCGTCCCGAATGGCAGGACCTCCCACTGGTAAACTGATGGTTGTTCGTCTGTCTTCAGATCTCTCCAAAGGAACCTCAGCAAGGGCTTGTCTCTATCCAGCAGGCGGACCTGGTGAAACATCCTTTTAATGTCTCCACTTACTGCGACTCGATGCTCTCTGAAGCACAGGAGGACTCCAAGGAGTGACGGACCTAAGGCTGGACCAGGAAGTAGCTAATTATTCAGACTTTTTCTGCCAAGCTGGAAGCTGCAGTTGAAAACAATCCGTTCCTTGCCATTGTGTCTGACCATATGGTGGGGCAGAAACCACGACTCCTCTGATGAGTCCGCCTCTCTGGAGTCAATCTTGGTGGCGTACCCAGCAATCTCCAGTTTCTTTATCGCCTCTTGGTAGGTAGATGCACGCAGTGGGTCTTGTGCTAACCTCTTCTCTGTGTTCCGCAGGTTCTTCATCACAACTTCCTTTGAAACTTGCAGCTTGGGCATGTTTGGGACTCGTAGAAGGGGTGTAGCGTACCGATTAGGGATGTAACGATATTGACGATATCGCGCTATCGCGGTGGTAAACGTGTCTCGATATCGTCATGGTTGGGTTACAATATTAAAAGGACAGGTGTCCGTCAAAAAGCAAGAGGAATTAACACAGTCCCGCGGAACAAATCATTGTTAACTACATAGACCATGATCCTTTGTGCCGCGTCGTCACAACAACCGTTTTTAAGCCTATAGGATTGCACGCCGTCCACACAAGCTCACAGCAAGCCAGCATGGCCGACAGCGATACTTGTAAGGATGAAAACAACAACACCGATGTTGAGATTGTGCCAGCCCCTGCAGCTTTTAAATCAGATGTCTGGAAACATTTTGGTTTCGCCGTGTCAAAAAACGCAAAAGGAGAGAAGGTGGTGGACAGACAATGGACTATGTGCAAGCACTGCCACAGTAAACTGCGATACAACACAGGAAACACAAGCAACATGCGAAGTCATCTGACGACCCATCATCCCGAAAAGTTTGCAGATTCTCTCACAAAAAAAGTCCTGTCCGGTCAAAAAACCCTGAAGGAGGCATTTTCAACAACTATGCCACACAACAGCGCAAGGGCTCAAGAAATCACGAGGTACATCGCAGAATACATAGCGTGTGATTTACATCCCTTTTCTGCAGTAGATGGCAAAGGATTTAAAAGGTTAGTGGCCAAACTTGAGCCGAAGTATCAAATGCCGTCGCGGCCTCATTTTAGTCAAACTGTGTTCCCTGCCCTTTACCGTGAGACAAAAGAACGTGTCATGTTGAACCTTAAACAGTCTGAGTGCATTGCTATTACCACTGATGGGTGGACTTCCAGAGCGACTCACAGTTACATAACTATTACGGCACATGTTTTGACGAGTGAATGGGAAATGCAGAGTTACGTTTTACAAACTAGACAGCTTAGCGAATCACACACTGGCGTAAACATAGCCGAAGTCCTTAAATCTGCAGTCAAAGAGTGGGGGCTGGACAAGATTGGAACAAGGATCGCTGTTGTTACTGACAACGCAAGCAACATGCGAGTAGCAGTAAAGGAAGCCGAACTGTCCCCTCACATACGGTGCTTTGCGCACACACTAAACCTGGCATCTCAAGCAGGTTTAAAGGTCAACGCAGTGAGCCGCCTCCTCGGTAGAGTCAGACGCGTAGCAAGTTTTTTTCACCGCAGTTCTACAGCCACAGCCGTGCTGACCACCAAACAAAAACTACTCAATCTCCCTGTACATAAACTCATTATTGATGTAGTGACAAGATGGAATAGCTCTCTGGACATGGTGGAGCGCTACCTTGAACAGCAACAAGCTGTTGCTGCAGCCCTACTGAGTGATGAACTGAGACACAAGTCAGGTGAAATTGACACTTTGGACACATCTGACATTGCAAATGCAGAGGATCTTGTGAAGATTCTTTTACCAATAAAAAAGGCCACAACTGTTCTCTGTGATGAGTTGCAACCAACAATATCTCTCATTTCACCACTAAAACAAATGATTCAAGACAGCATGGCCACAGATAATCACGAGTCAAATGCCATTGCTCTGATGAAGGCAGCCATTCTGAAGGATCTTACTGACAGATACCAAGGAGAGGATGAAAAGTTAATGCAGGAGAGCAGTGCTTTGGATCCACGCTTTCGGACCTTGCAACATCTAGGCAGTGGAGAGAGAGAGGATGTCTTTGAAAGAATAAAATTCAAAGCATCACAGATGCAACAACAGGTAAAGAATGTTACGCTGTGCCATAGAGAAAATTGAGAGAAATACAATAAAATGTAACAAAATGCTGATATAATGTATTTTTATCATTTATGAACCAGGACCAAGATGTGCTGCCCAGGAGCCCACATCCAGCAGATCTGGACGACAGCAGCGCGAGCTTTGTGCCTCCTCTTAAGAAGCATGCCCTTGAGGACCTCCTTGGCTCTTCTTTTAGCAGTAATCAAGTCACAGGTGGAATTCAGGCAGAAATTGACTCTTACTGCAAAGAAGCATTAGTTTCTCTGTCTGCTTGCCCTCTTAAGTGGTGGAGAGACAATGCAGGGCGGTATCCTATTGTGTCTTCATTAGCCAAGACCTACCTGTGTATACCCGCTACCTCGGTGCCCAGTGAAAGGGTATTTTCAACAGCAGGGGATATTGTAAATACCCAGAGGTCTCTTCTTCTCCCTTGCAATGTAGATCTTTTGATCTTTCTAAAGAAAAACTTGAACATAAGCTAAATGATAGGTCAGTGTTTTTTTAAACAGCTTTTTGACTGACTATTTTATTTAAGTTTAAGTTATGTTCCTAAATACCAGTTTTAAAAGGCTTCTTTTATTTGCCTTGCACATTTAAACCTGACTTAACTTGATCTTTGTTTGCACTTAAAGGGAATTCCCTATTGTTTACAATTGTTCTAGTTGCTTCTTAACTTGAACATTGCACAGAAGAATCAGTTATGCAACCAAATATTACTATACAGAATATTGACGTTCCTGACTACAACTTGCACTTTAAAAGCACTATGTGATCAGCGTTTTATGTTGTCATGGATCCATAAATACAACAATAAATTGCCTGTTGACTGGCAAAAGCAGAATAAATGTCAGTATTTTTTCTCTATTATCATCACAAACACTATCGTGAGCTATTTAACAATACCGTGAGCTTTTCCACAATATCGCAATAAATATCGTACCGTGAGGTCAATATCGAAATTGTATCGTACCGTGAGATTTTGATATCGTTACATCCCTAGTACCGATGCACTCCGTTTACCTCTACCCGGATGGTCTCAGACTCTAAAAGGTCCACTGAGTACTTGTCCTGTCTGGATCTAGTCACCAATCTCTCACTTTTGAAAGGCAGTGTATCTAACTGCCACAACCGTTCAACTTGACTGAACAGCTCAACAGAAGGGGAGGAAACTGTGGTGAACAAGCACCGTGTGGAGGGAAGCTGTTGCTGTAGGTATTTTGCTGGACCCTGAAGAGTCCATCCGAGCATAGTCTTGACTGCTGCAGGACCACCAGGGGGACCGAGATGCACTGGCTCAATCGGAACGATCAGATCAGCATTATCCGATCCAATCAGGAGGGTTGGTTGAGCTCCATCGATAGCTGGAATTGCCAGACCTCGTAGATGTCGATATCTTCTCTGGAGCTGGGTAACTGGGTAACTGTACTGTGAGAGGCCTAGGTGTTCACCCGTGAATACGCCTTGAATGGAAAACCTCTTTGTTGGTTGGGAAGCAGGAGAGATCGTAAAGGACACACATGAGCCTGACAGTAACTTGATGTCTTGTTGGATAGTACGGAGTGTGAGGTCCTCTGCTTGACCCTGTACTCCCCGGCGGCGTGCTGCAGACGTAAGCAGGATGGTTCTCTCAGAGCCATCGTGCAGCACTGCATACGTGTCGAGCACTTTATCTTGGTATTGCAAATTGACTCTTACAATCTTTAACAGCACAAGGCTATCTCTATTTGGCTGATCCAGGTAGTGAGTCTCTGCTGTCGATGTGATGGTGGGCTCGTTCTCACTCCTCTGGTTGACCTCGTGAAGAATGGAAAGGTGTTTCGACTTACAAAGGCAACACGGCTTCTTGAGGTCACAGGCAGAGGCTAGGTGAGATCGTCCCCATCTCCAACGCCTTCTCTTGACTTTAATCCAGTCCACCATCTCTGCTTTAGTAAGCTTAGCGAAACTCTCACATTGGCTGAGGTAGTGTTCTGCTTCGTGGTAGGGGCAGATTATCTTACCCTTCCCTTGGATTCGGTTAGAATGAGCTGCTTGGGAGGGTGTGTCGAATGGAGGGTTACTGGAACTACCTGTCCCATGCATAACAGTAGTAATCTTAACCTTAGATTTCTGCTGCTTGAATTCTCTCTTATCCTTCTCACTGTGAGCTTGAAGTGAAGGCTCAATGTCCAGGCATCTGACCTCTGCCTTCGGCCACTCTGAAAAGTCAGTGAGCGTTAGCTTCAGTTTATCCGGGTCCTTCCTATACTGTTGACGACGAAATCTCTCTTGCTGGTGCTTGGGAAGCCTGCTTAGAAGGCGCTTCACGTTGGATCTGCAGTGGAGTTCCTCATGGCCTTCACCTCTGAGAGCTTTCAGCATCCCAACAAGCAACTGCACTCTGATGGAGAACTCATCAAGAGCTCTATCATCACGGATGGGGGGTAGGCGTTCTATGTCTTCTATCTCCTTCAGCACAAACTGATATGGCCGTCCATAGCGTTCATCCAGTGATTTCAGAGCTTCAGAGTAGGGCATATTAGATTCTGCATGAGCTAGTACAAGGCGATGTGCAGGTGGCACCTTGACATGTTTCAGCAAGATGGCATACTTGTAATGCTCGGACTGAGAAGGATGAAAGAGTGTGCTAAGGGAAAGGCGTAGCTCCACATATTGAGCTCTATCCTCCTTGGTGAAGTCAGGAAATGTTGGGCCTTCTATATTGGGGGGTGTATGCTGATACCAGTAGGAGGGATAATGGGCCAACATGTCTGGGTTCCCTTGGTAGAAGGATTGGGGTACATAAGGAGGCTGATGTATTGACTGGTGCACAGATGAAAACATAATCTGATCGAGAGCTGGATTTACATGTAGTGATCTGGGAGGGGCAACATGTGGAAGATAGATTTGAGGCTCAGGTGGCACCAGATGTGTATTTCCCAACTGAGATTCCCTAACGTTCTCATGTTGGCTGCCGAGTGTGGCTGTGTTGGGCTTACAATTACCTGATATGGGGTAGGATGGGAGTGAGCCATATGATAAGGCACCTGCTGACTGCTGTAGGCCCTGGGATGGCCATTTGGGTGATTCATGTTCAGTATCTTGCTTGATAGCTTGAACATCATAGCGGGGATCGAGCGTGTGCGGAGGGGGTTGAATGACTCGGCTGAGAGGTGGAGGAAGTGTAATTTGGTCTAGCTGATGGGTTAACTCTGCAGCTACACTTGGGTGATCCTCAGTTCTGTGGTGATGAGGAGGAGTAAGGACTGGGAAAGGCTGTGGTTCACCTCCTCTGTTTGTATAGAGTTGGTGTACAGGGGTCTGATGCCGTGATGACCTCCTTGACCACTGAGCTGAGGTCTGAGGGGAATGGTGCTGCAGGAAAATCTCCAAAAGCTCTGATTGTTTCTTGGCCGTTTCACTCTGTTGCCGCGCTGTCTCCAAAGCCTGATGAACAATGGCTTCATTTACATTCTGCATAGGTGGCATTGAGGATATGCTTTTAGCAGAACTGAGTAGCTCCCTCTCCTCTTCGTGCCTGTGCATCTGCGCTAAGCTATTCTGATCTGTATATTCAACTAAAAAATCATCCGGATATCTTGGGCATTGCAATGAGCGTTTGGGGCGCACAGGTGAAACAGGTAGGCTGATTCCTTCCTTTCTGGTTGCCATATCATTGACTCTATCCGGCTCAAAGGACCATAAATTGTAATGGGGATCTACTGGTTATGAAAATTAGTCACCAATATGGGGTGTCTAGTCAGGACACGGAAAGCAGGGATATTCATTGAAGGGTTTAATATATATCATTTAAAATACAGATGCACAGGCACTATTCTCTTTGGTGTTTTACAGTGTAAGTATGGTTCTAAAGGAAAGGAATAAACATAGATATGAACTATCATAAGCACAATTGAGGCTAATAACTCTCCCTAGCTACTTAAATAAACAGTGCTAAATATGTCCTCAAATGTAAACTACAATAAGAATGGCATACAAGCTACACATACAGTACAACAGAGACAAAGGCTGTCCCTGACTGTAAAACTCAACCATAAATTACTTATATTAACTTATCTATATATGTGATATAATTATGACTTACTTGTGTTCACTGACGCACACGAACACAACCTGAAGCTTAACTTATAAAGTGAAACTAAACTGACGGCTATTCTCTGCAAACCAGGACATGTCGCAACATGTCTGAAAGGGGGCGTGGTCTGAGCGAACACTCGCTCTACATGCTCCATACCGATTCACTTCAGTCGAGCCTTTTGCACAGAATCCATGAATCATGACAGTTGTTTAATCCTCCTCTGCTGAGATCTTCAGAGATTTAATGTCTTATTTTATCTTCTGTTATTTCATCTAAAGCTGTGGCTTAAGTCAGTTGTAGTTCTTGTGTTTCTCTTTCCTTCAGAGATTCTGCTCATTATCATCAGGTGTTCATCACTAATGCTCAATCATCACTTAATTAATCACTTAATTTCTTGATTGCAATGAGTGTCTTATTTTAGTGAACTCAATTGAAATAAGTTCAAAGTACTCATAACTATTGTTTTCTAAAAAGTAAAAAAATTAAGGTAATCAGTGTCCTCAAATTTAACGAGTTAGCTTAACTTATTTGACTTTGTGTGTGCTATTGTGAGCTAGCAGTAACTGCAAGCACTCTGAGTTAAAGGTTATAATTTCAGCTGTTTTACTCAATATAGGGAAGGTTCAGCTATATCAATTATTTGAATGCAGTGTAAAATGTAACTGTATTTTAAGAAATATCCTTTTTTAGTGGACTTAATTAAAATAAGTGCAGAGTACTCATAACTATTGTTTTTTTATCAACCTAAATGGTTTGAGGTAATCGGTGTCCTCAAATGAAATGAGTTAGCTGAACTTGTTGGGTTTTACAGTGTACGGTTTGTCTGGAGCACTCTTAGCTATAGGCCTACCTTATCTCTATTGACAGTTCATTCCGATAGTGGCCACCACTAATTCTTTACATCTCAGTCTATACCAGTATAATTCTGTTAATTGGAGTGTTTTCATGCAAAGAATACAATTGTCATTACACTGATGGTTGTTATCTTTTTAATTATATTATCCAAAGGTAGACTACATCAGCTGGCAAACCATTATGGAGTCTATTTAAAGGGAATGATTGTGGGGGGGAGTTTGGTCAAACTATGGCTATTTGGTCTCCTCTATAGCAGTGGCTAGCGCTTCTTAAACTGTACAGGGCGGGTCCTAGACTGGGCATTCTTCTGTAGCTACAAATCAACGCGTTTCACAGAAGAAAAATAATCAGCACCCAGCCTGTTTTATTTAACCGTGCGGAGTTAAATCTGTGATGAAGCTGAGAGAGCACACAGACCAATGTTCAAACAAGTGTAAATACGCAGCAGTCATAACTTTTCTTTACAATACGCTCCGTTTCAGACAAGGGATGGTCATTGCAAATACTATGCAAATCGGCTGAGGGGAACCGATGATGGTGAATTTAAATTTGACTGTAACTGTATCTAATAGCCGCAAGAGATTATGGACAGGATGATAGCGGAGGCAAAAGGCAAGATCACTTGTTAATTTAAAAAAATGTCTTTGTCTAGGCTAATATAAGAGTTTGTCTTTGTTTTATTGTTGTTGTTGTTGTTTTCAATCAAATAATAGAGAACCACAAGCTAAGCATTCGTTTTAAAAGGGAATTTTTAAATATAGCCTATTTTGTGTTTATTTTTTTAATGTCGTTTTAGCCTGTTCGTTTCCTTAATAAACGTTTTTTATTGTTCTATTTTATTGTTGTTGTATTTTCATTAACATTAGGCTAATAACGAACAAAACAATAATCATTCGTTTGAAAGTAATTAATTACATGAATATTCACGAGTTTCCTGTTTTGCCACTGAAAACATTAATGCACGCTCCTCGGCTTGAATGAAGATAATTAGTCAGCGTTAAACGAAGTAAAGCTCATATTCTGAATTATTTATGCATAATATTTATATATATATATTGTGTTATGTCGTGTGGTTTGTAGCTGTTTGATATGATTTCAGCCAATGATTTGCCAGAGGTGTCGTTGAGCTAAACGAGCCAATCGCCTTTAAGTATTTTTATGTTTCTGTTTTACCTTGAGAGTCTTTAAAGCGGATCGTTTTATAAATTTGCCGAAATGTATATAATAATATTAATTATAAACTCCTATGGTGAAGGTAGCAGTGAAATTTCATCTTTTGCAGAAGCTCTTCTAATCTGGGTAGACTTGAATGTCTCGTTTCCAAAATTGCACACAAGCATGAACACAAGTTAATGTACTTTAAATATTTGTATCGTCTTAATGGGCCATGATTAATCGCGATAACCAGTGTCTATATAATCTTGATTATTTATAGAAGTCTATATATTAGACTTGTGCCAGTAAATATCCCTGTACACCAGACAAAACAGACACTTTTATTCTTCACTTTGTTTTGAACATTACAGTTTTAATAATAAAGGTTTGTTGTAAATGTCATTTTATTACATTTTTATTTGATTGAACGTGTCAGTTGCAAAGGCTGTAATCGCATCTTTTTTTAGTGTATATTTACCCAAATTGGGTCGTTTAACCCAGTGTTGGTTTGTTTTTTAGTGTATGAGGTTTGAATTTGAGTTGCATCAAATAATTCAGAATTTGCAGTGAGCCATTTTAGCCAAATTAACTCATTTTTATACATTGGCGTGTAATTATACCTTTATAAAAAAGGCAAAAAGTTGAGGTAACAGGAGTCAATATCACACTTGAAATGTAATTGAATGTGGTGTTCATGTAGCGTGCTGTCATTCCCAGGTAATGCGTGAACGGATAAGACAATTACTTTGCTTTAGATGAACCATCTGCCACGTGCACTACTGATGTACAAGTGTTGAGCAAAACAATGAAACTAAACAAGGCACTGTTTCACTTTATAAGTTAAGCTTCAGGTTGTGTTCGTGTGCGTCAGTGAACACAAGTCATAATTATATCACATATATAGATAAGTTAATATAAGTAATTTATGGAGTTTTACAGTCAGGGACAGCCTTTGTCTCTGTTGTACTGTATGTGTAGCTTGTATGCTATTCTTATTGTAGTTTACATTTCAGGACATGTTTAGCACTGTTTATTTAAGTAGCTAGGGAGAGTAATTAGCCTCAATTGTGCTTATGATAGTTAATATCTATGTTTATTCCTTTCCTTTAGAACCATACTTACACTGTAAAGCACCAAAGAGAATAGTGCCTGTGCATCTGTATTTTAAATGATATATATTAAACCCTTCAACATGGGCGTAGTAGATTACGCGGGGGACGGGGGGGACGTCCCCCGCACCTTTAATAAAACGTAAATTCGTCCCCCGCACTTTACCGAGTCTCACCGGTCCAAGTCGACCCGCTCCGTGGGGGATTCGAACCGGCGTCTAGTCGTACCGCTCTTACTGGCCTACGTCTGTTACACGGGCAAGTTTGATTACGTAGAAGCCAATGTGAATAAATCTACATGACCTGTCATTTTATTCGTATCCAAAAACAAGGCGCTCTGAACACCATGGAGTGCTAACACTCTCGTGCAACACTCCAATTCATACTCGAAGCCGGAGGGCGCCCTCTCACAGAAAGTGCAAAACGGATTCGTAGAAGTAATCACGTTCCAAAGGCATTAAGCGCTGAACCAGCAGCTAAATAAAGAGAATTATGACTGATGAAACGCGACGACAAACACATGATTTCGACATTATATGTGTGTGTTTTTCAAGCCATCTCAAGGTATTTATTGACAATAAAGTATATGAATAATGCAGTGCTAACTGACATCCTTTTTAATGTTTAGTATCTTCTGCTCACCAAGGCTGCATTTATTATATAAAACCGCTGTTTACTATGTAACTGAGCTAGTAAACGTGTAATTTTTTCCTGTGATCAAAGCTGAATTTTCAGCATCATTACACCAGTCTTCTGTGTCATATGATCCTTCAGAAATCATTATAATATGAGGATTTGCTGCTCAAGAAACATTTATGATTATTATAAATGTTGAAAACAGTTGTGCTGCTTAAAAATGTTGTGGAAACCATGATGCATTTTATTTTTCAGGATTCTTTGATGAATAGAAAGTTAAATTAACTGCATTTATTTGCATTAAATAAAGCACTTATTAAAGCTACACTGTGTGATATTTTCCCCCATCTAGCGGTAAAAAGGTGTATGACCATCCAGTAAATATTAGTTTCTGTTCCTCCCAATTCCGATTTCGTTTTAACTCCTACGGTGGCCGATTTAGTCCAAGATTAACGAAGACCGAAAATAATCCACACACATTGGAGCTCGAGGCGCAGTGCACGCACACACACACACACACACACACACACACACACACACACACACACACACACACACACACAAACAGAGAGAGAGAACGCAGGTGCTCCAACCGGGACGAACGCTCTTAAAGGGGCCACACTATTTTCCTACAAAACGCGTTAAACGTGTTAAAACGCGAAAGGCGAAGCTTGAATTTACGGGTATGTCCCTCTTTGGCTAATGTACTTTCAAGATGGAGGGGAAACATGGCGACCCCCATTAGAACCCCTTACCCGTATGTATTTTCAATGGCATATTTTAAACTTACGAGAATACTTTATTACTTGAAAGAAGTAAACATACATTAATGAGCACATATATTTTTGAAAGAACTAAGTGTTTTTAGCTAAGAATAAACTAAAAAAGTTACACAGTGTAGCTTTAAATATAAATCTTTATTTATATTATAAATATCACTTGTGATCAATTTAATGCATGTTTAATTAATAAAAGTATGAATTTCTCTCTTTTTTAATCTTACCATAAAAGTTTGAATACTATCATGGTTTCCACAAAAATTAAGCAGCAGTGTTTTCAGCAGTGAATTAAGTAAGCAACTGTTTTCATCACTGATAATAATCATAAATGTTTCTTGAGCAGCAAATCAGCATATTAGAATGATTTCTGAAGGATCATGTGACACTGAAGACTGCAGTCAGTAATGATGCTGAAAATTCAGCTTTGATCACATTTATATATTCACATAGATAACAGCTGCTTTAAATTGGCATAATATTTCACTGTATTATTTTTTTACTGCATTTTTTATTAAATAAATGCAGCCTTGGTGAGCAGAAGTCTTACTGGTGTCGAACGACATGAGGGTGAGTAATTAATGACAGAATTTTCATTTTTGGGTGAACTAACCCTTTAATGCACAAGTGTCTGTAGTGCATAAACCAATCATACAATTGGCATAAAATATAGGGGAAAATATTATACATATTAGTGGTTATTGTTCAGCAGTGTATTTGATATCTTACTGAATTAAAAGCAATAGATCAATTAAATCTGTCAATTAGACAGAGGTCAGAAAAAAACAGGTATTATACCTGACATTTCTGTCCCCCTCATTTATGAAAAGACGGCTACGCCCCTGCCCTTCAATGAATATCCCTGCCATCCGTGTCCTGACTAGACAGCCCATATTGGTGACAAATTTTCATAACCAGTAGATCCCCATTACAGATTCACTGGCTCATTTCTCTTTAGATGTGTGTTTGGTTGTGTTGGAGGCGTGGTCACTGATCACAGCAATCATCAGCACTGTCAGCTGCTGTCCCGGTGTGTTTTCTGAGCAGTCGTCTTCCCTGGTGTTCTTGTGTTGAGGATTCCGCTTCTTTGAGTTCCCATCGCCTGGTCTTGCCCATTGCATCCCTGTGTCACGCCTCGCTGCACCAAGTCTGTCTCCATCTCTCTGCCTGCATCGGACATTCTTCTGGGACCAGGCACGTGCAGAGGGGGGGGGGCGGAGGGTGCTTGAGCACCTGCCTCTTTGCCCCTTGATGCCCAAAGTGCCCTTTTTGTCAAGGCAAAATTTTTTTTTATATATATATATATATATGTAATTAAAGGCCCTTTTGTGAAGGCCTGCCCAATCTAACTATTAGTAAAATTAATGAATAATAATTTATCCGTGAATAAAATGAATCGCATGATGATGACCTTTCACCCGACGACCTCATCTCTCACGCGCCAGTGCCTAGTGACTCAGGAGAGGATTCTTCAATACCGCGGCTGCTGGTAAGTGTTTTCAGCGAACGAAGTGTTTGTTTACTTATTATTTTGTATTATTTCACAAGAACGACGTGGAGAGAGCATGGAGCTGTTGTTTATATTGCTGTTTCCTGTATGTGTAGCCTGTAGAAGTAACGTTAACATTTTTGCTGTGAGGGAGAAAAGTTTCACGGGCGTAGAGTTACACAGTCTTGTCTTTTTATGTTATTTTACTAAAAACTGTTTATACTTTAAACTATTAGTTTTATTCCATTATTTATTTAAAAAACTTATTCCAACACTGGTAATAGACTGATTTTTCGTCCTCTGAATTAGCCTATATCTGTTTTTATTATCATTAAAAAATATATATAAATTCAGAACAGGATTCAATCATGTTCATGTCAATAATGTTCATCACAGAGAAAAGTGTAGCTTTAATGACAATTCATCTGTATTTAGTTTATTATTTGTGCAGTTCAGAAAGGTGTTATGTTAACGTTTACGTTTTCTGTATATGTCTAACAGGGAAGGCCACAGGTAAATATAACATTTATTATAATGGGATTATATAAAGATTGTTTTAAGTAGGTGCCGACAGAATGAACACACACATTTTAGTTTCTTTATTTATATTTTTGATTAGACATAATCAAAATCCAACTACATCTCAGAGTCACAATGCAATATATGAAATCATGATCACTGTCTATATAGATTTTTCTGTTTCACTCTTACCCCTGCCATGGCCCTCATCCGTTCCCCCTATTGTTTCTTTCTCAGATGCTTTTCTGAATCTGATATCTTATTTTCTCTCCACAGCTCTTGGTGTGCAGCAGCCTATATGAACATCTCCCTCTTCTTGTAGCAGTCAGCCTTGGCAGCAGTTGCAGCACAGTGAGCGAGTTACAAACACTTTCAGCAATCTTTACATCTTGTCATGGTCACATAACAATTGTTTAATCAGCTAATATATCTCATATGCTTGTTTTAATTTCTATAGTCTCAGATATACTCCAGCAGCATCAGCAGCAACAACAACAGCAAAGGCAGCAAACCCACTAAAGGATTTATTTAGGAATTTAAGATTTTACCAGAAATTTTTTAGACGTTAATGTTAAAAATCTTGTATAAGATTGCTGTGGTTTTTATTTTTATTGGATAAATGTAACTCTTGTATATTTGTAATTCAGTTTTTGCCATGAAAATAGCCACAGATACTGACATGGCATTAAATAAAACTATTCTGTACTGTACGAAACGGGCCACGTTGATTTTGAATAATGACCATGTCCTACACAGTTTACTATAACAGCTGTTCTTTACTATTCTGTATAACTGAATCATAAGTATAACAGTTTCTAATCCCAGAGTTATTAATAGGTGCCAATATTTTTTTTTTTTACTTTTAACCTTTAAATGGTCTTTTTTATTCTCTTTCTTTTTCAAAACTGCATCAAAGCATTTGCTACCATATCAATACAGAAACATCCGTATCGGAACGCGTATCAGAAAGGAATGCGTCACAATATATTGCTGTATTGATATTTTGAGCACAGCCCGATTAAAAGCCTTGTTCCATGTGCCCCTTTTATACTTTGAGCACCTGCCCCTCCAACGGTCTCTGCACGGCCCTGTCTGGGACTCTAGTGTTTGGACTGTTTGTCATTCCTTGAGTCCTTATCAGTAAATAAATACTTATTTTCACTCGCTATTGGATCCTCATCTATTTCTGCTTAAATCAGCGTGACACAAACTCCACAAACAACACTACCAGAGTCACACATTACTAACCAGGGGTGCGTTTCCCGAAAGCATCGTTGGCCAACTATGGTCGCAAGTTCCGTCGTTATCAGCATAGTTCAACGATTTGGTGTTTCCCGAAACCATCGTTCCAACGAACGTTCGCAAATTGCATCGCAAACTTGTGTGGTTGGAACGACAGCTCTTGACCTGTGGTTAGAAGTATAGTTCCTTGTTAGTTTGTCGTGTCGACGTCATTGATTTCGCAGCAGCTGGGATGTGCTCTATTCAGAGCTATCGACCCTATAGCCTATTTCTTTCGAAGGTTTCACCATCCACTTTAAGTAATTTGGATGACTTAAAGTCGAGGTGCCTAGGTTTTACACAATTTGCTTTCTTCATTACAAATTATTTGAAACGATATAATAGCGTGACGATTGCAATTATTCTCCCTTCGAAGTGCCCTCCGAAAGGATTATTTATGCTGGTTGGGACGCAGTCTTGGTTTCGTTTGTGCGAAGAAACGAGTGTGCAAGTGAGTAGCTTTGTTAAATTCCCAAAGACAAATTGTCATATAACAATATTTTACAAAAAGGGGTTTACCCTTAAATATTAAATTGTATCTGTACTGTAGCATTACACACGCAACACATGCAGTGCTTAGCGCTAAGGAAACGTATAGGCAGATTCTGATTTATTTTATTCTGACATTTAAACATTTAACAAATGATGACAAATCAACATAAAGTCTGAAAAGGAATAGGCAGAAGCATTTATTTTTTGGGTGATTTCTGCCCAGGATTTTTTTTTTTAATCAGCATTTGTTACACAATTTTTCAGCTTTGAAAATAGCTGGGTTTTTTTATTCTCCACCTCCTCCAAAAGAACTGTAACTTCATTTTTTGAAAATTGTGGTTTTGCGTCATTCATATAGGTCATATGAACACATAGCTGTATGGCAAGGGGACTTAAATAGGTAGGCTAATGATCTTAAGCAAAATATGCAACAGGTGTACACAATAGTATAACAATCACAGTGATCATTGATCAACAGTAAAACCCATCATTTATTTTCATTTTAATTGTGCTGATCTATCAATATTCAATAAGAAATTAATAAATATGAAATTGTGAAATTAATAGTTATAGATTTTTGGGATCAGAGAAGACAACATTGTGTTTATATTGTATTGTTCAAAGAATGAATGTTGAGTTGTTAACGTAATTACTCCACATCGTCACTAAGAAAGCGCAGTCGAAAAGAGAAAATAACCAAATTTACAGCAGGTGGCGATATGTGCTCATAGCACTAGTCCGCCATTAGATCGAAGAAGGTCATAACGACAGCTCCAACCAATGTGGTTCAAACCATGGTTTTGTGACACAGGTACCATGGTTTCGGGAAACAGTAGTGACTAGCTAGTTGATTTCTTTAAAGATGCATCGTACTATGGTAGTTAAACCAGCGAGTTGCATCGTTGTACGGGAAACGCACCCCAGACTGACTTTGTCATTTCAGTGTTGGTGTGAGGCTGGTAATTTGGCTTTGATGTTTTAATGAAAATAGTTTAATTGATGATGAGTGTTTGCTTTAGTTGGGCTCTTGACCATTAAACTTTTAACACTATTTTTTCTCTGGCTACTTTAACGGTGTGTTTAGAAAGCACATTTGTTATGGTAAGGAATGCCAAGAGAATGTTTTGTCAAGGGTCAAGATCCCAACAAAAACTGAACACCATCATGGTGAATTCAAACAACTATTATTTTCAATATAACAGAAATTAAAGTTAGGTTAGTAATGGTGTGAGGCTGGTAATTTGGCTTACCCAATTTGGGTCGTTTAACCCAGTGTTGGTTTGTTTTTTAGTGTATGAGGTTTGAATTTGTGGTGCATCAAATAATTCAGAATTTGCAGTGAGCAATTTTAGCCAAATTAACGGATTTTTATACTTTGGCGTGTAATTATACCTTTATAAAAAAGGCAAAAAGTTGAGGTAACAGGAGTCAATATCACACTAGAAATGTAATTGAATGTGGTGTTCATGTAGTGTGCTGTCATTCCCAGGTAATGCGTGAACGGATAAGACAATTACTTTGCTTTAGATGAACCATCTGCCACGTGCACTACTGATGTACAAGTGTTGAGCAAAACAATGAAACTAAACAAGGCACTGTTTAGAAAGACTTTAATGCTGATATTTGGCCCCAGTTTTGACTGACAGCAGAAGTTCAGGAGTCTTTACTCCAATAATAGGCGGGATGAACAGTAAATGACCTGATCGTCCAGTTAGGCTTTGTTTTGTGATAATGACCGGCTGACTGTGCATTAGATTTACTGTTGAATGACATGGTTCATGTTAGTTTATCATAGTATGATGAGCAATTACTACAATTCATTTGATCTTCTTGTTGTTCTTGTCGTCCTCATTCACCTGAAAGAGAAAACACAGATTTAGATGATCTGCAGTGTGTGTCAGTCTGAGTGTTTGAGTGAGATTCACATCACCTTAATTACAGCAGTACATGTGAACATCATTGAGAGCGGTGTCATCTCCTTTTCCCTGTGGCTCTTCGATCTTCGTGTTGATGCCGCAGATTCCTCTTCCCTCACACTTTGAGCTCCACCCGCCCCAGGCACCCCAGGTTGTTCCGTCACCCTCCAACAAAGTACCGTCACTGCATTTGAACCTGGAGAAAATTTAAATGTGACAATGATAAAATATAATGGTGATGTGATCACCTGCAGCCTCTTGCAATCGGCTTAAAAAAAACAACCAGCATGATGAGGGAAACCAGAGTGTTTAAATAGCAATAAAACTAGGTTGACTTATAGCACCACATGCTCACCTGATGTTGTTTGCGGCCGTGTCATCTCCTAGTTGTACAGATTCGACTCTCAGCTGGAACTGTCTCAATAATCCTTTAGGACAATTTTTGACAGCTTTCCACTCACCCCAGCTGAAGAAGACAAAGAGGTTTCACAATCAAATCAAGTAAATCCTCAATTTACTTCTCTAGCTTAAACACTTAATACAATAATTGTTCATCAAAGTCCATTACTATCCTATATGGGACTCAATCGAGCTGACGCCATTTGTGGAAGAATCTTCTTCGGACCGATCGGTACAGTAAAGACGAATCCCATTGAGCGCTGTATCATCACCACCAGGAGCTTCCACCTTAAAAACAACAACATTGAGACGATCTTCCATTTGAAAGAGTTAACGATAACCCAACCCATAGTAACATTTACAGGGTTTCTGCAGGTTATGAAGGTACGTCAAGTTTAAATTTAACATTTAAGGAAACATAACTCTGCAATATCCAATGTCAATATCCAATGAGTTGCATTAGTGACGTCAAAGTTTGAAAATACAATTTACAACTGATCCCCATAACTTATTTGACAAATAAAGGCTTAAAGTTTGAGATCTCGGAAACCTCGGGAAATCTTGTGAGTGATTTTAGCATTAAAACACATGCCAGTGGTTTTAACTTCATCCCAATGGAAGTCATTTCCATACCTAATGACAGATATTTGTTCTTGCATAAAAATCACTTAATTATGTTCAATTTCTCAGAAAACAAGAGTTAATGTCTTCATTTTGCATGTCGATGTCAAGTAAAGGGGTCTTGATTTAAAGATTTGACATGGAGCTCAAATCCTGAGGAAGCATTAAATGTAGGGTCCTATGAAATCTGTTGTTTTACAGTTCTTCTCATTTCTGGACTCCGCATTTATGGTGAATTAAATCATACTCGCTTTCATCTACGGTACACAAACGAACACATTTAATGAAATCGGAGAGAGAGCAACCATTTTGATGCTAGAGATCGTAAGACTAATCCATAGGAATCAAGCGGTTTATTCCAATTTGGTTTATACCATTTTTGTGAATGATTCTATCATTCCGTCCACGTTTTCTGTACTGAAATCATAGGGACCTAATTTAAAGATGATATTGAATTTAAGAGTTTATGCTTCAATTTAAGACATTAAGACCTTCAATTGTGGACGTCAGATTAAGACTTTTAGACCCACAGAAACCCTGCATCTCTCTTCATGCTCTCTAGCATTACACACTTTAAAAATCAGGTGCAGTTTCCTGGAGATAATAAAATAAAAGCAACTCCACAGTTCATGAACCTTTGAAGCACTAAAGCACTCGTTTTTAAGATTGAACATTGGTCTGGGGAGTCTGCTCTGTAATTTTACTGCACATAAAGGCGTGATCATCTAGCCTAGTGATCATCGGCTCAAATGATCAAATGACTACTTCAACCAATCAGACCAACGATCCATCGCGTCTCTGTCACTAGCCGCGTTTCCATTACCCTTCAAATTGCGCAAATTGAAATTGCAAATTTAAAATGCGCCCAATGGAAACGCGGCAATTTCGCAAAAACTCCCATATATCGCAAAAAAGTTTACACTCGCATGAGGTGGTTTTTCAGGCAATTCGAAAAAGGAAATTGTCGCAAAACTGCAATGGAAACAGTTTTCGCATTTACAGGTCAGCTGGTACGGTCATGCATTGCTCTCACATAGGGCCTACATATTTTTCCACTCAAGTATGTCTAATAACGTGATCTTATGTCGTTAAAACGACATATATTTTCTCTAATAAGGAAAGTGGCATAACTTTATAATGACGGACCCCGGTGCATCCACAAATATCATAACCATCTATAGGCCTACTGTAATTAAGACATATTCAACAAATGTATTAAAACAGACACTATAGTTTCAGCCTTGCTCAAAGACTGAGGAAACAGGCCAGCACCTCAATCCATTCCCGACGATCTTGGTTTGCTTCTTATTTATTAAATATACAGCCAAATAGATTAAACATTGATCAAAATTAAAATACAATTCATACAAAACGAAATTAATTTTAAATTAAGACTTTCTAGAAAACACAATTCAATGAAATGCTCAATCCATGTCCCCGGACATATGCGCATCTGATTATGTGCCTTACTCATGCTGCTCACTTTTCATAATCAACATATGAAATTAAAAGATTATAATATTTAGGCATATCCCAACTATATGAAATTAAATAGGCTACGTTTTCTTTAACCATCTGTGAGAGACGAAGTCGTTGTCCCGTCTGATGAACTTTTTCCAGCGGAAACAACTCACAATACTCCGTCATGTTTAGCCATACAGATAGGCTAAGTGCAAGACGTAATTATAAACAGTAAACTGTCTACTTTTATTTGTGTACACTCAATAACAGCAAAGGCCGTGGATTATTTTGCACTCCAAACGCTGTCTTCATTTCAAAAATATATTTTGTTTATTAAACGCAAAGTTTTTCATTTCAAAAGCATTTCTAAATTCAGTTTATATTTACAATAAACGAAATTCCAAGCCAAAATAACGAAGTGGTAAAAAAAGTAAAAGTTACCAGCATGCAAATTCCAACTTTTCGCTCGTCTCTGTGGCAATGCGTCACAATAACCTGTGTATGTAAAAGTCGATCATTCTTTACAGATGATGGTGTGTTTGGACAGAAGACGAGTTCTTTATTTAAAAAAAAACAATAGAATAAAAAATTCCACAATTTATCATAACGCCTCATGTGTGCTGCTCAAGTAGCTATTAGGTGCTTTCCTTGCCATCAATGCTTTATAACACACGGGTCTCATTAATAATAATGGCGTGCGGTGGCTGGGATACACATAAACCTAACAACATGCTTAGCATGATTTTTGGAATGATTTATCACGAGAGGAAAATATGGCTTTAGTCGCATAACATCAGTTAATGGAAACGCCGTCATTTCGCAATATTATTTTATCGACTTTTAGAAAATATCACAAGAGTTTTGCGCAAATCTGAAATGGAAACGCGGCTACTGTTAAACCCGCCAACCGCGCGCCCAACCCGTTCTCACTCCCAGGGCGTCGAAAAACGAATCATGGTCAAGTGCCTTCCGTGTCGCAACGAAGACGCTAAAGTCACCCCTAGGCGTCACTATATCGACGCACTGAGTGCTCCATTGATTTCAGTTGTTTACCCAATGCGTCAGATCAAGACGCATTTTATTCTTTGCATTTGTAAAAGCATACATGATTTTATTAATATTTTATTCATATTTAAAGGTTACTTTTATATTTTGGAGCAGCTAACCCAACTCCTACCCACTCCTAAACAATATAAAACACACAACAGGCAAATACAAGTATACAGTCATGGGTATTTATTGCAAAAACTTACCAACAACAGTATAAAAGTATTAACTCATGTTGCATTCCAAGTCTTCTGAAGTCACACGATGTCTTCATGTAAAGAACAGAGTTGATCTTAATGTTTTAATCGCTGAGATGATGATCCCGCCGCTCCGTTAACGCACTCATTCATATCTCATTCAAATAATACACACGCCTCTTTAGCATGACGCGATCTGTCACAAGACACACGAGAACCAATGACATTTTACAATCAAAGCTGACGTAATGACGCAATTGGTCATGAGACATACGAGAGCCAATGAAATTTCACTATGAAAACTGACGTAACGGGCGGCAATATTTGAAATTGTACTTGTTCGTGATCTTCTGCGGATGGAGACGCTGATCGCTTTTGGGGATTTCCTTCACACAAATCAATCGCTTGGCCTCGGAATATTTGTATTTTTTTTAATAAATTGTGCATGCAGTCGACTCTGCCTGTTATATCTGCGTTTTATACCACACAAATGGGTAGGTTTAGGGATGGAATAGGGTTGGGTTACATGTTAAAACGTGTCTAGATAGCGTAAATAAAATGATGCTGGCTGATTAAATTGAGAATCACAGTCCAACATGTCATAATGGCAAAATCATAACCCAATATATGATCAGCATGACGATAACTTTCCCATTCCCAACGCGTCTGTGTCTAACGCCGAAGGTTTCTCATTGAAATGAATGGAGCACTCAGCGCGTCGATATAGTGACGCCTAGGGGTGCCTTTAGCGCCTTTATTGTGACGCGGAAAGCACTTGACCATGCTTCGTTTTTCGACGCTTTGGGAGTGAGAACGGGTTGGCGCGCCAGGGGCAGTTCAAAGCTCAAACCGGTGCTCAACGCTTTGCTACGGTTTCCGGTTGAACGTCATGTTTCCTTGCAACGGTGTGCAACAGGTTTGAGATGCGTTTTATCTCGTTTGGTGGGTATGTCAAAAATGTGAGCAGCAACATGAATATAAAACACGCGGTATTAAAGAGACAGCTCACACAATGGGTCCAAGTAAAGTTGTTTTACATTTACATTTATCAGACGCTTTTATCCAAAGTGACTTAAAGTGCCCTTATTACAGGGACAATCCCCTGGAGCAACATGGAGTAAAGTGCCTTGCTCAAGGACACACTGGTGGTGACCGCTGGGATCGAACCAGCAACCTTCTGCATATCAGTTCCATGGTTTAACCCACTGGACCACCATCTCACATTTTCAGTTGATGGTCATAAAAAAAATACAATTATACAGTATATATCATGATGTATTTATTTATATTTTTAGCTTCATTGCAAGGCAAATTTCATATATGGTAATTATAAGTGCTTTACATAAAAATGAGAGAAAATACAAGCTATTAAAAAGTAAGAACTAGAAATAAAGTTAGAATTTATTACCAGGATTACACAAAGAATGGCCTTCTCAGCTGCCATAGTTGCAACTCTTGCGTCATCAGAACAGGGTGTTCAACGCAGCACCGTTCCCGTTTAAAAAACATTTGTTGTGGCTGAACGCAGCTCTGGTGGATAAGCCGGTTTGTGATTGGTCCCCGCAAATTTGTAACAGAAGCAGGATTTAAATATATATTGTACAGGTTTCCAGCCTGAGCTGCAGGTCGAACTCAAATCTACTAAAACACCCCCATATTAGCAAAATAGAGTCAATGCCCAACTTACCCTCACGCTAAACCCATAGGCGTACGTTCCATGGGGACACATGCTAACATCCCTCCAAGTCCCCCAGGGCCCTCCATTCGACACAGTCAGCACTGATCGGTGTTCTCTGGCTGAGCTCACATGCTGCCCAATAATGGCTAGCAGTGAAAACGCAATGGAAAAGAAGTGATGCATTGCTACAGCTCTGGCCTGATTGAGAGATGAATCTTCAGATTGTGAGAATGATCAGGCAGACACAGAGACAGTGCAGTACCACAACACTCTCGAGTTTATTAAGGAAGAATCCTCATGTTTATACACAAGATCGAGCTGATCAATGAAGTCCAGGCCATCCAATCACAGCACTCAAAGATCAACCCCTACCATATATGGCATATTAACAAATCACGGGTGGTCAGTTCTAACAGGTGTTCTGAAATAGGCGGAGATTTTCTGTGACACTGGGCGGAGCTTACATGAATATTCACGAGTTTCCTGTTTCGTGTTAAAGCGCCACTAAAAATATTAGTTTCAGCGTCCAATGAAGTTAAGCTTCTTTTATTGATAGCCTAACTGTTTATGTGCTCAATAGTTTGCTCACAGCAATATCATTTCATGATTACAGACAATGATTTGTCAGTGGCCTGTCGTTAGTAAATGAGTTAGTTTGTTTTAATTATAGGCTACTTCTGTTTTGCTTTAATGCTCTTTTAATTACTCTGATAACTTGTGTGAATGTGTCAGTGGTGGCATAATAAAGTTTCAGTTGTGATGATTTTGTCATATTGCTTTCTCATAGCCTGCATAATTCCATCAGACATTAGTATTAAAACACAATGAGAAATGTTTATGTTTATGACATGCATGAATTAATGCATGTAAACCTTCATCTTTCCCCACAAAACACACACACACACACACACACACACACACACACACACACACACACACACACACACACACACACACACACACACACACACACTCTCTCTCTCTCTCTCTATGGTTAGAAACATGATTGTTAAATTAGCAGCACTTTCACAAGAGTTTAGTTCAGTTCTACCAGAACATTGTTAAAAGAATTGTTGTAATTGATCAACCACAAAGATAAAAGTTACTCATGGGGTTTTGATTTACAAATGTGTAACTGGAGAAGACATAATTGGCAAAATTCTGTGTTGAAGATTTATTTATGAACGAGGAAAAGTCACGACAAATATATGACATATAATTAGCAAAAACACTTTTATTTAAACACACACACACTTTAACACACTTGTATTTAAACACATACATTAACACACTTTTATTTAAACACACTTTAACACACTTTTATTTAAACACGCACATTAACACACTTTTATTTAAACACACACATTAACACACTTTTATTTAAACACGCACATTAACACACTTTTATTTAAACACACACATTAACACACTTTTATTTAAACACACACATTAACACACTTTTATTTAAACACACACATTAACACACTTTACAGGGTCAAATCAAAGTTTGGTTTGCTCATGCAATCCCAGCGATTACAGCCTTTGCAACTGACACGTTCAATCAAATAATCAAATAAAAATGTAATAAAATGACATTTACAACAAACCTTTATTATTAAAACTGTAATGTTCAAAACAAAGTGAAGAATAAAAGTGTCTGTTTTGTTTGGTGTACAGGGATATTTACTGGCACAAGTCTAATATATAGACTTCTATAAATAATCAAGATTATATAGACACTGGTTATCGCGATTAATCATGGCCCATTAAGACGATACAAATATTTAAAGTACATTAACTTGTGTTCATGCTTGTGTGCAATTTTGGAAACGAGACATTCAAGTCTACCCAGATTAGAAGAGCTTCTGCAAAAGATGAAATTTCACTGTTACCTTCATCATAGGAGTTTATAATTAATATTATTATATACATTTCGGCAAATTTATAAAACGATCCGCTTTAAAGACTCTCAAGGTAAAACAGAAACATAAAAATACTTAAAGGCGATTGGCTCGTTTAGCTCAACGACACCTCTGGCAAATCATTGGCTGAAATCATATCAAACAGCTACAAACCACACGAAATAACACAATATATATATAAATATTGTGCATAAATAAGTCAGAATATGAGCTTTACTTCGTTTAACGCTGACTAATTATCTTCATTCAAGCCGAGGAGCGTGCATTAATGTTTTCAGTGGCAAAACAGGAAACTCGTGAATATTCATGTAATTAATTACTTTAAAACGAATGATTATTGTTTTGTTCGTTATTAGCCTAATGTTAATGAAAATACAACAACAATAAAATAGAACAATAAAAAACGTTTATTAAAGAAACGAATAGGCTAAAACGGATGACATTAAAAAATAAACACAAAATAGGCTATATTTAAAAATTCCCCTTTAAAACGAATGCTGAGCTTGTGGTTCTCTATTATTTGATTGAAAACAACAACAACAACAACAACAATAAAACAAAGACAAACTCTTATATTAGCCTAGACAAAGACATTTTTTTAAATTAACAAGTGATCTTGCCTTTTGCCTCCGCTATCATCCTGTCCATAATCTCTTGCGGCTATTAGATACAGTTACAGTCAAATTTAAATTCACCATCATCGGTTCCCCTCAGCCGATTTGCATAGTATTTGCAATGACCATCCCTTGTCTGAAACGGAGCGTATTGTAAAGAAAAGTTATGACTGCTGCGTATTTACACTTGTTTGAACATTGGTCTGTGTGCTCTCTCAGCTTCATCACAGATTTAACTCCGCACGGTTAAATAAAACAGGCTGGGTGCTGATTATTTTTCTTCTGTGAAACGCGTTGATTTGTAGCTACAGAAGAATGCCCAGTCTAGGACCCGCCCTGTACAGTTTAAGTGTCTATATAATCTGTCTACAGTCTAACCAGTGTCTATATAATCTTGATTATTTATAGAATTAGACATGTGCCAGTAAATATCCCTATACACCTGCAGACAAAACAGACACTTTTATTCTTCACTTTGTTTTGAACATTACAGTTTTAATAATAAAATAATAAATTTTCCTCGTTCATAAATAAATCTTCAACACAGAATTTTGCCAATTATGTCTTCTCCAGTTACACATTTGTAAATCAAAACCCCATGAGTAACTTTTATCTTTGTGGTTGATCAATTACAACAATTCTTTTAACAATGTTCTGGTAGAACTGAACTAAACTCTTGTGAAAGTGCTGCTAATTTAACAATCATGTTTCTAACCATAGAGAGAGAGAGAGAGAGTGTGTGTGTGTGTGTGTGTGTGTGTGTGTGTGTGTGTGTGTGTGTGTGTGTGTGTGTGTGTGTGTGTGTTTTGTGGGGAAAGATGAAGGTTTACATGCATTAATTCATGCATGTCATAAACATAAACATTTCTCATTGTGTTTTAATACTAATGTCTGATGGAATTATGCAGGCTATGAGAAAGCAATATGACAAAATCATCACAACTGAAACTTTATTATGCCACCACTGACACATTCACACAAGTTATCAGAGTAATTAAAAGAGCATTAAAGCAAAACAGAAGTAGCCTATAATTAAAACAAACTAACTCATTTACTAACGACAGGCCACTGACAAATCATTGTCTGTAATCATGAAATGATATTGCTGTGAGCAAACTATTGAGCACATAAACAGTTAGGCTATCAATAAAAGAAGCTTAACTTCATTGGACGCTGAAACTAATATTTTTAGTGGCGCTTTAACACGAAACAGGAAACTCGTGAATATTCATGTAAGCTCCGCCCAGTGTCACAGAAAATCTCCGCCTATTTCAGAACACCTGTTAGAACTGACCACCCGTGATTTGTTAATATGCCATATATGGTAGGGGTTGATCTTTGAGTGCTGTGATTGGATGGCCTGGACTTCATTGATCAGCTCGATCTTGTGTATAAACATGAGGATTCTTCCTTAATAAACTCGAGAGTGTTGTGGTACTGCACTGTCTCTGTGTCTGCCTGATCATTCTCACAATCTGAAGATTCATCTCTCAATCAGGCCAGAGCTGTAGCAATGCATCACTTCTTTTCCATTGCGTTTTCACTGCTAGCCATTATTGGGCAGCATGTGAGCTCAGCCAGAGAACACCGATCAGTGCTGACTGTGCCGAATGGAGGGCCCTGGGGGACTTGGAGGGATGTTAGCATGTGTCCCCATGGAACGTACGCCTATGGGTTTAGCGTGAGGGTAAGTTGGGCATTGACTCTATTTTGCTAATATGGGGGTGTTTTAGTAGATTTGAGTTCGCCCTGCAGCTCAGGCTGGAAACCTGTACAATATATATTTAAATCCTGCTTCTGTTACAAATTTGCGGGGACCAATCACAAACCGGCTTATCCACCAGAGCTGCGTTCAGCCACAACAAATGTTTTTTAAACGGGAACGGTGCTACGATGAACACCCTGTTCTGATGACGCAAGACTTGCAACTATGGCAGCTGAGAAGGCCATTCTTTGTGTAATATCTCCTGGTAATCAATTCTAATTTTATTTCTAGTTCTTACTTTTTAATAGCTTGTATTTTCTCATTTTTATGTAAAGCACTTATTATCATATATGAAATTTGCCTTGCAATGAAGCTAAAAATATAAATAAATACATCATCATGATATATACTGTATAATTGTATTTTTTTTTTTTAATGACCATCAACTGAAAATGTGAGATGGTGGTCCAGTGGGTTAAACCATGGAACTGATATGCAGAAGGTCCAGTGTGCACCATGTGTCCTTGAGCAAGGCACTTTACTCCATGTTGCTCCAGGGGATTGTCCCTGTAATAAGGGCACTGTAAGTCACTTTGGATAAAAGCGTCTGATAAATGTAAATGTAAAACAACTTTACTTGGACCCATTGTGTGCGCTGTCTCTTTAATACCACGTGTTTTATATTCATGTTGCTGCTGACATTTTTGACATACCCACCAAACGAGATAAAACGCATCTCAAACCTGTTGCACACCGTTGCAAGGAAACATGACTTTCAACCGGAAACCGTAGCAAAGCGTTGAGCACCGGTTTGAGCTTTGAACTGCCCCTGGCGCGCGGTTGGCGGGTTTAACAGTAGCCGCGTTTCCATTTCAGATTTGCGCAAAACTCTTGTGATATTTTCTAAAAGTCGATAAAATAATATTGCGAAATGACGGCGTTTCCATTAACTGATGTTATGCGACTAAAGCCATATTTTCCTCTCGTGATAAATCATTCCAAAAATCATGCTAAGCATGTTGTTAGGTTTATGTGTATCCCAGCCACCGCACGCCATTATTATTAATGAGACTCGTGTGTTATAAAGCATTGATGGCAAGGAAAGCACCTTATAGCTACTTGAGCGGCACACATGAGGCGTTATGATAAATTGTGGAATTTATTCTATTGTTTTTTTTTAAATAAAGAACTCGTCTTCTGTCCAAACACACCATCATCTGTAAAGAATGATCGACTTTTACATACACAGGTTATTGTGACGCATTGCCACAGAGACGAGCGAAAAGTTGGAATTTGCATGCTGGTAACTCTTTTACTTTTTTTATCACTTCGTTATTTTGGCTTGGAATTTCGTTTATTGTAAATATAACCTGAATTTAGAAATGCTTTTGAAATGAAAAACTTTGCGTTTAATAAACAAAATATATTTTTGAAATGAAGACAGCGTTTGGAGTGCAAAATAATCCACGGCCTTTGCTGTTATTGAGTGTACACAAATAAAAGTAGACAGTTTACTGTTTATAATTACGTCTTGCACTTAGCCTATGGCTAAACATGACGGAGTATTGTGAGTTGTTTGCGCTGGAAAAAATCCATCAGACCGGACAACGACTTTGTCTCTCACAGATGGTTAAAGAAAACGTAGCCTATTTAATTTCATATAGTTGGGCCATCCCTAAATATTATAATCTTTTAATTTCATATGTTGATTATGAAAAGTGAGCAGATGAGTAAGGCACATAATCAGATGCGCATATGTCCGGGGACATGGATTGAGCATTTCATTGAATTGTGTTTTCTAGAAAGTCTTAATTTAAAATTAATTTCGTTTTGTATGAATTGTATTTTAATTTTGATCAATGTTTAATCTATTTGGCTGTATATTTAATAAATAAGCAAACCAAGATCGTCGGGAATGGATTGAGGTGCTGGCCTGTTTCCTCAGTCTTTGAGCAAGGCTGAAACTATAGCGTCTGTTTTAATACATTTGTTGAATATGTCTTAATTACAGTAGGCCTATAGATGGTTATGATATTTGTGGATGCACCGGGGTCCGTCATTATAAAGTTATGCCACTTTCCTTATTAGAGAAAATATATGTCGTTTTAACGACATAAGATCACGTTATTAGACATACTTGAGTGGAAAAATATGTAGGCCCTATGTGAGAGCAATGCATGACCGTACCAGCTGACCTGTAAATGCGAAAACTGTTTCCATTGCAGTTTTGCGACAATTTCCTTTTTCGAATTGCCTGAAAAACCACCTCATGCGAGTGTAAACTTTTTTGCGATATATGGGAGTTTTTGCGAATTTCACGCGTTTCCATTGGGCGCATTTTAAATTTGCAATTTCAATTTGCGCAATTTGAAGGGTAATGGAAACGCGGCTAGTGACAGAGACGCGATGGATCGTTGGTCTGATTGGTTGAAGTAGTCATTTGATCATTTGAGCCGATGATCACTAGGCTAGATGATCACGCCTTTATGTGCAGTAAAATTACGGAGCAGACTCCCCAGACCAATGTTCAATCTTAAACACGAGTGCTTTAGTGCTTCAAAGGTCCATGAACTGTGGAGTTGCTTTTATTTTATTATCTCCAGGAAACTGCAACTGATTTTTAAAGTGTGTAATGCTAGAGAGCATGAAGAGAGATGCAGGGTTTCTGTGGGTCTAAAAGTCTTAATCTGACGTCCACAATTGAAGGTCTTAATGTCTTAAATTGAAGCATAAACTCTTAAATTCAATATCATGTCTTTTAAATTACGTCCCTATGATTTCAGTGCAGAAAACGTGGACGGAATTATAGAATCATTCACAAAAAATGGTATTTGCTGTATAATGTCACAGAATTTTTTTTTTTTTTTTTTTGGACGAATAAATCAAAAGGAGGTTGGAACACTTGAAGGGACAGTTCACCCAACAGTTAAATTCTGTCTTCATTTCCTCGCCCTAATGTCTTTCTGAACCCGTAAGACTTTCCTTCATCATATAAAGCGACCGAGTCTCTTCAGTCAAATTGGAATAAACTGCTTGATTCCTATGGATTAGTCTTACGATCTCTAGCATCAAAATGGTTGCTCTCTCTCCGATTTCATTAAATGTGTTCGTTTGTGTACCGTAGATGAAAGCCAGTACGATTTAATTCACCATAAATACAGAGTCCAGAAATGAAAAGAACTGTAAATGTTCTCTTTAACTGTGGCGGTCAGTGCACATTGATCCAGATATATCCTAATTCAGAACATGGTCCTTCGAGCCGGATCCTGACTACTACAGATATGTCATTGCCTGATGATAACCCGTCCAGTCCAGATCAGCCAGCAGGCAGACCAGTGAGACCGAGTAAGCTTCCTAAACACTTGGAGGACTATGTTATGGACTATAATTTTCCAAGGTCAACTAGTCCAAGAGCTAGTGATAGAGCAGTATCTTTGCCGTGTATGTCTACACCAGTATGTAAAGCAGAACAAGACAGAGCAAAGGATAAAATTGATGAAGAGAGAATTGATGAAGAACATCTCTGCAGATGAGAGGGAGGAGTCAGCTGAGATTGCACAGCTTACAAGCAGACTGTCTCTTTATGAGAAAAGGCAGCAGCGTCGACAGGATATGTTAAAACACATTAATGCTTTCCTATTGGAGGAGGAAGCAGACAACCTCTCACTCCAAGAAGCAGATTTAGCATCTCAGAAGGGAGCACTTTCCCCTGAGTCAGTTCATAACATTACCTCGACTGCTCCACACTTCACAAAGACACCAGTTGACTTTCCAGAATCTCAGCCTGAAATAACGAGCCCTAAACAAAGGAGAGCCGAATTACCTCTGATCTCACAAGTTCCAGTTATGCAGAATGTGGCACATGGTACCACAAGAGTTCATTCTGCCCAGCGAACACTTCCACTGAATGATATGAGTTCAGTCCACTCAATTCCATCGTCATGTTTTGTCTCCACAACTTCCTACAGCTCCTGATACTGCTCTACAAGGACAGTTACTCCCAAGCAGGCAATATGAAGATAAGTCACCTCCTGAAATTAGAAGGTCTATAGGAGTTGAGGGCGCCCCCTTATGGTCCCAGCAGCAATGGGCCACTAATCCTCCAAATGCAATACTTAAGATGCAACACTCTGTACCTTCTGTTTATGCTGATTGCCATCCCAACTATCCTGGTGCTGACTCGGCACAGCCTAGTTATGCTGGTGCACATCGTGATCACTACCCAGCACAACAAGTAACTTGGCCACAGTATGCCAATTGTCAGGCAGCTCCTCCACCTCCTGTTAACTTATACGGAGCGCCAAAACCTTCCATACCCGATTTTGCTGTAGACAGTGAAAGGGATTTCGCCAATCTGAAACTAGCTTTGGATAATGTACTAGACCCACATCCTGAGCTGTCAGAGAAATACAAATATCACGTGTTGCTTGAACATCTTAAGCTTCCAGAGGCTCAAATGATCGGACAGTCTTGTCGACATGAAGCTCGGCCATATACAGCAGCAATGCAGGCTCTACAGTTGCATTATGGACAGCCACATCAATTAGCACAGAGCGAAATAGCAGCCATACTCAACGCTCCAGATGTGAATATTGGTGAAGCTAGTAGTTTCCAGTCATTTGCCTTGAGGGTTCATCTTCTAGTGAGTATGCTGCTGTCCCTGGAGGGCCCGAGAGGCATTGAACTCAGCTGTTGTTCCCATGTGGATAGGCTCCTCAGCAAACTGCCCAAGTATCTCAGAGACAATTTCATTGAGTTTCTACAGATGCAAGGTAAGCTGAATGTTGCCAGCCTCAACCCATATAATCTACAGGACTTTTCTGGTTGGCTGCAGGGTAAAGCACAACAACCGCGTCTATCCAGTAGACTAGTTGAACATTATCAGAAAGAGAAATTCTCCTTCTCACTTCAGGGAAGGGCTTTAATCCGAGCAAAGGGACCGAGTACTTCAGTCTACCATGGCACAGAGCCACAAAGTGTCACAACACCTAAACCGTTACCTCCACCCTCTCAATGGAAGAAGTCCAAAGTCCATTGTCTATTCTGCCATAGCAAAGAGCATTACATTACCCAGTGTTCAGAGATAAAGGAGCAATCTACAGACAACCTCATGCAATGGATATCAGAAGGGAAACGGTGCTGGAAATGTGGCCGTTCTCATAGTCCAGAGGACTGTAACCTAAAGAAACCTTGTGGAATCTGTGGGGAGATACATCTCCAGGTCCTCCATGGAATCACTGAACAGCGAGCCAAGGTTAAGCCCACCAGTGCACTAAACAGTAGGATCTACCTCACACCTTCAAGTCCCTCAGGTCGAGTACTACTGAAAGTTGTGCCTGTGCTTCTACATAATAATGACAGAACAATTGAGACCTTTGCGATATTAGATGACGGAGCTGAACGTACCATGCTGCTACCTGCCGCTGCTCAACAGCTTCAGCTGGAAGGGAAAGAGGAAACTTTAGCCTTACATACTATCCGCCCTGATGTCACATTCCTGGCTGGCTCAATTGTTACCTTCGACGTGTCCTCCAGAATCAAACCAAGAGTCAGGTACAGAATCCAGAATGCCTTCACTGCAGATGGATTAGATCTGGTGGAACAGAGCTACCCAGTCAAAGCTCTTCAACGACGATATGCTCACTTGAGAGATATTCCATTGCAGTTGTTCAAGAATGTTCTGCCCCTGTTGCTGATTGGCTCAGATAATAGCCCTCTGATCACTGCGGTAGAAACCGTTCATGGAGGCACTCAGGTTGGGCCAGTCGCAGTCCGTACCAAACTAGGCTGGGCTCTTCAAGGTCCTGAAGGTCTTCCAAATCGAGCAAATTTGGAAGACCTTCTGTAGGTTCACCACCTGTTCACCACCTGTAGGGTGTTAATAGATGGAATTCAACGCTATGCTACTCCCTTGTTAAGAACTGGCGATTCCCCTTGCCAATCTCCGCAGTACTGAAAGGAGACTCCGAGATCAACCAAAGAAGGCAGCTGCCTATCAAGGTGAGATGAATAGACTAATTCAAGCAGGTTATGTCAAGGAGATCACAGCTAAAGAAGCTAATGAGTCAGAGGAATCCTGGTATCTGCCACATCACCTTGTCTACCATAATGGAAAGGCACGTCTGGTGTTCAATTGTTCATTTGTATTCAAGGGTACTTCCCTCAATGAGTAGCTCCTGCCAGAACCAAACCTGGGACCATCTCTCCTCGGGGTCCTACTGCGATTTCGACTGCACCGTGTTGCAATCAGTGGAGATATTAAGGGTATGTTTCACCAGGTTCGCCTGTTACCTGAGGACAGACCCTTACTGACATTCCTTTGGCGAGATTTGCAGCGAGAGGTTCCACCGCAGGTATATGAATGGCAGGTGCTGCCATTCGGGACCAGCAGTAGTCCCTGCTGTGTCATCTATGCACTACAAAAGCATGTCAAAGAACACCCACAAAGCACTTCTGACCTCATCCAGACTGTTGAAAACAGTTTCTATGTTGATAATTGTCTGGAGAGTCTACCTACAGCTGCAGCAGCTAAGACTAGGGTGGATGACTTGCGTGCACTACTGGCGGATGGCGGATTTGAAATTAGGCAGTGGACGAGCAACCAATCATCAGTAGTAGCTCACTTACCATCTGATGCCAGATCCCAGGACATGGAACGGTGGCTGGAGTACAATCGGTGTGACCCTCAAGAATCAATCCCGCGTTGCTATGTTCCCAAAGCCATGGATAATTCCAGACTTGAGCGCCATCTTCATGTTTTCTGTGATGCGTCGGATAGGGCATATGGAGTAGTAGCATACCTCTGTACAACTGATGAGGGCGTTACCAATGTCTCATTCATAATGGCCAGGTCAAAAGTGGCCCCTAAACGCAAACATTCCATCCCGCGTTTAGAGTTGTGTGCAGCGCTGGCTGGAGCACAGCTGGCCAAATTAATCCAGACAGAATTGTCATCTTTCTTGCAACAGACTACCCTATGGACCGACTCTACAACCGTCCTAGAATGGTTACAGTCAGAGTCATGCCGTTTCAAGGTATTTGTCGGCACTCGTGTATCCGAAATACAAGAACTGACAGATCAGCGATCATGGCGTTATGTTGACTCACCTAATAACCCAGCTGATGACTTGACACGAGGCAAAACGCTTCTAGAGCTTACTAGACCTAGCAGATGGAGTAACGGGCCATCATTCCTTTTGCAAGCTCCAGATAAATGGCCGAAGAGACCACATATCACTCAGCTACCCCAGTCTAACGAACTGAAAGGTATTACATTCTGCAGTTTTGCAGCTGTACCACCACAGAAGGATATCCCAGATGTGAACCAGTTTGATGCGTGGAAGGACCTGGTCGAGGCTGTACATCAGCAATCTCACGGGGCGGCCGAGCCAAACCAGACTCCCTTAATTAACAGTTACTGTGAAGCAGAAGCTGTACTCCTGCGAGCCTGTCAAGCACAAAGTTTTCCAGAAGAGCTTGTTTCTCTAAGAGCTGGTCAGCCTGTTCATATCAGCAGCAGACTCAGAAATCTAGCACCAGAACTGGACCAAATAACAGGTCTCATCAGAGTAGGTGGGAGGCTACGGCAGTTACAGCAGGTTAGGGATCTAGATATCCATCCCATTGTACTCGACCCTCGTCATCCAGCTACCCTGCTTCTAATTAGAGACTATGATGAACGGCTGTTACATCCTGGCTCTGAAAGGTTATTTGCAGAAATCAGGAGACCGTATTGGATATTGAGAGGTCGACAGGTCATTAAAAGGTACCAACTTCATTGCCCCGAATGTCAAAGATGGAGAGCACAGCCTAAAGTTCCTCAAATGGCAGATATGCCAGCGACTCTCCTCCGCATCTTCCACCCACCTTTCTTCTCAACAGGTGTTGACTGTTTCGGTCCATTCATTGCCAAGATGGGCAGACGCAACGAGAAACGGTGGGGTGTAATATTTAAGTGCCTGACGACACGTGCCATTCATTTGGATCTTAATTCACTGGATACAGATGCCTTCCTGCTAGCCCTCCGAAGGTTCATTGCCAGGCGAGGTAAGCCAGCAGAAATAATTTCCGATCAAGGCACGAATTTCAGAGGTGCTGACAGGGAACTTCGAACGGCTTTCAAAGAATTGGAACCACAGTTTCAACAACAACTAGCCCATTACCAGATTGAGTTCAAGTTCAACCCCCCAATGCACCACACTTCGGAGGGGCATGGGAGCGTGAGATACGTTCCATCAAGAGTGCACTCCAGGTCGCTGTAGGAGCTCAATCATTGTCAGAGGACGTACTTCACACCATCCTAGTTGAAGTGGAAGGTATTCTCAATTCCAAGCCACTTGGATACGTTTCAGCTGATGTGGCTAATCCCGACCCTATAACGCCAAATATGCTTCTCATGGGGCGGCGGGACGCTTCTTTGCCACAAGCTGTTTATGCTCCTGAAACCATAGGACGCCGAAGATGGCGGCATTGCCAGAATTTAATAGATCAGTTTTGGATCCATTACCTATGTGATTACCTGCCAACCCTTCATTCCCGCTACAAGTGGCAGCAACCGACAGAGTCACTTGCACTGGATACCGTGGTAATGATAATTGACCCCAATTTACCACAAGCCCAATGGCCAATAGGTCATGTGGTGAAACTCATTCCCAGCAAAGATGGTTGTGTACGAACTGTTGAAATTCAAGTTCGAGGTAAAATCTACACACGACCTGTAGCCCGCCTTATCCCACTTCCAGGCCTGCCAGATAATATGTAATATCTGCAAACATAAAGAATTCTACTAATCAACACATTTGCTGCTCAAATGTTGGGGCGGCTGTTCTGAATTCTCCATGTTCAGCATAATAGCCGGAGATGCGCACAGGATCAGCGCTGCACGTTAAAGAATATTGCGCAACATGCGGAGCTTACGCTCATTTAGTAGACTGAGAATATGCGTAGCGCTAGTTGCATCAGCCATTCCGACTGGAAAGTTCGCTCGCTGGATTGCTCGCACTTTAAGGACATTGTATGAGTAACGGACAAGTAAGTCCAGTGCTATTGAATATTAATGCTGTATTACAAGTGTATTCGTTGCAGATACTGTTTATAAGTTGTATTAATTTATATTCATGCAATCTATTTATCTCACGTGAGTTATGCGCTTAATCATACTGTCAATCCTTTGAAGTTTAATATAGCGATCACTATAACTTGAATGAGGAAGAAGATACGTTATGTTGAGTTCATTTATATCTGTCATGTAACATTTAAGTGATTTATATGTTAATTATTATTTCTCTTTAACTGTTCTAGATAAACTTGCACATGTCCATCTGTGTTTACCAAAGCAATCATTAAAAGGCTATCATCTATCCATGACTCTGAGTTCTCTGACAAGAACACTGTGGCGGTCAGTGCACATTGATCCAGATATATCCTAATTCAGAACAGTAAAACAACAGATTTCATAGGACCCTACATTTAATGCTTCCTCAGGATTTGAGCTCCATGTCAAATCTTTAAATCAAGACCCCTTTACTTGACATCGACATGCAAAATGAAGACATTAACTCTTGTTTTCTGAGAAGTAGAACATAATTAAGTGTTTATTTTTTATGCAAGAACAAATATCTGTCATTGGGTATGGAAATTACTTCAAATGGGATGAAGTTAAAACCACTGGCATGTGTTTTAATACTAAAATCACTTTCACAAGATTTCCCGAGGTTTCCGAGATCTCAAACTTTAAGCCTTTTTTTGTAAAATAAGTTATGGGGGTCAGTTGTAAATTGTATTTTCAAACTTTGACGTCACTAATGCAACTATTGGATATTGACATATTGCAGAGTTATGTTTCCTTAAATGTTAAATTTAAACTTGACGTACCTTCATAACCTGCAGAAACCCTGTAAATGTTACTATGGGTTGGGTTATAGTTAACTCTTTCAAATGGAAGATCGTCTCAATGTTGTTGTTTTTAAGGTGGAAGCTCCTGGTGGTGATGATACAGCGCTCAATGGGATTCGTCTTTACTGTACCGATCGGTCCGAAGAAGATTCTTCCACAAATGGCGTCAGCTCGATTGAGTCCCACATAGGATAGTAATGGACTTTGATGAACAATTATTGTATTAAGTGTTTAAGCTAGAGAAGTAAATTGAGGATTTACTTGATTTGATTGCGAAACCTCTTTGTCTTCTTCAGCTGGGGTGAGTGGAAAGCTGTCAAAAATTGTCCTAAAGGATTATTGAAAGAGTTCCAGCTGAGAGTCGAATTTGAACTAATAATAGGAGATGACACGGCCGCAAACAACATCAGGTGAGCATGTGGTGCAATAAGTCAACCTAGTTTTATTTTGCTATTTAAACACTCTGGTTTCCCTCATCATGCTGGTTGTTTTTTTTTTTAAGCCGAATGCAAGAGGCTGCAGGTGATCACATCACCATTATATTTTATCATTGTCATATTTAAATTTTCTCCAGGTTCAAATGCAGTGACGGTACTTTGCTGGAGGGTGACGGAACAACCTGGGGTACCTGGGGCAGGTGGAGCTCAAAGTGTGAGGGAAGAGGAATCTGTGGCATCAGCACGAAGATCGAAGATCCACAGGGAGATAGAGATGACACCGCTCTCAATGATGTTCACATGTACTGCTGTAATTAAGGTGATGTGAATCTCACTCAAACACTCAGACTGACACACACTGCAGATCATCTAAATCTGTGTTTTCTCTTTCAGGTGAATGAGGACGACAAGAACAGCAAGAAGATCAAATGAATTGTAGTAATTGATCATCATACTATGATAAACTAACATGAACCATGTCATTCAACAGTAAATCTAATGCACAGTCAGCCGGTCATTATCACAAAACAAAGCCTAACTGGACGATCAGGTCATTTACTGTTCATCCCGCCTATTATTGGAGTAAAGACTCCTGAACTTCTGCTGTCAGTCAAAACTGGTGCCAAATATCAGCATTAAAGTCTTTCTAAACAGTGCCTTGTTTAGTTTCATTGTTTTGCTCAACACTTGTACATCAGTAGTGCACGTGGCAGATGGTTCATCTAAAGCAAAGTAATTGTCTTATCTGTTCACGCATTACCTGGGAATGATAGCACACTACATGAACACCACATTCAATTACATTTCTAGTGTGATATTGACTCCTGTTACCTCAACTTTTTGCCTTTTTATAAAGGTATAATTTCACGCCAAAGTATAAAAATGAGTTAATTTGGCTAAAATGGCTCACTGCAAATTCAAACCTCATACACTAAAAAACAAACCAACACTTGGTTAAACAACCCAATTTGGGTAAGCCAAATTACCAGCCTCACACATTACTAACCAGACTAACTGTAGGAGCCATTTATATTCACTTTTAGATGGGTTAATTTAGTTATTACTTATTTTGGCCACTGGGGGGAGCATTGCACTAGGTGTGGCACTTCACTGGGAGTTGGGTATATTTACAGGTGTGGTAATTAGTTAGGCAAGGTGTGGATGGCGGGGAACACACGGTTCTTACCATAGCCGTGAGCGCCCTTTCCACCAACAGCACTTTATTTATAGCCACACTAGGTGAAGAATCATCTGATGAAAGATACCCTTTCTACTTTTATAATAAATGAGAAAAGAAAGATAATGCTTGGACTCGGATTCCTTTGCTATGAGTTGAGAACTCCATGCCGAGGCTCATAGGATTGCCTCAACAACAGTAAGAGCCTATTCCTTTTTTGTCTGGAAACGCTTCTGATTTGGACAGGAGCGTCCTGATCATTTGGATATCGAAAGGAGTGTCCATCTCATTGGATTGCTTCTCTATCACGGAGCCTGGAAGTTTGAGTTGAAACACCTGTAAGTCCTCAAGCAGACCGCAACCACAGAAAGCTGGTGGGTGCACTTTCATTTATTTCTGCCGATGGAATTGGAAAAGGGTGGACTCATGAAATTGAAATGAAAGACTGTTTCAGTGCTGTTGCTTTGAGAAAAGGCTGTTGTTTTAAGGCTGTGTTGTGTGTGCTGTTGGTTGCCTCCGCATAAGTAAAGTTAACAGTGCTGTTTCATGAGTGCTTTGACACGCTTAATGCACAAAGATGATTGCGGAGGAAGAAAATTTGCCCGACAAGACCAAGACCGCTTCTGTGGCTGCAGATGAGAATGATATTCCTGATAAGTCTAGTTCTGTTGTTGACAATTCGGGGAAACGCATAAGAAAACTAACAGCTAAGGGATTTAAAATGCTGTTTGAAAATCCCACCTTATGCAAGCTAATAAAATTAAGCAAAGGATCAATGAGGCTCTCTCTGGAAAAAGGACATCTCAAACTGTGCTTGACGTGAAAAAATGTCTAAGTAATTATATCACCTTGTGTAATGATGCTTTGGAAATTCAAATTACTCTGCTGGAAATGCCTATGCCAGACCCTGAATACGATAAGCAACAACGTTGGCTAGCACAGAAAACCGAGGAAATTAACAAATTTGAGAATGATGTGAAGAAATCGTTGGCTGATGCTGCTGCAAAAAAACCCGATGAGAATCTTGATGTGTTGTCTATAACTAATTTTGACATAAGGCCTGAAGATAGCATATCTAATGTTTCAAGTAAAGGGTCAAACCATAAAGATCACTCTTCTGTCCATTCAAAGGCTTCCAGTATTATTTCTGTACGTTTAGAGGCAAAGGCTGAAAGGGCCGCACTTTTACAGTCTGCAGCTGCTTTGAGAAAAATGCATGACATTGACGTTGAAGAAGAAGCCCTTCAAATGGAAAAGACAAAGTTGAAAAGGAACGGCTAGAGGTTGAGGCCAAGTTGGCTGCTGCTACAGCTAGATTATCTGTGTGTGGTGGTGAAAACGTGGATGAGTATGAAGAGGATAATGGAGAAGATGCAATGAATGCCTATCTTCATGCTCCTTTGAAATCACAAACCTCAAATTATACGAACACCGCTTCCGTTTTGCAATCTTCTAAAACTGTCTCTTTCCAACAGGACCATTCTCTACCATTGGCCGTACGGCCTAAAGGAAGGCTGCATATTCCACAAGCACAGTCTTTGGTAAGGTCTGGTAACTCTTTGTCTTCAGTGTCATATGCACCATCTTCTCACAGGTCTGAGGTACGGGAGAACGTTCATGGAACCAGACTCGCCAATACTGCACCATCAGGACCTCCACCCTCGACCTCACAAGGGAGTGCACGTATGCAATCACAGTTACATCATTATTCCTCTCTTGATAATGTTCAACATTCTACTCTATATGACCTTATGCAACAGCAAACTACAACCCCAAATCAGAAAAAGTTGGGACAGTATGGAAAACGCAAATAAAAAACAAAAGAAGTGATTTCTAAATTTACTTTGACTTGTATTTCATTGCAGACAATATGAGCACAAAATATTTCATGTTTTGTCTGGTCAACTTCATGACATTTGTAAATATGCATCCTTTCCTGTCATTCAGACCTGTAACGCCATTTAAAAAAAAGTTGGGACAGTAAAGCATTTACCACTTTGTAATGTTGCCATTCCTTTTCACAACACTTAAAAGACGTTTAGGGACTGAAGACACCAAGTGATGAAGTGTTTCAGGTGTAATTTTGTCCCATTCTTCCTGCAAACAAGTCTTAAGGTGGGCAACAGTACGGGGTCTTCGTTGTGGCATTTTGCACTTCAAAATGCGCCACACATTCTCTATTGGAGACTGGTCGGGACTGCAGGCAGGCCAGTCAAGTACCCGTACCCTCTTCCTCCGCAGCCAGGACTTTGTAATGTGTGTAAACATTGTCTTGTTGAAATATGCATGGATCTCCCTGGAAAAGATGTCTTCTTGAAGGCAGCATATTATGCTCCAAAATCTCTATGTACTTTTCAGCATTAATGGTGCCTTCACAGAAGTGCAAGTTACCTTTGCCAAGGGCACTGACACAACCCCATACCATGACAGACCTGGCTTTTGGACTTGTTGCTGGTAACAGTCTGGATGATCGTTTTCTTCTTTGGTCCGGAGCACACGGCCTCCATTCCTCCCAAAAAATACATGAAATACTGATTCATCTGACCACAGTACACGTTTCCACTGTGTGATGGTCCATCCCAGATGCCTCCGAGCCCAGAGAAGTCGACGGCGCTTCTGGACACTGTTAACATAGGGCTTCCTTTTGGCACAGTACAGTTTTAACTGGCATTTGTGGATGTAACTACGTATTGTGGTACTTCACATGGGCTCAGGACTACTTTGGCAAACCTTTGTCGTGATATCGCTTATAGATGAATGACGATTCTTGATGCAGTGCCGCCTGAGGGATCGGAGATCACGGTTGTTCAGCTTAGGCTTGCACCCTTGTCCTTTACGCACTGAAATTCCTCCAGATTCCTTGAACCTTTTAATTATGTTATGCACTGTTGAATGTGAAATATCCAAATCCCTTCCTATCTTTCTTTGAGGAACATTGTTTTTAAACATTTCAATAATTTTCTCACGTATTTGTTGGCAAACTGGCGATCCTCGGCCCCTCTTTGCTCCAAAAGGATTAGACCTTTCTTGGATGCTGCTTTTGTACCAAATCATAATTACAATCACCTGTTGACATCATCTGTTTCAAATCACATCATTATTTAACCATTTTACCTCATTACTAGCCCTAAATTTCTCCTGTCCCAACTTTTTTTTAAATGTGTTGCAGGTCTGAATGACAGGAAAGGATGCATATTTACAAATGACATGAAGTTGACCAGACAAAACATGAAATATTTTGTGTTCATATTGTCTGCAATGAAATACAAATCAAAGTAAATTTAGAAATCACTTCTTTTGTTTTTTATTTGCGTTTTCCATACTGTCCCAACTTTTTCTGATTTGGGGTTGTAACATCACCGCTCAGTTGGTTTAGAACCAAGTCTTGGCCTCTCTTCCTCCACGAGCTATCCCAGAGTTTGATGGTGATCCACTTAAATATGCTGCTTTTATTAGAGACCTTTCGAGCAAGCAATTGAAAATAAAATTACAGATAAACAAGAATGTCTCTATTATCTCGAACAACATTCCAGAGGGCAGCCAAGAGAACTGGTTCGGAGTTGCTATAATATGGCTCCTGGGCAGGGCTATGAGAGAGCAAAGAATTTATTGAAAGAACACTTTGGAAATGAACTAAAAATTGCTGTAGCTTATATGGAGAAGGCTATGAAGTGGCCAATTATGAGGGTTGATGACATTAATGCTCTGCAGTCCTTTTCAATATTTTTAAGGGATTGTTGCAATGTTATGGAGAATTTGCAGCATATTGAGGAGATGAACGTGCCATCCAATCTTCGCCTGATAATGATGAAGTTGCCATATAAACTGGGGGAAAAATGTCGCCTGGGAGCTGTAGGAGCACCGTGGTTACAGAGCTATGCTCCCAGATCTTGTGGCCTTCATTGAGCGTCAGGTAAAGATTCTGTCTGATCCTCTCTTTGGTGACCTACAGGGTATTCCACCAGACCCTTCCTCTAAACCCAAGAGCAGATATACTGAAAGAGGCCAAGCTACTGTTGCTGCCATCAATACTGCCTTCGGACCAACCATATCAGCAGCTTGGCACCAACAGCACAGAGGGTCGGCTTCACAGAAAAATGATGAAGAGTCATGCTGTGTGTGTAACAGCCAGCATTCAGTGGAGAAGTGTTCACAGCTTGATGAGATGGCACACAGGGAGAAATTGGAGGCTTTGAAAGTAGGAAGAGTATGTTTCAGCTGTCTGAGGAGAGGTCATATGAGCAGGGAATGTGACAAGCCCTTGACATGTGATATATGAAAACGCAAACATCCAACTGTCTTACACATAGAATCTAAAGTACAGGAAGTATCAGTCAATAATGCACTTGTGTCATTAGAGACGTGTGGCCATACTGGGGCCGGAAGTGATGAATGTGTTCTCTCTATTGTGCCTATAAAGGTGAAGGCCAAGTCCGGAAGTACGATTGTGAACACCTATGCCTTTCTAGACCCTGGGAGTTCAACTTCTTTCTGTACCCATCGTCTCATGAGAGAACTGAATCTTTCAGGAGTAAAGACTAGCATTCTTCTTCGTACTCTTGGCAAAGAGAGGCCTGTAGATACAGTCTTACTTGGTGGTCTTGAGGTCTCCGGCTTGAATGAGGCTTCCTGGACTTACCTGATATCTATACTCAGAGGACCTTGCCTGTAAGCAGAAATAACATCTTCACTCAGCAGGACATAGAGGGATGGAAATATCTTGAAGGCATTCGAGTTCCCAGTCTTGAGGCAGAGGTGGAATTGCTGATTGGCACCAATGGGCCAAAGCTCATGGAACCATGGGAAATAATAAATAGCCAAGGCGAAGGACCTTATGCTGTCAGGACTCTGCTGGGGTGGGTCATAAATGGTCCACTGAGAGGTGGTAAGCCGCACAAAGGCAAAACGGGCCACCCTGCTGTCTCAGCCAATAGGATCTCAGTCGTCAAGCTACAGGACCTATTAGTTGCTCAATACAATCAGGATTTCAATGAAAAATCAGACGATGTATGCCTTTCCAGAGAAGATCAACAGTTTATGCAAATAATGGAGTCTTCAATTCAGTTTGATGAAGGACACTACTGCTTTGACTTGCCTTTTAAGGCTGAAAATGTTGTCTTGCCAAATAACCACAGCATCGCAGAGCAGCGTCTTTTAAGTCTTCACAGGAAGTTCAAGAGGAACAAAGATTATCATCAAGAGTACACAGCTTTCCTCTTTGTAGTTATTGAAAAGGGTTATGCTGAGCTTGTACCACATCAGCAGTTGAAGCGAGCTGACGGCAAGGTGTGGTATATTCCCCATCATGGGGTATACCATCCGAAAAAGAAAACCCTTAGAGTTGTTTTTGACTGTGCTGCTGTGTTTAAAGGAACTTCATTGAATTCACAGCTGTTGCAGGGTCCTTACCTCACAAGCACCTTACTTGGCATACTTACCAGGTTTAGACAGGAACATGTAGCGCTGATGGCAGACATCCAAGCCATGTTCCATCAGGTGAGGGTGTCTCCGGAGCACACAGACTTTTTACGCTTTTTGTGGTATCCTGATGGCGATACACGACAAGCTCCTATGCAATACAGGATGAGAGTTCACCTCTTTGGGGCTGTCTCTTCGCCCAGTTGTGCGAATTATGCACTGCGGAGAATTGTGCAAGATTACAGGGACCACTTTGAACCTAGTGTCCTGAACACAATACTCCAAAATTTCTACATGGATGATTGTCTAAAGTCTGTGTCATCGGAGGCTGAAGCCATAAAAATGGTGCATGAATTAACTGAAGCTTGTGCGAAGGGAGGATTTCGCCTGTTGAAGTGGACAAGCAACAGGAGGGAAGTCTTGGCCAGTATTCCTGAGCCACAGCGCTCTAAGACCATCAGGGGGCTTAACCTGGATCAAAGGCAAGTCATGTTGAAACCGCTCTTGGTCTTCATTGGTGCATAGATTCAGACGTTTTGACCTTTAGGATAGCCATAGAAGAGCGCCCACATACAAGACGTGGCATATTGTCTGTGGTATCGTCTATCTATGACCCTTTGGGTTTTCTTGCTCCATTTACTTTGCCTGTTAAAATGATGCTGCAGGAAATGTGTAGGCTGAACATCGGTTGGGATGCCAGCATACCTCGTGACTTCTCCGAGAAGTCCAAATGGCTGACTAATCTCCATCATATTACCAAGTTCACAGTGGATCGGTGTATCAAGCCAAAAGACTTTGGAACACCTACTTACCTGCAGTTGCATCACTTCTCCAATGCCAGTGAATATGGCTATGGAACTGTATCATATCTCAGGATGGAGAGTGAGAGAAATCATGTCAGTAATGCTTTTATCTTGGGTAAGGCCAGGGTCGCTCCTTTAAAGCCAACAACAATTCCTTGTCTTGAGTTGACCGCTGCTGTCCTGGCTGTGCGGGTGGACAAGATGCTGAAGAGGGAGTTGCAGCTGGACTTACACCCGTCTGTATTCTGGACAGACAGTACAACTGTTTTGAGGTATATTGGAAATGAGACTAGGAGGTTTCATACATTTGGGGCCAATTGGGTGGCTGTAATCAGAAATGAAACGGATGTTGCACAGTGGAGACACATTGGCACACGACTGAATCCAGCAGATGAGGCATCCAGTGTCGAAAAATTATCTTCACAAATGATAATTCTTGACCAGGATTATTGATTTCAGAAGAGGCTTTATTCACACCAAACACAGCAATGAAGCCGGAGGGCCGTCAGCCATCGGCCCTCCTGCTACTTGACTTTTCTGTCATATATCTACCATAGTTGTCTTCCTAATATGGTAACCACTGTTGTCTTCCTAGCATGGTAACCACCCCTGGCTCACATATCACCACATTCTAAGTTCTAATTCTGTTCCTGTCCTTCTAAAGGGCATTCTCAAAGTCAGCACACTTTTAACCACAGTCAGCAGCCATTTGACCACCCTTGAAACATCATTACACATTTGAACATAATAGTGTCTTTTCATTAGCCATAAAATGCTAATATTTACATAATAAAATCTTCTACACCAGGGGCCTAAGTGCTGAAGAATTCCTTGCATGCGAGAGGTGGCTGAAGGGACCAACATTTCTCCTTAGGGGGGGAAGCGGAATGGCCTAAGACCATCATGGAACAACCTTTGATCCCTGTGGATGACCCTGAGGTGAAGAAAGATCCACTGGTGAATGCCTTTGTCTCCCACAGTCCATTGAGTGCAACAAAAGTGTTTTTAAGCTACTTTTCTAAAAAAAAAGAAGCTGCGAACGTCTGTGGCATGGATGCTCAGACTCAGAGACGTGCTTTTAACCTTGTCCCAAAGGAGAAAGGGTTTTGAAGCCTCCGAAAGCATTGGCTATGATAATAGAGGCAGAAGAAACGACTCTCTCTATGCGGAGATACCAAGGGGAAAATTGGCACTTTGTGGACAATCACTGACAACAGGTGACCTTGAGAGGGTAGAAGGTGCCATCGTCTGCTTTTTCCAGCAAGAGAGGTTTTCTGATAAGATTGCTGTTTTGAAGGACGGCGGATCTGTTAAACGAAATGGCGACCTCTACAAGCTGGATCCAGTGTTAGAGGACGGATTGCTGCGGGTGGGAGGAAGGCTAAATAGGGCTGCCATGCCTGAAGTCGAAAAACATTCTGTCATTCTTTCTAAAAACCAACATGTGTCCAAACTCCTCTTGAAGCATATCCATCAGCAGCTGGGTCACGCAGGCAGAAATCATATGCTCTCTTCTCTCAGGAAGCAATACTGGATTACTCATGCCAATTCTGCTTGCAGGAAGGTCATCTCTGAGTGCGTAGTTTGTCGCCGCCTCCAAGGAAAGATGGGGGAACAGAAAATGGCTGACCTACCAGTAAAGAGAATCATGCCAGATTTGCCTGCTTTCACAAATGTGGGCGTCGACTACTTTGGGCCAGTGGAGGTGAAGAAGGGCCAGGGCAGAGCGAAGCGCTACGGTGTTCTCTTTACCTGCATGACGAGTAGGGCAGTTCATCTCGAAGTCGCGTATGCCTTAGACACTGACTCATGCATAAATGCCTTTCGCTGTTTCATGTGTCACAGAGGTCAGGTGACGCACCTGGCATCAGACAATGGCACTAACTTCATAGGAGCTGAGCAGGAGTTAAGGGAAGCCATTGCTGAGTTTGACCATCAGAACATTCAGCATGCCTTACTGCAGAGTGGTCTAACATGGTCCTTTAACCCTCCAGCCGGGTCTCACCATGGGGGGGTTTGGGAGCGTCTTATTCGTCTTGTAAAAAGGGTCCTCTCTTCCACGCTCCGACTCCAAACACTGGATGATGAAGGTTTTCATACTATTCTTTGTGAAATTGAAGCCATTATCAATAGCCTCTGATGATGCAAATGACCTAGAAGCACTTACACCTAATCACATCCTGCTCATAAAGTCAAAGCCACACCTTCCTCCTGGGCTCTTTAGTAAGGATGACCTGTACATGAAGAGAAGATGGAGGCAAGTGCAGTTTCTATCTGACCTCTTTTGGAAGCGCTGGGTGAGGGAATACTTACCGCTGCTCCAGGAGAGACAGAAGTGGACGAGACCAAAAAGAAGCTTCTTCATTGGAGACATTGTGGTCACAATGGATCCTGCCGCTCCACGTGGGTCTTGGCTGATGGGGAAAATGACGCAGACGTACCCTGACAAGAAAGGCTTTGTCCGCTCGGTTCCGCTGAAGACAAAGACGGGTCAGCTGGATCGGCCTGTAACGAAGATCTGTCTTTTGATGGAAGCCGAAGTGTCATAGAGGAGGTCCGGACTAGATGACCTGACAACAGATGCCCTAGGCTCAAGAAATGATTTCACTTAGATTAGCTCAGCACAAATGGCTCCTTTAGGTAATGTGGGTAATTGTGGTTAAAGTAAATATTCACAATTATGGGGAAGGTGTGTAGGAGCCATTTATATTCACTTTTAGATAGGTTAATTTAGTTATTACTTATTTTAGCCACTGGGGGGAGCATTGCACTAGGTGTGGCACTTCACTGGGAGTTGGGTATATTTACAGGTGTGGTAATTAGTTAGGCAAGTTGTGGATGGCGGGGAACACACGGTTCTTACCATAGCCGTGAGCGCCTTTTCCACCAACAGCACAACAGCACTTTATTTATAGCCACACTAGGTGAAGAATCATCTGATGAAAGATACCCTTTCTACTTTTATAATAAATGAGAAAAGAAAGCTAATGCTTGGACTTTGATTCCTTTGCTATGAGTTGAGAACACCATGCCATCCACGCTGAGGCTCATAGGATTGCCTTAACACTAACTTTAATTTCTGTTATATTGAAAATAATAGTTGTTTGAATTCACCATGATGGTGTTCAGATTTTGTTGGGATCTTGACCCTTGACAAAACATTCTCTAGGCATTCCTTACCATAACAAATGTGCTTTCTAAACACACAGATAAAGTAGCCAGAGAAAAAATTATGTCAAAGGTTTAATGGACAAGAGCCCAACTAAAGCAAACACTCATCATCAATTAAACTATTGTCATTAAAACAGAAATGACAGAAAGTCAGTCTGGTTAGTAATGTGTGAATCTGGTAGTGTTGTTTGTGGAGTTGTTGTCACGCTGATTTAAGCGGAAATAGATGAGGATCCAATAGCGAGTGAAAATAAGTATTTATTTACTGACAAGGACTCAAGGAATGACAAACAGTCCAAACACAAGAGTCCCAGAAGAATGTCCGATGCAGGCAGAGAGATGGAGACAGACTTGGTGCAGCGAGGCGTGACACAGGGATGCAATGGGCAAGACCAGGCGATGGGAACTCAAAGAAGCGGAATCCTCAACACAAGAACACCAGGGAAGACAACTGCTCAGAAAACACACCGGGACAGCAGCTGACAGTGCTGATGATTGCTGATGATTGCTGTGATCAGTGACCACGCCTCCAACACAACCAAACACACATCTAAAGAGAAATGAGCCAGTGAATCTGTAATGGGGATCTACTGGTTATGAAAATTAGTCACCAATATGGGGTGTCTAGTCAGGACACGGAAGGCAGGGATATTCATTGAAGGGTTTAATATATATCATTTAAAATACAGATGCACAGGCACTATTCTCTTTGGTGCTTTACAGTGTAAGTATGGTTCTAAAGGAAAGGAATAAACATAGATATTAACTATCATAAGCACAATTGAGGCTAATTACTCTCCCTACCTACTTAAATAAACAGTGCTAAACATGTCCTCAAATGTAAACTACAATAAGAATAGCATACAAGCTACACATACAGTACAACAGAGATAAAGGCTGTCCCTGACTGTAAAACTCAACCATAAATTACTTATATTAACTTATCTATATATGTGATATAATTATGACTTACTTGTGTTCACTGACGCACACGAACACAACCTGAAGCTTAACTTATAAAGTGAAACTAAACTGACGGCTATTCTCTGCAAACCAGGACATGTCGCAACATGTCTGAAAGGGGGCGTGGTCTGAGCGAACACTTGCTCTACATGCTCCGTACCGATTCACATCAATTGAGCCTTTTGCACAGAATCCATGAATCATGACAGTTCTTTAATCCTCCTCTGCTGAGATCTTCAGAGATTTAAAGTCTTATTTTATCTTCTGTTATTTCATCTAAAGCTGTGGCTTAAGTCAGTTGTAGTTCTTGTGTTTCACTTTCCTTCAGAGATTCTGCTCATTATCATCAGGTGATCATCACTAATGCTCAATCATCACTTAATTAATCACTTAATTTCTTGATTGCAATGAGTGTCTTATTTTAGTGAACTCAATTGAAATAAGTTCAAAGTATTCATAACTATTGTTTTCTAAAAATTAAAAAGATGAAGGTAATCAGTGTCCTCAAATTTAATGAGTTAGCTTAACTTATTTGACTTTGTGTGTGCTATTGTGAGCTAGCAGTAACTGCAAGCACTCTGAGTTCATTTAAAGGTTATAATTTCAGCTGTTTTACTCAATATAGGGAAGGTTCAGCTATATCAATTATTTGAATGCAGTGTAAAATTTAACTGTATTTTATGAGAGTTCCTCTGTGATGTGGACACCGAGGAACTTGAAGCTGCTGACTCTCTCCACCGGTGCGCCATCGATGGTGATGGGGCGGTGTTCTCTCTCATTCCTCCTGAAGTCGACCACCAGCTCCTTGGTCTTGCTGACGTTGAGGGAGAGGTTGTGCTCCTGACACCACCGTGTCAGAGTGTGCACCTCCTCTCTGTAGGCCGTTTCATCATTGTCAGTGATGAGACCTACCACTGTCGTATCGTCAGCAAACTTGATGATGGTGTTGGAGCTGTGGGTTGCCACACAGTCATGTGTGTACAAGGAGTACAGGAGTGGGCTGAGAACACAGCCCTGAGGGGCTCCAGTGTTGAGAGTCAGTGATAAGATGTTACTGCCCATTCTGACCACCTGGCGTCTGTTTGACAGGAAGTCCAGGATCCAGCTGCATAACAAGCTGTTTAAGCCTAGAGCCCGGAGTTTCATGTCAAGTATGGAGGGCACAATGGTGTTGAATGCTGAGCTGTAGTCTACAAACAGCATTCTCACATACGTGTTCCTCTTTTCCAGGTGGGAGAGAGCAGTGTGAATTGTAGATGAAATGGCATCATCAGTGGAGCGGTTTGTGCGGTATGCAAACTGCAGTAGGTCCAGTGAGGGGGGGAGAACAGAGCAGATGTGGTTTCTGACTAGTCTCTCAAAGCATTTGCTGATGATGGGGGTCAGAGCAACAGGACGCCAGTCGTTTAAGCAGGTGGTTTTTGACTGCTTAGGTACAGGAACAATGGTGGACGTTTTAAAGCATGTGGGGACCACAGACAGGGAGAGGGACAGGTTAAAAATGTCCGTTAAAACTCCAGCCAGTTGGTGCACGCACGCTCTGATCACGCGGCCCGGAATGCTGTCTGGACCCGCGGCTTTACGGACGTTCACACGCCGGAAGGATCGGTTACATCCGCTAAAGATATGGAGAGTGAACTAACCTCTGCATCTTCAGCCACGAGCTCTCTCTCCGCGAGGGTGGTGTTGGTTCCCTCAAAGCGAGCATAAAAGGTGTTGAGCTCGTCCGGGAGAGAGGCAGCGGTATTCACGGTGGAGTTTGTGTTCCTTTTATAGTCCGTGATGGTGTTAATTCCCCGCCACATGCTTCTAGAGTCGGTGGTGTTGAACTGTCCTTCAATCTTGTCCCTGTACTGCCGTTTTGCTGCTCTGATGGTTTTCCGGAGGGCATAACTTGCTTGTTTATGCTCCTCCGCATTACCGGAGTTAAAAGTGGAGGTCCACGCATTGAGTGCCGCGCGAACATCCCCATTTAGCCACGGCTTCTGGTTTGGGTACAGCCGAATTGTTTTGGTCGGAACAACGTCTTCTACGCACTTCCTGATGAAACACGTTACGCTATCAGCGTAGACCTCGATGTCGTCATCAGAGGCCGACCGGAACATCTCCCAGTCCGCGTGATCAAAACAGTCCTGTAGCATAGAGTCCGATTGGCAGTGGTGTAGTCTAGTTTTTTGTAGTGAGTATACTGTGATTTTTTTCCCTCCCAGCCTCATACGCACCTATCCCAGAGCGACACGTACCCCATAGGCACCACCAAATATATATATATATATATATATATATACATACATAATCGTGAAGGTCTCTAGAATCATCCAAACAAAACAATTCTTACAAGAGATCATTAGTTTTTTATATACTTAGTCAAAAGTCCAAGCAGCAACTATTTGCTGGTGGGCAAATTAAATGGGGTATACTGCGTTAACAGGTTAATAAATCAAGATTTTTGGTCTTGTTTACTGCTTTTTGCTTTCATAATATCCCACCTAAAACATTAACCCTTTAACTGACATCTCTACTGTACAGTAGAACATTATTCGATAGGGAAAAATATAATATTTTTCTTGTTGTAAGGGCCAAAATATTGAGGACCCTTCATCCAGTTTGGAATGGTTGCGTTTCATTCTAATCGGTCAAGGACCCTAATTCTTTTTATGACAAGTAGCTTATGATTCCATTATAATGTGGAAATTCAGACAAGTAATGAGTTTACATTTACATTTACATTATATGAAATCACCTACTACAGTCAGCCGTTGAATACTATGGGACTATTTATTTATTTTTGTTATATAGATGTCATTATATTAATTTATTTTCATTTAACTTTTTGATACACAATGCCCTGTTAGTTACTTTGTTCTGCACTATGTTCCACCACTTTAAGACAAATGTATTTGTTGTTTGTTGTATTTTCATATTCAACAGATTATAAGATAGATGCAGCTTTTTTGAGTTTGTATCGAATGTTCTTCGACTTTTATACATAAAACATTTGTTTGTGTAAAGACTGATCTGTTGAAAGCAGTTATTTTGAGTTAGATGCCAAATGTTCTCCTCTTAGTCAAATTTGACATTGAAGGGGAGCATACAACATATTTGCTTTCAACAGATCAGTGCAGATCAGTGCACATTCAAATACGATTTTCAAGAAAAAAGAAACAAAAACTTGGGGAAAATAAATGCAGAACATGTTCACATAGGACACTATTAACATGACTATATGCATGAAACCATTCAGAAAAATGTGGCCACACATGGGTTAATTGTATATATCAGATTTGCATGTGTGCTGATTTCTCCCTAACTTACTGTCCCTCCAATCTAACCAAGGATGCCTGTTTTTAAATTCCCTAGCCTGAGTTTCAGTCCACACGAATGGCAAGGAGCTCTCATTTCTCTCATCGTCTGAAATAAGGAGATATAAAAATTGTATTCTGTTTACC